>QEWY01000227.1:388384-417703 GCA_006503575.1 Baylisascaris schroederi | reverse complement strand
AGTGATGTGAAATATTTGCCAAGCACAAGAGTTGTGTAGAAATGGTTATTGCTCAGAAGTGTCCCTCTGATACAACTCACCTAGCACACAAACTACTGATGGAATGATCTTCAGGTGCTTCCCGAGTATTCACTGAATACGGCGATCGTTTTATTCTGAGAGTGATTTTGTTTAGAGAGGATGGCTAATTTTTATATGGAAGCGTACGGTTTGGAAATTCAGATTGTAATAATCGACATGTAGAGCACTACAGTTTTCGATCTGTTAAGCACTATGGTGGTTCATTTTTACGGTAGAAGTTGTTCTGACCATCGTGTTGCGTGTGTTATCGCATCGTACGAGAGTAGCTATTGCATTGTCGACTCACGCTCACGTATAGACGGACGTACCACACCCT
The DNA here is from genome assembly GCA_006503575.1 of Baylisascaris schroederi. NCBI lineage: Eukaryota > Metazoa > Nematoda > Chromadorea > Rhabditida > Ascarididae > Baylisascaris > Baylisascaris schroederi. The sequence goes on along the minus strand of QEWY01000227.1, from coordinate 417,306 downwards.
TTCATGGCATACGCTGCATTCGATGTCCGTCAAGTAAACGGCATCTTTCTTTTTAGGCACTATCTTTCCTTGTTGATAGGTAGGGACTTGGATGTGTCTTTGAAAGTTTTTTTTATTGTTTTATAGGCATAGAATGATACCAACGGGCGCTTTTTATTTTCGATTTTTATTTCCGATAGTAGCTATTCTATTTCCCATTTATTCCAGTTAAGAAGCTTGAAAGTAAGGGCTTCCATTGTCTGTTTCAACTGTATGTCGTCTCTTGAGCATGTTCCATTCTTTAAGGCGGTAGAACGGTTGAAAACGGGTGGCTTGTAAAAACGTGGATGCAATTTTTGGTATATTTCATGCGGTTCTTTATCGCTAAAATTTAAGCATTTCATAGCAAATTTCCATTTAGTGAGTTTGGTCCACAGGGCCCTTCAGAAATGTTGTGGAACTACTTTACACTTGAAAGTATAAAGAATAGTAGTAGTGAGAAGAACGTGAAAGATATTCCATCCCCCTGCGTTCTCGCACAGTCATTTCTTAAAGGTATTGTTGGTTCTTGCTTCTCTTTGATAAAATAGCAAGACCTTTGAAGGTATTATTATTAGGGAAAGGTTTATTGCACTAACTTTTGCTAGTTTACGTCTTTTTTCGCGAGTCTTGTGAATGAACGTCCAAGCATCGTGGTTAGGTGTTCAGCCTAAAGGCGAGAGAGTTAACGACAGGGAAATGAGAGAGCATCGCGTATGCGAACAGTTTCGTTCTCGCCAAGATTCTGCAGGTGTGCATAAATGCCGAGAAGGGGGATGAGAGGGTGTTCAGTATGTTCTGCTTGGCGGCCTGGCGATGTTCAGTAGGTTCCCGTTCTATTCGCGTGCAGGTGGAAGTGTGAAGGCAGCACTTACCTTTAATCGTTGAATGCAGGTTTCACGAAGCATGCACCTCCGTCCTTCTTGGCTTCCTTTGATGTCATTCTCAGACCCACTTTTGCGGAGAAAGTAAGGTGCGACAGCTCTTCATGGAAGCTGAAGGCGTATCAAGTTGTCAGGAATATTAGTGCAAAGAAACAATAGTTGACTCGTAGATGTATTAGCCATTCGCCATCGTCCATAACAATTTACCTATGCAAGAAATGTTCCATTATGCTCCCATGCAAAATGGATACGGATCGTAGCTATGTACGTCGAAGTTAGTACTCCTTCCCAGCACTCCGATGCACTGCCATTGCACCGGCCAAGAATGCGTTGTACATGCTCAAATCGTAGTTGTCATAATGGCAAGAATTATCCTCCATGCGCGCAATACAATAGCACAGTTAGGCGTATTTTCACATCTTCCCAGATGCATACATTAAAGTTCTTGTTTTTACATTGAACAAGTCATTCTGCTTTCTTTATTATTTCTCTCTATTCATTCATGTATAATTTTTCGCCTAATGCATAATTCCGTGAAAATGAAATACGCAAAGGTCCAATGAGAGCACTTGGTTGGGATGCAGGAGAAATGGATGTAGTTATTATAAACCAAAAGAAGGTTTTTTAAAAAGCTAAATGTCAGCGAAACTTTTGAAAAAGATAAATGAAGTTTAAAAATCTACACCGGCAGGAGTCCATGTCAAATCACAGTCATTCCGTTTATATACCACCTCCTAGATATTTCCGGAACATAGCACTGAAAAAATTTCCTTTCATAGTTGCACGAATAGCGAATAGAGAATCTATTTTCAACTTTCCTATCCAGGGTTCAAAGTTATATTTCGAAAACCACATCCCCATGATGCGATTTGACTGAAATTTTTGCGTTGTTTTTTCATCAATTAAGTATTTTTAATAGAACACAGGCTGAAGGTTTCATTGGAGTACTCCACCATAGGACGTATATCTGAGTTGATAGCGATTGCATGCAATGGAGGCTTCCTGCTTTTGAGGCATTTCAGTATACGACTACAATGTAAATTGGCATATCTTGAAATATTTGCAATGTTTCTCCAGCCGAAGGTTTTGATCAATATTTATTCCAAAGTGCGAATCTCTGAATGTGCTTCGACGTGCTGCCAAAAGGCGCACTGCACTGGCGGAGTGAAAGTCCAATAGGTGTGATAAAATTTTGGCTCCTGAAATCTGGAGTTGCCATAAACATAACGATGATTGAAAAACGGCTTCCTAAACAGGAGTTTTATAAAACATGCCCCAAAAAAACGTCTATCTGTGATAACAATTGGACAATCGCCCTTTTATGCGAAATGAGCCGATCTTATGTATGCAGCCTTGAAAGCTGATTTTGTTGAAGACGTTGTGGAAATTAATATGAACATAATTATTCTTATTCTGAAATCTGGGGCCATTCATTTACGCTATGCAAGAGATGCCCCATACGCCGCCTTCCTCATATTAGAGCCAGATTGCTTTTCGCTGAGCAGTTTGTTCATGTCAAACGAATATTGTGTAGAATGTATTGATTTGCTTTCGAGCGTGAGGAAATGGAACGATGGAATTCGCCATCACTTCTTTCTTTCCTTTTTAAAGAAGAAATAGCTAAATAGCAGTGCGCCAACGGTCGAATGATATGATAGAGCGCAGCGATGACTAAAATAATATAGAGAGATACAAAGTGAGTGAAGCAGCGGAATAATTGATGAAAAATGCATGGTCACTTAGTTGTCTTGGTGGATTCTTTACAGAGTGACGATAAAATCCATATGGGATGTGAGGGTCAGTTTGAACAAATCAAAGTTCCCAATCACCTAGGGACTCAAGAACTAATGAGAGACCGTCGTATTTTATGAAAGCACCAATGAAACATTCAGCCAAAACTTTAGCCTTTTCATATGCCCTAATAACAAGCAAGTGCCAGGAGCTGATGACCTATTCTTGTTCAATGACTCAATTCGCAAGCATCTTCTGGCATGACCCCAATCCCTCTCAGTTTTCCGGAATGACTAGCAGCTCTTCTAACTCTTTCAACTCGAAATCTGAAGTTAAGCTACGTATGCGGATTGTTCATAGCAGTTTGTTTTTCTCCGTTATGACTGATTTATTGAAGTACCTTATTCGTATTAAAGGAATCATTTTGGAATACATGATGCTTAAGTAAAGTTCGTGAGCCATCATAGTACTTCAAAATTTTCTCGATTCAAAGTTCCTGTTCACTGATGCATAGGATGATCTGCTCAGTTCATGATTTGTTCGGCGACAGTCGTAACAAAGGTGAGCCTTCCTTGATAAGTAGAACAAAAAAGATGACCAGACCTCGAAAAGGAAGTTGCTCTTCAGCAAGACGTTCTGAGTATTTCAGCATCGGCCAAAATATAGATTCGCTCTCATGTCTCCTGCAACTATTTCAACGCGGTAAACAGTTAATGAATTATCCTTTTTTACAACTTGCAGCGAGAATTTTTCACAGTACTAGGATCGGAAGTGCAATTCGAGACAACTCGAACTATATGAGGAGGCACTTTCTGACGTTTTGTTGCTTCACAGTGGGGCAGAATTTCGAAATAATTTTGTTGCATTGCAGCTTTAGAAATATTTAAAATGTAATTTCGGTGTCAGATATAGATATATGTATAAGCAACTAGCCGAATCGGGCTTCAGCTTCCTCTAAATCTTGAAATGTTGCTTGTCATCGGATTATCTTCTAGAGTCTTAACAAGTAGACGATTGTCTGAAAGAAGATTAGACACTTTTTACTGGAAAACATTTTCTGAAACCTGGAAATGCGTAGTTATGGATGGTTCCATTACACTTAGCGTTTTCTGTTTTGAAACTTTAGGATGGCATGATTGTATCATTTGTTGAGCATTGACAAACTACACATATTGCTGCGTTCACTGAAGAATCTTGTGACTGTACTGATAGCATGCCATAAGCCGAGTAGGTTCATCGAGGTAAAGGCACGTGATGTCAGTCGACTGAGTGCGCTTAGCCCTGTCATGAATGCTTCTCGATTACAAATTGCTTCGATGTTTTGTACAGTTGCCAATGCAAACTCCCCACTTGTGCTTATGATTGATGGATCTCTTTAGTCAATCATCAACATTTCTGTTTACCTCTTACAGAAGAACGAAAAACGATAGAAGCATCAACATAGTAGTTAGTATGTACTTTCACTGTTACTACGGAATTCACATCGTTCCCTTTTTAACCCTACATCCAACTGTCAACTAGTAGTGCGACGATGTTTATTTCGATGAATAGTGTGACCTGTCTCCTACTTTCGCCTTATGGGGAAAATTTATGCTCACCAACATGTTTACATCTTCATGAACTATCCTTGAGCCTAAACTTGGAGTTGATTTTGTGCCAACATGAACTCTTTGAAGTAACCACAATGTCCACGTTCACATCTTGATAAGTTGGCAGCATAAATTCATCACTTCAGCTTGTGTTATGCACAATGTCCATAGGTCCTAAGATTGGCCTGTTTTCTTTTCATATACTTCATTTTCATTCATGTGTTCCTTCCTTTCTTCTACTGGATTTCAACCGCAGAGAAATTTGTCTATCGCTAGCAATCTGCATCCTTTAGGCTATCCTCTTTAACTTATGGATGTGGTTCACATCGTTTTTTATTCAACGTTAACGCAACTTATTAAACCTTCCATGGTGTTAGTACGTACACCAAATGTAACATCACTGTCAACGATGCGATCTGTTAATGAGTTGAACTGGTGAAAGTGCTCAAAAGCTTTGTTCGAAATATTTCATGTCCGATGCAAAGAAAAGAAAAGTTAACATTGAAATGTGATAAAAGTCTAATGTTGGTGGACTTCTCTCGTATCATTTGCAATTGTGCAGTTTGTCAAGCTATCTGCCTAACCGTCAACGTTCACAAGATTATTATTACTACTTATTTATTCTTTACAAGTGAGACGAATTGAGCTGTTCATTGGTGCTTTTATTCAGTCCATCCACAACTTCAAATATTTCATTTCCAAATAATATACTTTGAAGGCAATGGTGTTGTTAGTGATTTTGCTATCTTTTCTTTATCAGCTTTATTCAATGAATAATGCTGCTTTGAAATGGCAAAGCTTTAAATGGTCATCAACTGCCTCTAAAAGCTAGTCATTTATCGATTATTTGCTGTAGGGAGATATGCTTAGGTTCTCGACGGGTTCAAAGTTCTACTTGCCCACAAACTGCCACTGATAAGCAACGACAAACGTGCACCATTGCCCTTCACAACAAGGGAAGGCTGCCAATTAGAAAACTGAAACAAGGATTATGCGAATTTTCTTGAAGATGTTTAGTAGCAATCGATCAATAATATGTTGACTGTTCCACTCAAGAGATTTATAGACCATCAAGGTGAAGTGGGCAACTAAGTTGACTTACGAATGTTCTTTTTCACTGATGGTTTTTTTCATTTTACGAAAAATCCAGTGAACTTTGCGCACTCTTAGCAGTTTTTCGCAAAACTTTTAATGGCACTTATTGAAATTTGGGCATTTTAGATATATGAAACCTTTTAAAATCGAAATTTGCCTTTGATCAACTACATAGTTCTTACTGCCAGAATTCTACCGAAACATTTGAAGGGTTCGTAAGCGGTCAAGACGATGGCTTGACGATTAAGGAAGATGAAACCAGAATCCAATTTACTTTATGTAGTTTCGTTTTAGAGGTGCAGTCTTATTTGTTTTCAACTTTTAAAAAAATGTTCCCCTGTAATCGATCAATGCTAGATTAATTCCTCGTGTTTTTTTTTTCTGCTTTCTTCTGCAATTTTCTTCATATAGCGATTTTAGTTCATCCATGTAGAAGATGTATTCGCCAAATTTATTGTCAGTAACGCTTGGATTAGACCTACAATCTTAAATCGCATTTGTACATTAATGATTTGTAAAAGGTTTTGATGCTTTATCTCAGTTAGCGCGCTTTGTCGATCGATGGCGACTATCGTGGAGTACACATTTTTAGTCGTATATTATCAGCGCATCAAATTGGCTGTCTCTATCAAAAATTCAATTCTTTTTTTTTCCTTTTCTTTATTTTGCATCTTCAAATGAATACCACAACTTATCAAATGACACTCGTTTTTTTTCAGAGAAAAATTCTGTGGATGCCATCAGAATGGTAGTAACACTTTTGCACAAATATAGAAACTATTTTTGCAAGAACTCTTAGAGTTGTATATGACAGCTAACACAACGATGCCATATTCTCGTTTTCACTGAGGGATCATTCATGAATGTAAATACGCTTTATAGGAGATGTATTGCTAACGTATTTTTCTCATAAAATCTCATCATTCCAGATATGAGCACACTATCTGCGATCGCTACATCTGCAAGATGTTATTCACCAATATGCAAATAGCGGTTATTTCTTACAACGTAAGGCACTATTTTTGACCGTAAGCAAGTTTCTCATTTTCGAAGCTTATTCATATGCGAAAGGATCTGACATTTAAGTTTGTGGTTCAGCATCTGTTATGATCTCCACTCTGCGTTTCTTCACCTGTGAATTTATGCATAAGTTAGCCTGTAACTTTATGCATATGTTCAATCTTTTCAATCTTTCTCATCATATGCCACAATGTTTTCACTGGAAATAGTTTCAAATCCGTTGCTGTAGACGGGAAAACATCCCCCTGAGGACGGAATATTTCAACACGCCGGAAGTTATTCCGCGTGACTGGCTGTTTCGTTGCGAGATTATCTTAATCCCATCGACGATTAATATGCGCTCACTGCAAATGGCGCAGCTGGGATTAGCACATAATTGCTGGTGCAGTATCGTTATAATACCGGAACTCTATCAAGACCAGAATTTGGGCGACGTTTTTTGTTCGAAAAGTGAGCGAGCTGTGGTTGCCTGTAGGAGCCCATGCAAATAGCGGTTATTTCTTACAACGTAAGGCACTATTTTTGACCGTAAGCAAGTTTCTCATTTTCGAAGCTTATTCATATGCGAAAGGATCTGACATTTAAGTTTGTGGTTCAGCATCTGTTATGATCTCCACTCTGCGTTTCTTCACCTGTGAATTTATGCATAAGTTAGCCTGTAACTTTATGCATATGTTCAATCTTTTCAATCTTTCTCATCATATGCCACAATGTTTTCACTGGAAATAGTTTCAAATCCGTTGCTGTAGACGGGAAAACATCCCCCTGAGGACGGAATATTTCAACACGCCGGAAGTTATTCCGCGTGACTGGCTGTTTCGTTGCGAGATTATCTTAATCCCATCGACGATTAATATGCGCTCACTGCAAATGGCGCAGCTGGGATTAGCACATAATTGCTGGTGCAGTATCGTTATAATACCGGAACTCTATCAAGACCAGAATTTGGGCGACGTTTTTTGTTCGAAAAGTGAGCGAGCTGTGGTTGCCTGTAGGAGCCCTTAAGCTCATAGGTCGAAAAGCTGTGCACCGAAATGACACCTCTCGATATTCGAAGCTTTAAAGACTCGGCAGTCCCCGAGCAGAGTTGGCTCCCTACGCAGTATGACAACAGTGCGAAGTTGCTGCCGTAGATTCCTTCAGACCTAGTAAATGAAAGCCTCGTTCAATCATACCGCCCGCTATCAAGAAGATCTTCGAAGTACTCAGGGCGTAATTCCATAATAAATTAGAGCCTTGAAAGATTATTCTGTGTAGTTCGTCATGGTGTTATCGGCGTGGTTCTTGGAACTAATGAGACGTAATCATAAAAATTGCTAATCCTTTCGTGATCAGCTGCTCGCACATATTTGCCACAACGTTTCTAATTTTATCCTCATTTTTCATGTGAAGTTTCAAGCCACACTTTTGATAAGCAATTCAACGCAACCTTACCACAAAACTTCTATGTTGTAGCATGTAGTGGTAAACGCTTAATATAAGACTTTATCAGCAGGTTTTTCTGCACACACAAAAGCATTGGATATTTTTAATAAAACTTGAAGTTGTTCGCATTCAATCAAATTATGTGTAGAAATTTGCCGTAAAGCGTTGCGATCGAATTGGTGGATTTGTTCGCCAATCTGAAGTTCCGTCCAAAACCATCAAATATTTTCGTCCAAGCAAATTACATTTTATATTCATTTATATTTATATGCGCTTTTGTTTGTGTATGTGTATCTATATTGCTGATAGTTCCGATTTCTGAAGCAAACAAACAGCGAATGGTGAAATTCGATATCAAAGTCAGTGACAGTGATGACGAATGCGAATTCAGTTGTCCAGAGTTCAGAAATTCATTTGTACAGAGTTCAAATTGAATTGATTTGTCATCTTCTGTTTACAAAAGATTTGAATTGTATTTACCGATCGGGAAAACTCGAATAACTATGCCAATGAAATTGAACTGCGAGGAGACGAAAAGTTTCGTTCAAGACATTTTGCGATCACTTTCTTCAATAAAAGAACGCATCACGCAATTTTTCGGATATGAAAGGGTCATGTTTCCTCGTCGCAGGTGGCATGGCTACATTTTTCATAAGTAGACTAGCCACTCCTTTGTCCACTTTTCCGTTCGCTTCATCCAGTCCTTTTGCGCTTTTCTCAATATATGCCTTGGATGGCACTTTCCCTTCAACCGTTGTCTGGCCGCTTTCCTCATATGTGGATGATTATCGCGATGCAATGCCTGTAGCCCTGACCAACATTTTTTATCTCTCTTGTTATTTCGGTTTTGAAGTATATTCCACTGCCTTATGCAATAAATATCTCATTTCACTTATCGGCGCTTTTATTTTTCATTTGTCGCAAGCCCAAGTAATTCGCACTGAAAGTACGCTATATCTTAAGAAGTTGTGATATTCCATTGACACGAATCACATTTCCGATGACTGCCTTCGTTAATATATTCTCGTGTTTGACGCGTTTGCTTAACGCTTAATTGCTTCATCTAGTCGTTTGTCCTTTGTTGGTGAATATTCGATATGGTAAATGAGGACGACATGCAGTATATATATATATATATATATATACTGCATATATATATATACTGCATATATATATATATACGCCCTCATTGAAGATCCAGAATTATTCGAACTGATCAGCTAACATGGCCTAGGATCGATTGATTCAGTCTCCTCAGTTATTCAGAATGTATGTTGAGTGAAAAACTTCTGAGTGGTATAAGATTTCCTCTAATCCTCAACGAGTCCATTCATAGATTCTGCGAAAAGCTTTCTGGAGCACTGAACCTACCCACTGTGCTGTCATACCTTCTGAGATGCCTGGACTGCTTCGCATTGATGGAAGGTATATCGGCAAAATGGGCAGAATAGCGATCTCTTCATTGCAGGGGTGATTTTTTCGAGACCTCTATCTCTGCCGTGTTTAGTGAGATTTTAGACAAGGGATGGGTATGAAATTTTTTGCATTTTTTTGAAGTCTTCGAATACGGAAGAAGATGGTGAGTAACCTCGACCCAACATCTTTACTGACAGCAAGCAAAAATCTTTCTACACTAGTCTTTCTTTTTGGTAAGAAGCAGCTTGCTACAGCCGCAAAATTATGCTTCCTTCATGCACCGATCTGATAAGAAAGGTCTTGCTCACTTCATTTGCAATCGAACAACAACCGCGTAGAACAATCTCGTGTATTTGAATGAAGTGATTCCAACACTCAATTGTTGGCCTTTCATAAACAAATACAACAAAGCAGTAAAAACTATGTTCTCGGACGACTGCCGCATATTAGTGAATTCTCCAAAAGTGGCGAGAAGTTTATCATAGGAAAGCATTAGATAATTGGAGAGGGTTCACGGGTAGAGGTGCATTACGGGAAAATTTTGTTAACCGTAAAATAGAAAGATCACTTCACCTATGTTTGACAGTTTTCATTTTAGTCACCACTAAAAATATGACAGAACATTTTCTATGCAAAAATAGGTTAAATAGGCAACAATCAACGATATTCAAATGTATGTCTATTGTTAGCGAAATGTGATATTTTATGCATCGTATAGTAAATATCGTTATAAATGCCCTTCGTTTATGATTTGTTTCATAGTGTTCTCCAATTTGAATTGTATGCAGAAATATGCTGAATTGTATGGACAAAAGAGTTTTTCAACAACGGTGGTGAACAGACGGTGAAACGATGCTGATTACAAAATACATTGCACAATAATGAAAGTGCAATAATGTGTAGTGATTGTTACAACTTGTTTGTCAAGTCAATCACCACAGCTCAAATTCTTCATCACCGTGTTTTGTCGGTTGGTGAAATATGTTCCTTTTTTATCCTTCGAGGGCATATTTCATCGTCGATCGACTGCATCATTCACCGCATCCATCGTTATAATGTTTCCTACTATGATTTGTAATCCGTTCGTGGAAGATAAAATGTTATCAAATGCGCATGAAGGCCAATGATTTTCAGTTACTTGTTTACTTCCGAAATATCGACTGAAATTCTTCGCACTATATATGCCAGTTGGTAAATGAAGGTTCCTTGTTTCGGCGCATTTATAGCCGACGTCTGATGCTCGTCGATTAGGTGGCGGTGTTGATTACTTCACCTGTGATGTTCTCACTTTGTACTTCATCATTCAACTTGATATAACAACGAAATGATGCGCAGGTTTCGATACGATTATGCTCACTCGTTTCTCGTTCAATTTTTGGCTTTACCTCTCTCGCTCAACGGCTTTAAAACATATTCATAAAAATGTTGTCACAACCTGAATGAAGCATCCAGTTTTCGTGTTTTCCCTTGAGCTCGAGGCCTCATTTTCGAGAAGACGTTCAACTGAAGGTGCGGTATTGCTCATAAAGGTGATTGCTGGGAAGTTATCGGACCACATTGACTAGATTTTTATGCGTTTTTGTAAATTCGCGTTTGTCGACGAGCGTTGTGGTGACCTCTATTTATCGAAGACATTGGAAGACGCTGATGCATTTATGAAATTTGGTATCTTCAAATATGCGCCACTCAATTATCGAACGTTTTTACGAACTTCCAAATTGATTCACAAGCTTTGAAAAGAATTGCTAATCCCCCAAACTTCCCATTCAGTTTACAGGCGGCCAATTCGTACTATCAAAACAGTGAAATAAGTGAGGGAGAGAAGTGGAGAATGGGAAATGTTGAAGGATTTTCCACGATATCCTCGTTTGCATATCTATTCTTTTGGCTACTTGCTTTCAAGAATCGCCGAAAATAATAAAAGATAGGTAATAAAATGATCATGCTTATTCTTATCCAGCCGCTTATGCATAAATGTTTTTTTAATCGACCGATGCAAAATGATGCAAAACTTTTCAAATTTTTTACACGCCGTTTTCATCTCACTGCTGCATGAACGCCAGAAAACTGTGGAACAATGATCCCTCATTCAAGTAAACAGAAGATGTTTCAAAATCCTTTTTCGTCGTTTAGCCGATCTTGCTACGTCGTCCATAATTGAAATAATTGATATTATTTGATACCATCATTCCAGTACAAACATTGCTTCATTCTTTAGAGTTTTTTGAGGGTGGCATATTTCCGATAAAATGTTCGCCGGCAAGTGAGGACAAACCCGTAACCCCTCCCTTATCGAACAAGTGCTTCACTGCCTAGTTACGTCGAACGGTCTTGTGAGCCCCTATTTTATCGCCACGATCCCCTTAGTTCCAGTGCAGATAAAATACAACACCCTTGATGAGCGCATGAGGCCAACAATCAGCTGACATGAGCAGCATAGAATGCTTTTACAAATACATGGTTAACATCGTATGTTGCAGCCGAATATTTTAGTATGGATCAACTTAAATGTAACTTAGCTCCGATATACACCGTTAAGCATGCATTTGTATTGTTTTCACAAAATCTTTGAAGTGGTTGATAAGGTGAAGGGCATGTGTGTGGTTTATTTGAACGTCTCGCAAAAGCTTGTCTTGTAGGCGATGGGTCGCAATCAGTGATTGTCATTAATTTTGCCGAAATGTTTTTTGAATTTTCACAAAGAAAAAGAGATTTTCTTCGTTTTTTCTCGATTTTTTTATACACATTGCCGGGAACCTGTTTTTCGGTAGAATAAAGCAAGGGAATTCATCGTTGACGAACTACTTCAGTGAAATCAAATAGCTTGTTTCATCTACAAGTTAAGTTATTTGAGTTGATAATACGTGTAGCGCATTTAAGAACTCGCTTCTTGAATGAAAATATTTTTCTTCCTGAACTGACTTTCCTGAGTTTTCTGAATTTCCTGAACAGAAGTATTGAAAATAATTCAAGGTATCTCTTTTGCTGAATGCTTCAATATCGCAACTTGTTATTGATTACCGTATTCTCCTCAATCGTTATCGATCTACCAAACGGGCACATAGATGTTTCAATTAAACGTGCTCATATTTTGAAGAAATTTGATAGGAATTCATTCGCTTCTATATCTTGCAACTTTCTGCTGCTTTTATGAAGTTGTCTATTGATGTAAAAGTGAGTATATATCAGCTTTTTTTTTAACTCCTCAGCTAACAGTTTACGTAAATATAGAGATTTACTTTAATAGANGATTTACTCTTATGATAAAATTTCCTCGGTGTGAACTAATCGATTTTGCTTGAGTCTCGACTCTAAGTTGTTGATTCGGGTTTTTTATGTAAATCGAGATGAGTGCATTAGAATGCTAACAGCAATTGAAGAGCATCTATATGGAAACACTGAACGCTATTTGTGTTCAATAGTTTTGAAGGGCGCATTCGGTTACTTGGGAATGTTGTTGCGGTGAATGTGAATCCATGACTATTGTCTGCATATTTTGCACTTGCTGCATAAGCGATAAAGAGCACTCGATTGTTTGGCGTTTCCACGCTTAGGTAAACACTCTATTTGCTGATCACATGTTATTCTTGAATCTTCTCTTCAGATTGCTTTCCACTCTGAAATTCAACATATCGTATTGTGGACTGTGCTGATGAATCCATTGCAATAAACGCTTACATCTTCGTCCATTAGCTATCGCGATGAGTGGTATGTTTCGTTGTTGTCTGAATCCAAAATACATTGCTATTATTATGCTAAAATATGAAAAAATGTGTCGTAATGTTGAAAATCTTTGAAAAACGAGTCTCCTTTATATGGTAGTAAAATTTCATATACAATGCTTCACATTATCGCAATTCCCCGTCCCTCTCGCTCTCGACGTCAAAAAAACTATTATGAATTCAGAATTACTTTACTTTAATTTCCATCCTCAGATGGTTTTTATGCTTCCCCTGTCTCTCGGGTATTGCCGTGTATACCAATCTGAATCATGTTATTATTTAAACGTCATAATTCAATGACATGATATGTTTGAATCTCATGTTTTTCGAAAAAATAGTAGGCTGATAAATTATCTGATTGGAATGGTTTCTGAAAAAAAAAGAAAAAAAAAGTTCTGCAATCACAGAGTAAAATCGAATAGCAATCGCTGATTACGGCGAATTCATAAATGATGCACGTTTTCCGCACTCAGTAACAAATGTTGTATTTTAGGCATGTCTTTTTTTGAAGATTTCAACAAGCACGCCCTTCAATCTTTACCTCTATTCCTGATATTCAAATTAAACTGACTTCCAGTCTCTAAGGTCATCGGCAATTAGAGGGTCTTTTAATAGTTTGATAAGTGTTGCATACCTGAAAGGTTGGTCATAGTAGGAATAATTATTGTGTAGATGAATTTCCAGAATGCGAGTCATTGAATGCCATAGAGCAACGGCAACAATTCATGCAATTGGAACAGGTGAACGATCCTAAGATGTGCTACACAACGAGCTTATCGAGAATCTCAAGTCAGAATCTGCTCAGTGAGGAGGACTCTTCGGAGGTCGCGTCTGCAGACAGAACAATTGCTGATGACTCTCCAACAAACGGAATCACTGGAGATACTTGTCGTGTCTGTGGTGATGTACAAGCGAAAATGCACTATGGAGTACTAGCTTGCTTCGGTTGCAAAGGATTCTTTCGACGAGCATTGAAAAGAGCGAATCAATACGAATGCAACAACAATGGAAAATGCGTTATCGACAAATGTTCGTCATATCTGTAGTTTCTTTGACATATCGAACGGAAGTAGTGTTATGGGAAGAGATGCCAGGAAGATGGGTGACATCCTCTCCTCAGACATTTGAAGAGGGAGTGAGGAGAAGGAGAACAAAGGGGAAGAATGCGGAGAATAATGGCCAATTTTTAGTAATTTACACTTGTGGATAATTGAAGGTCCAAAATCTCAATGAAATATATCGAAAATTTTCCTTCCAAAATTTTCTGAAAATCCAGCGGCACATAAAAATCAAAATTTTCCATGAAACTTTATTTTCTTCGCAGAAAGAATTTCGGCTTAAACAACCAGAAATATAGCTTTTTTCCTTCCATATGTATTCTCTCCTCTTCTCGCAAATTGTTTAACAAAATCTATGTCGATGAAAATATTTTGACCAGGAACTGGTTGTTTTGGACAATATCTACGCTGCACTCTCAGCAGATTCTATATAGGGCAATCAAAGGGAATTTGAAAATATTTGCCACAAAATGATTTTGTGAAAACAGCAGCCATCTGAGAAAATAGTTGCCCCGCTCTTGCTCGTTTTTTTTTTGTTGTCTGAGACGTATTTAGTTTATGTCGGACCAATGATAACATTTTTCTGTTAATTATATGTAAGCCACATATGTTTAAATTGATATCCACAGTTTTCATAGTGACATTGAATCGTCTGTTTTTGAGATGATTCATTAATCACAGCAAAGGGTAGAAATGGTTGTCGCTTAGAATTTTTTGTGGGTAATTGAACGAAAAAATCAAAAGTTGGTGCTAATTTGCAGTGTACGCTGAGGACAAAATGACGAATAGTGTCAGGAAATGCGGTCACTTTTGCCATATAAATGTCTCTCGCTAAGTGCTGGTTATTTAGGAGGGATCTACATTCTAATCATACAAAATTCTTCCTATTTTATCTGCAAAATATATCCGTGAAGATAGGAACCTTTGGTTTTGGTATAAAAATATTTTCAACGAAGACGACAGCAGGGATAAGTGAACTGAAGAAGGAGACATTGAAATGAATAAGAATAAAATTTTCTCCTCTTTCAAGTTATCTCAGTGCCTTTAACAGAAAGACGGCGTATGACCTTACTTCTGTACTAAATTCGTTCAACGTTGCAGTTGAGCGCAATTCATGTCGTTATTGTCGCCTACAGAGATGCCTTGAAGTCGGCATGGATCCAGCAGGTTGGTTTATTTCATCCTTCCTTTTTTTTAGTTTCAAAAGAAATCGCAATCGATGTTGAGCTTGTCCATCTTTGTTTGCGGCTTGTTTTGCAGGAGGCATTTGCTGTGAAAAATTATGTACATCAGTAGCAAAAAGGGCTGGAACATTCTGCAAGTTGTTCATTTAAAAAAACCCGATTTTGGTGCCCTTACAAACAACCTCGCTGATTCCTATGATTCGCAATTGTAAACCACCCAAAAATCTTCAAAGCTGTCAAAGCTTCTTCCAATGTGTCAAATTAACAAATCGCCACTTATCTATGGTTACAATTACGCATCTTGTTACAATGGTTACAACCACATCTTCGATGCAACGGAGTAAGCGGAATTTATTTTAAGCTAATTCTGCTCGATCCCTCCCCCGCCTCCCACCAAGTATCGAATTTTGTCTCTGAGAATTTCAAATTCTAAAGACTGGATGTATTAAATATCTTTCATTCTCAAAAGTCACTTCACTTGGAAAGTTTGATAATATTGAAAATTTTGAGCCACCACTTCAAACGCATTGCAATCAAACGTTTGTGACGTTGACAACATTTTTGCTTCAATATAAAAACAGCTTCAACCTTGAAGCTAACTGGCTGTAGAGTTGTTTTCGTTGCAAGACCCTCGGATTTTTATCGTAAATTTTCAGCAGTTAGACCAGATCGAGATTTCACTGGACCTCAACACGCCATACGATTGCCAGTTGTGAAACGGCCGGTGAAAGAGGAATTTCGGGAGTCAGGATTATCTACCGAAAGCTCCGAGTGGAGTAAGCGACTGCCAGTCGAGATGAGAACCATGCTCATGAACTTGCTCAATATTGAGGCCAAAGTTCGTTTGTTTATGCTCTTCGTTTTGGTTTTCAAAGCTTCTAAATTCACTCTTCAGTACGGGATTGGAAATATTCTTATACCAAGAGAAGCGATTTCGAAAAAGGCGTTATAAATCCAGCAAATTTCAAGCGAACAGTACATTCTGCATTTCATGCTGAGCCAATTTTTTCCATATAATTTCACAGTAATTTTAATTGCATTGAGTATAATCATTATTATAATGAGTAATTTGTAGGGACAATCGATAAATCTTAGCAGCAGTCATTTATATAATATGCCAAGTTAAGTTTCTCTTTTATGAGCGAATTAGCCAATTTTTTTTGTTGGTGAAGTTTATTCTAACAATTTTGCTTTAAGAAACATGAAGCTTCTTTTCAGTATAGATGTTTTGTATTGATATTGCTATGCAGATATCGCTATCGAATTGAGTATTTCAGGTAACCAAAGGTGACACAAAAAAGAAAGCTGAAGAGGTTTATCCACTTCCCGAGCACACACTTCGCGAGCTCATTGAAGATCCCTCAAAACTTAAAGGCCTGCGAACTGAAGTCTCTGTTTTTTTGACGCTGCATTCATTTCTATTAAAAACCCCACCTTTTCTATATTTCATCCTAACTTCCAAAATTGAAGAGATAAGGAACTAAATGAATGCGCATTTTGTCGGTGATGTTTTTTGCCTCTTGTTGATATGAGCTGTAAAAGGGTCTGAAAAGATGCGAACTTTCAGCTCTGATCAATTTTTCAAACCATTACATTAGCAAGTCAAGGCTTTGTGCAAAGTCGCTCCAAAATGCACAGACTATTTCCCGAATATTTTCACTGCTATTATTTCACTCTATAGTATGCATAGTATTGAACAGTATCGGCTCATAATATTGATAAACGCAATTAACAAATGTAATTTGGTGCATTGTTGAAAACTCTATGGAAGGAGCTTCCCTTTTGAGAAAAAGAAACTTCTCCAAACATTATTCGCTGATAATAACAACAAAGCATCAAGATGACATCGTGTTTTCCTCCATCCATAAGCTTGCTGGTGGATGTTAGATTTACAATCGGATCAGGTGTCTAATCAGGTCAGCCTGCAACAATAAACGCATGTCACTTCTTCAAGGTGTAGGATTTGTACGGTAGCTCGACAGTGATAAATTCTAAGCTGATTTTATTTTGGTTCCATTCCGTTCTGCTACGCTTCTCTTTTTTTTTTAATTTTCAGAATTCACTGTGCATAAATGTGAACGTATATATCGTTGCCGTGAATATATAACGTATAACTTTTTTTCTATTTTCTGTCAGTAATGTTTTCATAAAAATGCCAAAATTGATGCTTCTAGATGCGCTATGAGCCGTATCGGATGGCTGCAAATTCGGAACTGCTACTTATCGCTTATCGACGTTTGATTGCTGCTGTTGATTGGGTTACTTACCTCTCGGAGATGATGGATGGAATAACGGTGGATGACAAAGTGAACATTTCATTATTTTTGTAAAATTTCTCAACTCGCTGTATCGATGGCGAGCAAATTCGTATTCCATGGGAATGGAAAATAACTGATTTTGCATTTTCTTAATTGTTGTATCACGATGACCCGCTAAAACTCTCTTATCAACTTGTCACATTGTTTTTCCTCTAATTTTCTTTCTCTCATCAGTATGAAGTAGCCACCAAATAAGACATTTGCACCACTTCCCTCAGTTATTTCCTTAATCTCGTGCTTCTTGTTTATTCTCTATTGTATCATCCTTGTAGTCTTTGGAATATATGGGGTGATGCGTAATGGAATAGACCGCTAGACATATGAAAGATGTTAATATATGCATAATATATGCTGAGCATAGAATTTTTTCAATTATATGTATATATCCACAATGTTCTTCAATGAAGTGAAGTATTATTGTGGCATCAATTACGAATATGATCTCTAAAAAATTTTCATCAATTTTGCGAAGATATTGACAGATCGCACTCGTTAAAAATTGCTTCGCTCCCCTATTGGTGTTCACATTCGCAGTACGTACGGCCGAGGTGACCGACGATCCAGATGTATTGTGTATGTGCACATTCTCGTTTGTTCCACGTGATATGGCTAAGGCATACACCGACTCATAGTGAGTTTAGCTTTTATCTATTTACATCTTAGCACGTGTGGTTGATTAATTCAAATGAAACATTTGTCGATGCCAAATAGAACCATCAACGAAAAAGTCTTTTGAGGATATTGTCTTCTGATCACAAAATCTAATCATCTCTTCGAGTGGATTTCAAAAATGTAGAAAACAAGATATCGATATTGAAAATAAACCCATAAATATCTTTTTTTTGACAGGAAACCTTTAAAAAGAAGGCCATCCGATGTTTGCGTATTCAGGAGGAAGTTGAATATTTGCATATTATATACGTATGTAAATTTGCATATTTTCATATGCATATTCATCGATAGGATCGTAATTATGTGGAGTGGAAGTTGAAATCACCTTTAGATGTCATGGAGAGAGCAGTGCTGCGTTACGCTGATTACCAAGAATTAGGCAATAACGGTGTTTTCTGACTAGAGAGATTCCGAAAAGCGCATGCAGACACTTCTTTTCAAACTTCCACGGAACTCACGAGGGACTGTTTTCGGCGAAAAATGCGAGAATGAGGTACTCAACTCGCCTAAATAGATATATTTTTATGTTGATTTCCGACTACTTTGAATTATCGAATACTCATGCTTTGTTACGAACGTTTTCTACTTGTCTCTGATTATATCGAAACTGTTGCTATTGCGAATATCGTCTTGAAAACACCAAATTTGATGGTACTATTTCTTGGATTTCAGTTGGTGGAGAGATTCGCGAAAATAGGATAAAGACGGTGTGGCTGAATATTCCAACTATGGAAATTATCTTATATGGTGTTTGAGTGTTCATTTTCTTCAATGAGGATCTGAACATCACATTTGTCAGCATTTCAGCCATCTTAGCAACGGTCTGGTCGAAAGGGCGCTGAACGAGCTTGTCACGCCTCTGCGCAATCTGAAATTGAAGCAAGAAGAGATTGTCTGCCTTAAGGCTACACTTGTTCTCAATCCACGTACGCTCAATTATTTCACTCTAAACATTCGCATCTTCGAAATTTACATAAATGTCCTTCTAAAATAATACATATCTTTGCCGTGATGTCCTTCTAAAACAATGCATTCGATCTGATTGATACAAGATTTAAATTTAAATGCATTCGATCTGATTGATACAAGATTTAAATTTCTTTCCCCCCTGATTTATGGTATCAATTCTATTAAAGCTTTTATTTCTTCTGCGATTCTATGTATCTATTGTCATAGAGAGGATAGAATCCTTGTTTCCTCTGCATCTTTTCCTCATTTTTTTGCGGATTCATAAAAAAGGTAGCAGGCGAAGCAGTATTTGGTAACAACATCTGTTAACAATGGAATAATCTGCTTAGCAGAAGTTATGAAAGGTTTCTTTAGATGCAAAGGATCTGTCACCTGAGGGATCACAAAAAATAATCGAATGTCGAAGTCGCATCCAGGATACACTCTATCATGTCATCAAGGAGACACGCTCTAAGGAACACGCTAGCGTGCAATTCGGAAATTTGCTTCTCTTTCTGCCGAATGTGACGGTTTGTTGCGCAATTTATCAACTAGCTAATAGCATTTAGGTCATTTAGAACATTTCGCAAGTTAGGGCAGATCCGAGAGAATAGTTGATAGCATTTTTAGTATAAACGGCTCGTTTGCTCATCGGGATTTGCAGAAGGAAGATGATGCATCTGGAAATCCGAGTAGCATTTCCTCTTGAACAACGAGGCTTTTATAGTTTAGGAAATGGCCTGAAAGAAAGGATTGCACTGTCCTAAAAATCATCTCAATCTTACGATTGCTGACTATTGCTCGTAAATTAGTTGGTTCATACAAGATCGATTGATGCTTTTACTACGAAATGTCAGTGCCCAGTTATGAATTTGATGCATTTAGTGGGTTTGGTTGACATCGCCCATTTGAATGCCTCAAGATGGCTTTCGTAGTTATAACTTGCTATCAAAGCTTATCTCTCACTATCAAAGGTAGAGATTTCTCTTATTAAGGTGACCTGTTTCCAAGCGTTTCGTGATAATATCTTCGAAAAGGAACATAACTATTTGAAATGTGTTCTACATTTTTTCAAATAAAATAAACGTTTGATGCGTTATTTAGGAATGAGATGGTCGAGTAAATGTTGTCTTTCAGAGCGAACTAAGTTCCAGTTGAAATTAATCGAGATTAAATGGTTTTGCATACGTGTTGGAGAATGCTGAAATTTGATGGACATCCGTTCTTTTTTGAGGGGAGAGGGTGCATAGTGAATAACGGCCAAAGTTGGAGGGAGAGAGGGAGGGAGTAGATTTGTCTCTCTCCTGTTGCCTGGGGCCATTCTGACCTACATAAACGTCCCCTTTTATCACCATCGTTATTGCTATCCAATCTTGTCGACTGTTTATATACACTTTTCAACTCTCTCATCAGTTATCAGTGTTTTCTTCATTCACGCTTTATTGTTATATCAGTGTTTTCTTCCTCATCAGTTATCAGTGTTTTCTTCATTCACGCTTTATTGTTATATCAGTGTTAACTATATGGGTTATAGCTGATTGCGAATTGTATGTCTGAGAACCTTCAATTCGCGCAAACATTCAGTCCGTTTGGAGGCATTCCGCTCTTGACGAATCTTTTTGGTTGCTTTCCCGTTGAGCCATTCAGCGATATGCCATTGGGGAAAAGCGACAACGATTTTATGGATCTTGATGAAGAAGGGACTGACGTAGATATGCCAACTAAGGAACCATCGACTTTCGCCGATGCCGCAGTGCAGACCGATCCTGTTCGTATAGACGATGTGAGGTTTCAAATTTTCATTTGGGAGCTTGGGAAAATGTTTTCGGAAATTAGAAGTTGCTCCATGTTACCGATGAATGTTAAATTTCTCAAAATGCAATGTTTTCTGATCGGTTGTTGCCTATAAAACATTATCAAAGAAATCTTCTTGACGTAAAGAAGCATTTCACTTAGTACTTAGCTTAAGCTCGTAAATCATTAGGGAAACATAAAATAAACTTTAAGTGCCATTTTGTTGACAGCGAAATGGTGGGACTTGATGGATAGTTGCGCTTTTGTAGTGATGTCACTCGCAGTGTTCGTTTTTATTTTTGTTTATTAATCCATCTGTATGAAAATGTGTTTCTTTGATAGCAAACACGAAAGCGGAGACGAGTGGGGCCGTCGTTATTGAGTCCGGTTGAAAATCCGGAAGATAGAGATTTCAAGTTGCTACAAGCACCAGGCGTTTATACACTCACTGAAATGTTTGACGATGCGAATACCGATACAAGGGATCAATTTGTTGCTCAAATGAAGGACCAAGTGAGTTCAGTAGTTTCATATTTCCTCAGTGCTTGATGTTTCCTTCAAATGACCTGATGTGCAAAGAGACGTCAGGAATGAACGGATGATGCTTAATGGTATGCTGTTTTTCCGCTTTATCGGTATTTCGTTCGCATCATTCTTTCTCTGCTAAATATGCGCGGCTGTTAGGAGAGAATTTATTTGACGATCGCATAGGAAGAGGAAATGTTTCATTCAATTCGGTCACTTTTTGAAATTGCGTTGCAGAAAGTTTCACTTTACATTTATGATATATGTAATTTAGTTTGCAATGAGCTGAAAATCACGCTGTGCTTTCAGCTTTATCAACAATCACTGATGCACTCATGCATCGATATGACATGATATACTGGCAGATTTTCGATCAGTTTTGCAATTTCACAGGATAATCCATTTGAAATGATTGCAGAAGGCATTGCTGGAGGGTTCAATAACAGACACTGATTGCTTCTCATACACACAACAGTCTACCAATGGAAGTGAGGCAATGTCAAGTTTACCACTGCAATCACGTCGTTCCTCCTATTCGGGCAATATGTTCAGCATAAGCGGTGGTGCGTCGTTGCATAGACGAAGGATGCCAAATGTGAAGCGATCAGCACAATCGGCCGTTGTAGCACCATCAGTGATCAACAACTCGTCTCAACCGATGTTCGCACTCGATTTCCCGACACCGTCTGCAATGATCACTAACGCGCCAGAACCTCGAAGTAGCCCGATGCCAATCCCATTTTGCCAACAGGTTAACGAACTCTGCGCTTGTTCTGCACCCGAATCTTTCATGTATAATGTGAGTATTCCATCAAATTTATTATCATCGCAGTATCAGTGATTGCGCATAAAGATCGCATCTATGACGCAAAACACCCTTGATAAGTCCCGCTGTTTACAGTTCCCTAGTTTTCTCGAAGATCGTGCAATCGGAAAGGCTTATATCTTCCCAAAGTTTTTAAAGGGACTTAGCATCAAGACCAAAACATGTGCATAGTGTAAAGGCAATATAGGCTGAGATTTGTCAGCATATTGTATAACGGTATTGATTACTCTCAAAAACGAGTTGTTATCCTATAAATGAGCAACAACATGCAAAAAACCGGTTGAGGATTTATAACATTTCCTAACTTTTAATTTGAAGAGGTATAGTTGAGGGCGGATCATATTAACGAGTGAATTATCATTGAGTTTTGTGATGGAAACATTCATCAGTATATTTCAGAGTGTCTTTTATTAAGGATTTGATGAGGAATCTAAGGGGTCTTATTAAACCAGATCGAATAGCCCAACTGAGTTGTAAGTTGAAGCAATTGGTAAACAACGCTAAGGAGTTCCTTAGCAGTCGGCGCATACTTAAACCATATTTGCATTGACAGGCATCGAAGTAAATATGACTGCATTCAGTTGGCATAAGAATTGGTTTTTTTTTACCCGTAATCGTGTGATAGAAACAGCAGTGGATCCCTGTCCCAAAGACACAAATTCTAAACTTCGGCAATAATAAAAGTTACCACTGTTGAAACAATTTGCTGGTGGAGAGGAGATTCACAACCGAGTCCTGCTGTTCTGATCCGTGGTTGAACCTAGTTATCAATTTCTTTAGCCAGTTTCTGGTAGATTAACCAAGTTAAATAGGTGCATAATCGCATCGAGCTCAAGACTTCCCAGTGCTGGATAAACGCCGGTTTTTGCCATTTTTCCTTCTCTTCTAGTATTAGGTCATCCGGACTAGCAATTCCTGCGCTCTTCAGCGGTTGACCTAATAGTCGCCACAACTCGAAGGTCACCTTTACGACTTTGTGATGCTCATATGTTGCCTCCATGTTCACATCAGTAACTAGGATCTGAAATACGAAAAGCTCTAAAGAAACTCTAAAGAAACCTTTTGCAGTAGCAAATAGTCACCCTCCGGTGACTATTTGCTACTGCAAAACTTTTGTTTGTTTTCGTTTTCTTTTTAGCTGTTCTTGCATATGTTTATACATCTTTGCGTTCTTTTATTCTATAAATCAGAACACGTCATTGTTCCTCACTAATATTATGATGAGCTCGAGCTTTTCTCAATGGCATCACAACCATACAATCTCGGAGTCCGTTGACTTGCGAACTTTCAAACTTTATTTTCGTGGTTATTCTTCAATTAATAGCAAAAGCATTTTAGATGTTAGTGCCTACGTCTCAGAATGGCCTCAATGCAATGCCATACGCGACAACATTCGGAGATGCGAATTGTCAAAAAGTTTCACAAGTGGATGTTGAAACGAAATCTGCTACTTCAATTATTTATGGAGCACAACCTTGTTTTACACTATCCAACTCATTTGATAAATTTATACAACACGACCCGAATATATTTTCTTATAATAGTACTCGGAATTTAAGCTCTGAAAGAGTATCCGGTTTGTAAAATGCTTATTATTGATGGTAATAGATAAAAGAAGATGTGCTTCTTATGCTTCTAAATATTGTGCACTCAGAAGTCAATGTGCCTAAAGTCTATGGTAAAATGCGCTTTATTTATGCAGCATTTCGTATCGACATGGTTGAGTGGAGGTTAAAGCTATTGATATCCTTGGTTTCTAGGTAAATAATTCATAATATTACTGGAAAAAATATTGACCTAATAGTTTGAGGTGCAAAATTTGAAAAAATTTCCATCACCTTTTTAGTTTTTTCGCACAGTCATTACATAAAATAAGCAGGAATCAAGAAATAAAGAAGCGATGATAGCGTAGAACAATCACTTAGCTCCTTGGGGAAGGTATAGAAGGGAAGAATTGAAGTGCTGTCGATTTATACGACTATGTTCGATCGGTATTTTCCATCATTCCTTCCTTGTGGCATTTTCAGTGCCTTTATTCATAGCGTACAACGTTCATTGAAAAGTCATAATATTATATACGGCAAAAAAAGGTGTGTATCATGAGCTACGATTACTCTTCGTGGTGTTTAACGTCGGAAACGTTCGTTGTCTACTGATTGTCTTTCTTGATATGACCGTAGAGGAACGCATCGCTCCGGTCAAAAATGTTCTACATTACGCAACATCAGCTAATAAAGAATTTGCGCCTCTTAGATTTTACTTTTGGTAAAGAGCGTTTTTTGATGCTATTTTTCAGATGAGTAATTTTCAGGCAATTTTTGCACTAATGTTATAATTGAGATCGTGATTTTACGGTGGTTCAGAAAACATTTTGAATGCATAGATATTTTCACTGTCACATCAAAAGGGAGTTATCTTCTCGACTTTTATGCAGAAATTCTATTCAGTTCCTTCGAAGATAAAAACTTTGTACTTCATACTCCTTTAGGGTTGTGCATTACTTCAATTTCGTTTGTTTTGTGTCGGAACTCAGCAAAATCATCGCATCCTTATCAGCTTCATTTGAATGACTAAGCATCCATTTCGTTTTTGGAATATTTCATATCTTTTCGGGAAGATTTTAATTTTTTCACTTGATATTCACATGAATATTTCTCTGCCGGAATTGCTTACAATGACAATTTCAAGTAATATTGGAAATTTCAACAATATGACTAATAATGTCTCTTCTATTTGCGCAACATTACATCCCATCGATATAACTCTTTAATTCTTTTTCTATTATTCATGTTATTGATTCCACTTAATCTTAATCCCCTATTTCTCTCAATTGAAAATTCATTTGTACAATGTGTTTGTCCATTTTTGCATTCAAAATGATGCGTTTTCACATTCGGCTTTCATAAGTAAATATTGCGAAAAACCATTCAAATAAATCATTTTTCAACGTAATTAATGCACTTGAATATTGCAGCATTGAACGGATAATGTGTTGATGACAAATTATATCATTTTATCCTTTATTCTTTTATAGATTAAGAAAATTTCATTTAGAGCACAAAAAGATGAAGAATGCGAAGAAAAAGTACCAGCCAAAAGTTTTATTGATGCTCAAGAGCGCGCTTATTGAAATATTGAATATGGAGTAATTTTTTGCTCTATTCGAAATGCACAGTTTCTTCCAACTATTGCCCTCAAAAATATTCTCTACTCCTGTATCCCTCTGAACATCGGGTGATTCTTCTACATGAAACATTTGTCTTTACAAATTTTGTTCAATGGAAAATCGTTCAATAAACATATCTCCATTAGCACATTCCTTTAAAAATGAAAGATTTCCTGCATATTCTGATTGCTTTCTGCAGTTCTTATCCTTTAAACTAAACATTTTCACTAATTCACTTCAATACGACACACATTTAACGTATCTAAATTGCTCACTGTCTGTGAAAATGACTGCGACCGGCAATGCATTTTTTTCGAAAGGTTGGAGCGAAGATCTGATGATCAAGTGCTGTGCGAGGAAATGGCTCGAATGCGGAGAAACTCATCCATTTATTCAGCAACTTTTTCAGTTGTGCTCTCAAAAACATTCTTTACAGTGCCCGCTTTGAATGGATTTTGATGCATCGTTCCGTTTCACTACTCATTTCATAAATGGATTTTCAGATAATACAGTAATGCCCAACAGTCTCGTAACGCGTAAATTACGGACTCATGAAGCTGTAGGATACCGATGGCTTTATATATATATATATATATATATATATATAAATATATATATATATATATATATATATATATATCACCCAAAAATTCGGAAAACAAAGCGTCGCATGAGTGTGTCTGCAACAGTTGCCTCAGCGCTTCTACTGCTAGTACCTTCGATAAGGATTTTCATCTGGGCTTGAGCCTCCTGCCTCTTCGGTTGATCTGAGCGCAGCAGGCACGATGACGCGTCGCGAAGGGCAAGGGCAGTAAGAGCCGTCAAAGCCAGGCATTCCAGGCAATCCAGGCTGTAACCAAGCACCTATTCACTATGTGCATTTGTTAGATAGATATTTCACTCCAATGCTTCCACAATTAATACATACAACGTATATGAATGAATTCGTCTATGGCCGAATTGTGTGATATGACCTCTATTAGTTCCATGTGATAATCTCACCAGAAATCTATATGGCTGAAAGTTTTATGCAAATAATACTCCACGAAATGTCTCCAATTAAACGTTCACTCATTTGCGTTTTCCATTAGCGTTCACACGGTCGTTCAAAACTTCTAGCTAGATAAATTTGCATGCCAAAACATTTATGAGAAGCATTCACTAACTGGATATAAAATACTTACTTGTCCATCGAGTCCCTTCGATCCAGGAGTACCAGGAAGTCCAGTAGGACCTTGCTGTCCAGGACACCCCGGTTTTCCATCTTCAGTTGAGCCTAGCCGACCAGGTGGTCCAGTTGGACCAGGTGACCCACGTTGGCCTTTCTGCCCAGTGCGCCCTGGTCTGGCGACAATTCCTGGCGTTCCCGCTTCGCCTGGAGTGCCAGGGCTGCCAGGGATGCCTATAACGTTTGAATGCACCGACATTTCGCCTTGAAAGTGATTTTAGCAGTCACTTGTGAACATTCGTTATATTTTCTTTCAGTAATTGATCACGGAGTCTGTTTTACGATCAAAGCATTTGGGTGAAGAATCAATGGGTTCATTTGTTTCAAAAATATTATCAGACCGATGACATTTTGGGACAAAGTGTTGTTCGCAAATCTCCCCTCCAAATTAACTTGCTCAGATACTCATAAAAATTTCCTCATTGTCCTTCTGACTTTCTCCTTCCAAGGATGCTCCAAATCCAGTAGAAGGACTTGACAGTTATGACAGTAGATTTTTGAGAATCCGCCACGAATGAATCACCGAGTGTATTTTGCAAGAATCCTGCAGATAGGTTAAGCTTCTTCCTTTCATTTCTAACGTACAGGTGGAATTTTGGGGAATGTCTTGAGAGAAACAATTTAGATGAAAACCTGGTGGTCCGCGATCACCCTGCGGCCCAGGAGGGCCTGGCTGCCCTGATAGCGATTGTCCTCCTTCACTACCGTCGCGTCCTCGTGGTCCTGGTATTCCTCGTGCACCCATCTCTCCGGGTGGTCCTTGTGGACCTTGTGGGCACACTATGCATCCTCCACTTCCACCTCCATAAGAAAGTGATACGCCAGAGACACCCGGTTCCCCTGGTGCGCCCGGTGATCCATCCTCTATAAAGAGGCGCTTTCCAGTTATGAAAAGCCCTTCTGAACTAAAGCAGAAGTAGCAAACGAGTCTGCAAATTTTCACATAAAATGGCAGACAACATTTGTATAGTAAATCTGATAGTTCTCAAAAGCAGAGTGATTTATTAACGTAACATAAGAATCTTAACTCTAGTGTGACATATAATGCTTTGAATATTGCAAGTAGATTGCTGGAATTTGTGAAAAGTCGAGGAAATTCCCGATGAGATCATACGGCATCCATTTCCAACTAAAGTGGGAAAAAGAATACCCACTTCGCATTATCAAACAAGCATTAAATGAATATAAATGGGCTGTGAATATAAACAAAGGTCGGGAATCGGACATTAATAGAGCATATATAAGTATATCTCCTTTTTGCCACCTCCATATGTTCAATAATCTCACATTCAGAGTTGCCTATTTATGTGAGAAAAAAAAAAGAAAGGAGAACCTCCATTGCTGCCATCGTCACCTGGAGGCCCCGAAGGTCCAGGAGAGCACTTCTGTGGCTTTATACCACAATCTATAAGTACAGTTTTCGTTACTACAGCATAAAACTGCATTGTGTTACATTACACCATTATAAGCACAAATAATTTCTAGAAGTAATTGCTCTCTAAGTCCGTCAAAACATACTACTCAACAAATAATCCATATTATTCAATTCAATAGTAATTTTGGACTTATCCCATGTTCGTTATATCATATTGATTGTATTTTAGAGAATACCTCCAGAGAAAAAAAAAAGATAGCTGCTGAAATAATCAACTAATCAACGGAGCACCCATTTGGACATGAATCATCTTTAAAGTAATATTTCATTGCTCACTCTCAATTCGCTTTTTAGTACTTTAGGTATCTTTTTCTCAATACGATGCCTATGAAGAGTATTCATTTCGTGCAATTCTCGGATGATGCAATTGTCTTTTCTTATTCTGATTCCAATTTATAAAATCTTTAAGAGGCCATAAACAAGAGATGATAAAAATAACATCATCGAACATAGACGGAAAACGTGAGAATGGTTTGCATGGCAAGGAAAGCTTACAAGTGTATGTACAATAAATTTAATCGATATTTCATACAACTTTGAATTCTATAAAAACAAAAAGAACTTAGAATATTTAATTTATGTGATGCCGAATTAGTCAACTACTGTAACATGATTTTGCACAGTGGTTAGTGCGCGTCACTATTTTGTTTAGTGAGTCGCTTTGATTTTAATTTTTGCTTATGTTTAAACAAACACTTGCTTACTGCAATAATCTGGAAGTTCCTCGAAGGATTGCCGTTTTGGTCGGAAGATCGCAGCGATGGTGAAGCTTTGCCTATTCAGCTGAGCAAGAGGATTGGCTTGCATAGTCATCATATCAGTCCATGCATCATTTGTCAAGTCCTGCAATAAAATCCTGCAATATATA
>QEWY01000227.1:296118-388317 GCA_006503575.1 Baylisascaris schroederi | reverse complement strand
ATAGCCTCTCTGAAGGCATATTCGCATCATAGATGGCTGGAATGACGTATGTTCATCAAGAATCAATGATTTTTTCCGAGTCAATCCTTTTTTTATCCATCTGCTTGAAGGGCTTAGAGTCTCTGTTGTAAGATGCCGCCATCACGTTGACATAATCGCTTTACCTTGTAAGGTAGCATATGTAGCGAATTGCTTTGAAAGCTTATTCGACCTTCCATATTCGACGTGCCACTAATAAAATTTCGCTGTGATTTGAACACTGCATAGGGTCCCCTAGTTGCCTCTCCCCAGATTTTGTTGCCCCTATCGAATTAATATAATCATTATTATTTAGCACAGCATTTTGCCCGCTGTTTATTACTCCTTATTTGGTAGTCTTCAGGGCGAATATGCAGTCATCAATGTGAATTATATTCCTTTATCTAGCCTGCCTTCGTTCTAAGCAGTTCAGCTGTATCTCTTCAGTGGAAGGGATCGTTAAGAAAACGTCAGAAATTTTCATGCGTTTATTTGAACTGAGTACATATTTCTTTGATTCCTTTGCATGCTTGAAACCTACAATTTGCACCACACGAAGATCACTCAATTTCAGTGGCACAATTCCATCGGATTTCAATCGATTATCATCTTCAGTGCTCTCTTCACATTGATATAAAGGCAACAAAAAAAAGAAAAAAAAATCAACATCCAACATAGCATTCGAATTCTCTAATAAAGATAAACATAATTTTGCCGAGGTATGTTCACAGGCATGAGCCATTCTCTACTTGGTTATAGGCGGTAATCAGAAAAGTATGATTAGGTTTCACCGCTTAAAGCAATGGTACCGCTTACTGCCTCCATCACATTTTTCAATTAGGCAACTTCAAAATCATGACACTATTCGAGATTCGATGCATTTCGCTTTGAGTACAAAATTCTTCCCATCTGTGTAGGAATTCAAATCTCCCGTAGTGTTTTCGGGCGCAAACTCCAAAACCATCTGACATTTTTCCGCATTCTCCAAGTCCGAGCCGTCTTGCTATTCCGGACTTTGCAGCACGTATTTGTTCCATGTGTATCACATCCTTCCTCTTCTCCGACATAAAGGAACAGTTAGACGTGCTTTCGAATAAGCTATGCAGCTGATCTGTCGAACATGTAGCGAATTGTTCACTGTTTGACCAAACTTATGTGGAGTTCTATCGATTCAAGAGGCGCTGTAAATTCTGTATGATGGCGGTATACATGGGCGATTCTATCAGAAAACTTCCGGTGAAGAAAGTTGTGTGGAACTCTTAAGAGTACTCTCAATTTCTTTACTCTATTACAATAAAAACAGCTCTTTGAATGCATGTAAATGCTTTCCCAGGTGCGCACAACATAGCATTCGAATTCTCTAATAAAGATAAACATAATTTTGCCGAGGTATGTTCACAGGCATGAGCCATTCTCTACTTGGTTATAGGCGGTAATCAGAAAAGTATGATTAGGTTTCACCGCTTAAAGCAATGGTACCGCTTACTGCCTCCATCACATTTTTCAATTAGGCAACTTCAAAATCATGACACTATTCGAGATTCGATGCATTTCGCTTTGAGTACAAAATTCTTCCCATCTGTGTAGGAATTCAAATCTCCCGTAGTGTTTTCGGGCGCAAACTCCAAAACCATCTGACATTTTTCCGCATTCTCCAAGTCCGAGCCGTCTTGCTATTCCGGACTTTGCAGCACGTATTTGTTCCATGTGTATCACATCCTTCCTCTTCTCCGACATAAAGGAACAGTTAGACGTGCTTTCGAATAAGCTATGCAGCTGATCTGTCGAACATGTAGCGAATTGTTCACTGTTTGACCAAACTTATGTGGAGTTCTATCGATTCAAGAGGCGCTGTAAATTCTGTATGATGGCGGTATACATGGGCGATTCTATCAGAAAACTTCCGGTGAAGAAAGTTGTGTGGAACTCTTAAGAGTACTCTCAATTTCTTTACTCTATTACAATAAAAACAGCTCTTTGAATGCATGTAAATGCTTTCCCAGGTGCGCGTTACCTTCACCTCGAGCAGTTAAGTATGTCATTCGTTGCAACTGTTCACTCACCTTAAAGAATTGCATGTCGTACATAGCGTCGTTATACATGTCGTTGATGTCTGCATAGAGCATACCAACGAACACTGCACATGCAACAATTACGCCGACACTAATACTTATAGAAATTGTTGTTGCAACCTGAGTCCCATCAACCATCTCACTGAAAACACCTTCATTGCTTTACCTGAACAGATGTTGCCCATATTCAATGCAAAAATATACCATACAATCTCGTTCGCAACCCCTTTCCCTAGTTCCTACCTCTACATCCATGCACGCTCCTGAATGTGATTCAGTTTTGAAGCATTACGAACAATATAACCCTAGATACACAGAAGAAAAAAAAAGCGACAGTGTGTTTGTTCTATCCTTTTATTATACTTCACTTTACTTTCCCTGCATCTGCAGGCGAAACTCGTCGTATGCATCAACAATAGCGATCTAATAACATACGTCTTATCCAACATTCGTTTCATCACTACTGAACATAAGAACAACACTTTTGTAGGAATATTATTAGGATCGTTACAACCATTATGGATCGTTACGATATTCATGCAAAATTGAAGCCAACAAGCTTTCAAGTAATGATCACAGATTTGTTATACACTCAGTAAAAATTTTTGTCGAATGACCACGAAAGAGAGTAACGAATGACGAAGATACGAATGCCGTAAGTGGGAGCATCACTCAACAACAAACAATTTTCTAAATACGACATTATCTATAGTGGTGAATGAAGGCACGTCGAAGTGGATGCGTTCTTTGCAAATCTAGTTCTTTTTTCAAATCGTTCTTCGATTGTCATCGATACGCTGCTTATCATATCCCCATCCTCTCTAATAAACATACCTCTATTTCATCTTCCACATCTTTTCTCTCTCTATACGTTCTTTTGTTCTCTTTCATTAGAGGATTATCAGCAAATTCAAAGGTAATAATTTGGTCATTTAATTTCCGAGACACTTGCGAATAAGAACAACTTTTCATCAGTGGTCTTTTAAATATAAAAATTTCTGCTATTTATATTTGTTTATAACAATGGATGATTCATAGTGCGTCGTGCAAAGTAACGAAAATAGTTCACAGCAGATTTTTTCGATGCGTTCTCCTTGTATGTCAATTCAGTGACAATTGATCGCTTTTCCATAAATTCTCTTCCTATTCTATTTCTTCGTTCTCCTCCATACCAAATCTCTTTCTTGCGAGGAAATCTTCCCGTCTTCACTTCGGCCTTCATCGAACACATCTTCCGCACCTTCACATCCAGCTTATTGTCTTATGCTAACCTCAGGTCGTACCTCAACTCCTAACTTAGGTCTTCTTTCTTCATCTTGAGCACTTATGAAGATGCGACATTTTATAAAGCGTTAATTCTATGATAACTGCGTTTTAACATACCATAAAACGATCATTGAACAGACTCAATATAACTACTTATGCTTGAAACGAAAGCAAGAAGGGAGAATACTCAAGGAAAAACTCAACGAGTGGGTAAAGATTCGAACCGGAAAAGGAACGATTCTTTCAGCTATCGTGAACTTGTTACGTAAATTTACTCTGTGATAAAGAAACCAAATTGCCGTGGATGCCGATGTGAAAAATGAAGCTTTCAATCGCAAATCATAAACAACGCAACGATGAAAATTTATATCCAATTGGTTTCTATGCTCGATGAAATGTTTCAAAGTGTATCTGATGGAAATATATTTAAAAGTGATTCATTAGAGCGAATATGAAAATCTGACGGTCTTAAGTTAATCTCAACAATTTAGCAACAATCTATCAACGAAAAAACGTAAGGAAGCATCTTGAAGAAACTGAGCAGATATGCATTTTTGTGATTCCTTATATGACTAACCAGTCTCATAAATTAAAAATAATTGATAAATACACAGAGTAATGCCTTCTACATTAGTTAGTCCAACCGTCTGTATAAATCTTCTATTAAAAAACTCATTTTCATATAACCTCGATGTGAAATAAGAGATATAAGACCATCAGGGGTCGTGCTCATACTCTAGATTCTGAGGTTCTCGAGTTGAAATTACCCAGCAAATAGAAATGTACACCATACACCGTACAAAGAGTCGAAAAATCGACACAGCCTAAAACTGCATCTATGAAAACCGTATAACCTGAAGTCACAAGCGTTTAGCAGTGATGCTTCAATGGCATTTGTGTGCACAATATTCATAGAAAGCGTACAACGGGTTTAATGCTGCGATTTGACGATGATATTTCTCGATGTTTCGTATATGTTTTATGGTTTGTTCGATACACATTCATTCCATTCGGCGTACGGCGAAGAACATCACAAACATAATCGCGATATATATAGAAAGCTTTAGCTGGTTTTTTCCTTTGTTTTTCGTTTATGCTGCCATCAAATGAACATAGCGCTAATGGGTGGACATCACGTTTTTGGGCACATATTATCACAGCAAACATTTAAATATGTTGTTTCATCGTTTTAATGAGGCGATAGAATGCATATGAAGGGAAAGAAATTACAGCAATATTTGACATTTTGCCTATCATCAAGTAGATATAACTTGTCTGTTTTCTTGTCTAAAAAAATGCCTCTGGCATTAATAGACTCCAACGCCCTCTCTTCTTTATTAGCGTGAAGCAGACATCAATCAGACAACAGGGAAAGGCTCTATTTTGTTTATCTAATTTTATTTCTATTCTATCCAACGTCCGCGAAGAAACAAAACGATGATCGCAAGAGTATAAGGAATGAAGATATTGAAAATATGAGATATACAGATAATACGCAGATTTAGATGATTTAGGTAACGTAAGAAACTTTCAACACAATCTGCTTTTGAGATGTTTTCAGTGAGAATATTCCATGTGTGCACAATACGGTAACGTGAGCAATCTAAAGTATTTCACAATACGGTAACGTAAGCAATTTGAAACTATTGCACAATACGGTAACGTGAGCAATTCGAAACATTATTATTTGGGTAGATGAAACCTATATCCAGTAGGTTTACCTTCAGAGACTTTCTCAGAGAGTGTGAAGGACAGGATGACGAACTTAAGCTTGCTATGTTGTCTGGTTTGATTTTCGACTGATTTGATTTAAAACAAAGGAATCTCACTAACGAATAAATAATTCCTTTAAGCATATAAATTTAATTGCATCTGAAATATTTTTAAAGAGATTTTTCGCTCACAAATTTTACTAAAAAAAATATCTTCGCAACTAATAGATTTTTATTCAATAAAACAGGAAATGTTTTATATGAAATCCATGCAATTCTGGATTATTTCAGTTGTTTTTACGCATTATGCGTTATTGTACTCAACATATAGTGCAGTGAAAAATTTATTCGTTTTGTTGAATTATTATCTAATAAAAAGAATTCTTTAAATCGATTTAAAGTCATATGTTCGATGTTTGCTTTTTTATGATATGAAATTGATGAAATATTGAACTTTGCGCTTATAAAAGATGTAAAACGCTGCTGTTTTATATTCGAAGCTCGTTTAAATATATCGTAGTTTCGTCGATTAGAAACCCTAAAATACGATGATTTAATTTTTTATTTGTAGCAGTTTTTGAGATTTTCCTCGAAGGGAAACAATCGAATCTGGCCCATCCTTCATCACTTAGAATTATAGCTTTCTCCATTCAAAACTCTTTAATCGAAGTTGCAATCGACTTCGACATTTGAATATTAAGGTGCTTATTGTCTTTACGATGAACAGAATATATCAGGCGCATAGTTCGAAACAATGAAAGAAACAAAAAACCCGTACATTTATGGAATAAGGAATGAGGGGTTTCTCGGAAGAGATTACGGTAGCGCTGCGTACTTATGCGCCAGGATGGGCGGGACTCGGTTCGCTGTTCGCAACGAGTGTGCTCAGCTTCTCTGCAACTGTGCCCGCTTCTTGTTTTATTCCGAGGTCGTACTCAAAGGCGGTTGAGTCAGCGGCAGATTTCGCAGCTATGAGTGTGTGTTTGGGGTGTGTGTGTGGCGGGGGAGGGGGAGGGGGATGGGAGTGGGGTGGCGAAGGAGTATCAAAAACTCTATAAAAGCATTAGTGGTAACTGACCGCTTTTCACCCGTTCATGTCCTTGTTTCTCTGTTACCCTCTCATTCGTTGGTTTTTGAGTTTTGCCTTGGTCACCGTTCGGCGATGGTTATCTGATTGGGATAGTACCATGGTTTGCAGGTGCCTGTTAAGAAGGATTTTCAGTTATAAAAAAAAATCCACCAGAACGAGTTAATTCTGCACTTTGACCTGTACAACATAGGTCAAAAAAAGATTTTAGGTAATGGTATCATAGGTGCAAGCAAATGCACGTAATGAGGAAATAAGAAAAATGTGTTTTGCATTTAATCCTTTTTTGAGTGTAATTTGAAGTGAATGGTGTATTCAAGAATTGGAAAAGCGCATCAGGTAGTCGGTGCGATATGTGCTTTTGTATTCCCGCTTGCTGCATTATTCATTGTCGATCGTAAGTGACAATCGTACGTGAGTATTGAGTGGTTTTTTTGTTATCAGACAAAGGCCCGCAAACATACTCCAGGAAGTGGTGAAGGGAATGGAGTGGACAGAGGGGGTTGAACCTGTGGATCCCTCCTTCTCTGTTTCCCCTACCCTTATCGAATCATTGAATGACCATGTGAAACAGTTTAGGAAGTATTACGTCGACTCTGTGCTCTTATCACCATTTAGAGTCGATGGTCCCAGCAAGTGACGATTGCCGATTGTTTTTGCATGAATTATTGCAGCCACCTCGTTCAGCACTGCTATCCAAACATTAATGTTTTCGTGGTACCTCTAAATTGGTCTTTGTTGCAGCATATCCCGTCTGATCTGCTCATAACGCTGGCGACTGCGATAGAACGGTTGGCCTATTCATTTACTTCATCTTATGGTTACATCGGACTACGACGCCTTCCTTTAAGTATATCGCATCGTCCTATCGCGACCTTCACCGCATTCCTTCTAAGCAGTGAATCTCGAAGCGATTCCCGCTTGTTCGCTAAAAGCCAATGAAAAGTAGTGACTTTCGAAATATTAAAGTTTTTGTGAGCTGTTGTCGGGAAACTTCATTTTTAATCATTTGTTTTTGAATCCGCCTATACTACTGGAATTTGAATCCCCTTACAATATATAGCAGCGAAATAGTTTTAAACGATGAATTCCATCGCTTCTTCGGTGTGCTATTTATGGGTAAATGCTCTGAAAAATGAGTTATCCTAGATGGTCATCGTAGCCCCTTAGAATTGTGACGGAAAGTTTTTGTGGCTATAAACATTATTGTTGTCCATGGTGGATGCTTTTCGAATGCATTCTGAGTTTATTTTTTAGCCTTTCCACTCTTAAGACATGACAGTTTGCATCACATTTGATACCGAGCACATACCAAACGTTTCCCCCTCTCCGCCTTCTTTCTCTCCTCCTATAAAGGTTTTATTCTGCGATATATATATATGCATGCACACAAATGTGTTTTGGTATCTGTATTGCAATAGTTTCACGTGTAATTTTCAGTAGTCGTAAAGGGAGGTTCGCTTATGTTGGAAAGGGTAGCTGATGTTGATATTGCCCTTCTTATCTTTGCACCCATTTACACAGCAGAAGTTGTTGAATTTGTATCGAAAAAAAATCAATGAGAGAATGTAATGAAAAGGGAACTTTGTCTTATAATCATTGTTTCTCTATTAGTCATAAAAATTGTTTACCATTTAAGAAAGCGGACCCGTCATGTTATTATACATTTATATTTTATTTTTCTTGGTTTACTAAGTTAATAGTTGGTTTGATGAATTAAAATGCATGACACATGCTATATCGGTCTTCCTGGTTCTCTTTTGTCATTTATTTCGATTCTCACATATGTGTCACTATCTTAAATTTGCTCCATTTGGATGGACTTTTAAAGTACATATTTGTTTGCTTCCTTGACGCGTTTTTCTAATTTTTTAAATAAAATCTTACTATAACATTTAGGCTTACGATTTGCATTATATTCTGCATATGTTTTGCTATGAGCGATGTATCTGCCGAATTCTAATTGAAACCAAACCCTCACATGTGTACCAAGCTTGTCATTTCGTGTCTAACCTCTCAACACTCCATCATTGACATAGTCTCGTTGGTTTGTTTGAATGTCTGGTGTGTATTTGTTCGATTGGTTTGTTGTGTGCGTTGTGCGCAGGCAGTATCGAGCAGCTCGTGTGAGAGTGTCGGACTACACGATGATCTCACGTCGTCGGGACACGTGTATCGTCGTTTCTGTGTGGGTTGACTTGATGTCATAGGCTAATGTAATGTGCTATAATTTTTAAATAATCTTTTTATTACTTACTGATGTTTTGATACGCCCATTCCGAGATTTAAGTTCGCATGACGGTTGTTGATGTTGAGAATCTATGCGCAGCGCTGATAGTGACGTGGATGTTGATGACAGCTGCCCATCACACATATCGTATATTCCATCTGTCGTAAATTAGAGATTCACCTAAGCGTAATATTATCGCTACGTTCTAAGTATTTATGCATTGTAGAATGTTAATGTGTGATGAAGTACTGTCGACAACATTTCAGAGTTCGTGAACTAAGGATTTTATAGTTAGCTAAGTGCGAGAAGCACGAACTTTGAAGTTTGCAACATTCGAATTCTGTAACTATTGCCATTAAAAACATAGCGTATGAGTTGAAGTCACTGCATTTGTTTACCTTTCGATAGCAAATGAAGAGTTGGAAGATGGTGACGCACTTCCCTTTTGCCTTTCGTATCCTCTGATTACTGCTGAGTAAACATTCTGTTTTTGTAGAACTTTCCTCTGCACAACTTACTCTAACATTTCAAATTTTAAAAAAAAGAAGTAAATTTTTAAGAAATTCTTTTTATTCTTTGTCTACGGCTCTCAATTTGATTTATGCTTATATTTCTTCTATCTAGAATGACGAGTAATTAAAAGGAGGCGAAGGACTTTTATCGTAGAAATTGTGTTTTCAATTTTTATTTAAAAGCTTGCTGAGGTATTTCAATGGAAATATTCGTTTTATTTTCATCACTTTGTTTAGTGATACGATTGTATTCCATTCACTCACTCATTGGGAATTTCCAACTCCACTTATTGTGGTGAGGTTATGTTTGATTATCCAAAGAACGATAATATAAACGCCTCATCGGCAGACCTCTTGTTGGGATTCCACATTTCGATTGCATCTAATCTTTCATACAATAAAATTAAACACTTTAACTTTTTATGCACTATTGTGAACCTGCATCTCCATAACACCGTAATAATAGAGTGGTATCTGTATGTATGTTTATGTCTGTCTTTTTGTCTGGTAGCTTTAAGTAGTAATCACTGTGTCTATGCATCGCACATCACATGGCAACCTCCTATACAGTTTTTCAAAACGACCCGTCTATTTCAAAAGGTGGATTAATAATTCAGCAAATCTGGATATATTTTACACCGATCGAATTAAAATTTTGAAGATTTTTACGGGCGGTTGGATCGTTAAAGTGTTTCATTCAGCATGTTTCATTGTTGGCAGCGGTCGGTCAAATGAGTAGAATGTGAAAGCATATATTGTGCCAGATCACCTAGTGTGTTTCTCCAGTTGTTGCTCCTCTATGTTTGTAAAGATCTGCTTGAGAATGTTGATTTGTGTAAATCAAAGAGCTGAACACAGCGATGCTAAGGAAGTTAGAGAGCTATTTATTAGAAACGTGAGATACGTGAATATAAATGGAGTGGAGTAGTGGAAGAGAGGAATCCAAAAATCGATAACACATCTTTAAGACTTTTGAATGTATTTTCCTCATTCTTTTTGCATTGATCGGAAAGTGAAGTATAGATAAGAATGTAAATAAATATTGAACTACCTTTGCAAATTGTGGTCTAGAATTGGAAATATTGACGCAAGAGATATGAATAGCCGAGAATGAAATGGGGAACGTTCACGATTGCTGATGGAAGTGGCGGCTGGTTGTATTTGCGCTGACAGCCACGTGGGCGATGCCTATATGTGCTCACGTAACTTCCGTGCGAATTGCGTCAGCTATATACGATCGTTGCGAAACGTTACGCATCCTTGAGCATTTTTTCGTTTAAAACATTTTTGAGCAGTGCTATTGCCGAGTAATAAGTTGTGTTCGATCGTTTTTGTTTAGTACCGTTTTCCTTTTTCTTTAATGTTTTTTTCGCATTTATTTGAGCTCACACAAGATTTTATAAATATTTTGCGAGAATCTTTAACGCATTTCCCATTTACACGATATGCCTTCTCACAATTTCCTCCATAACAACATTCAGTTCTTTCTTTGACGTTATCAGTTATCGATTGTATAATATGATTCGATTGATAGAATGCCCTTTAAGTATATTAGTTTTAAAAAATCCTTTCGATGTCAGCAGTTCTGTTCCAAAGGTGAGAGAGGAGAATACATTGAGTTATAGCTGAAGGTGCACATATTCTGATTCCGGAATAAATTCGAGTTTGTGAATTTTGAGCTGGGAACACGAAGCGTGAAGGTAGAATATCAAAAAACTATTGCCATCTTAATAAAGTTTATCCATGTTTTTATGTTGTCAGCATGGTTTTGTACCATTCCATGCACACATTAAGGAGGGGCTTATGAAAGGAGTTGTCACGATACGCTTCTACATTGCATCGTTTTCACATTTCAGCCCATTCAACATCTATGAGAACACTTTTGTAATAGATTAACACTAACGGTATCTAGATTAAATGCATATAATTCAATGGATTGATGTGAAATATGTCAGAAAGCATAATTTTTGATGCATAATAATATAAATCAACCCACCAAATAGCGAATTCTGTTCCATCCTTCTTCCCTTAGTGATATATGCAAAACACTGAAGATAGTATTACATCATAACTTTGTTCTCTTTCCTTATGCATGTGAGCAAAAACGTACATAAACACACTTCTTCTATATGGTCGGGGAATGGTTTCAAAAAAAAAAAATCTGATTGTCAATCGAACTGATTGCACAACTTTTATCTAGTCTAGTCAAGCAGGTAGTGCTCTCTTCGATAAAATGCGTTTCTTTCGAGAGTTTCTGAACTAATCAAAAGCGCTCATAGTATTCTGCAGTTTTTCTTGTTGCATGATGATTTATTTTCTATGTTCATGTCTAATATATAATTTCTATAAAAAGGCAGGAAATAGCGAAATAAAACCCACTAAAATAACAATAAATGAAGGGGGCGTGCCAAATGGGTTGAAACGAAAAGCACTTTTGCATTCCAACCAACTAACCGTACAGTTTCATATGTAACCAACAAATAATCAAACATGCAGAATGGTATATCCATGTTTTTTGATCGTTCAACCAGTAGCACAATTCCGCAAACGGTTCTCTTGTTTCGGAAAGTTACCGATGTTGGGTGGTTGCAAAATGTTTGCAGCTTTTTATTGCACATTTTATTCCTGTGACCTATTAAAAAGTTGACGAAACAAGTTGCAAGTTGGCATGCTGATGAAATTGCTTGATATAGGCATGACGTGATCATAAGGCACGAACTTCTTCGCAAATTCAAATCGGCCTACGGATCGGGAAAATGTTTTCTATTCGCTACCATGGCCGATCGTATTACAGTAACATTTTGGCATAATGCCGATCAAGTTTTGATGCTCTTTAGGCAGGGAAAATGCTACAAAAATTATATATTGTTTTCGCTGCGATGGGAAGGAAAAAAAAAGTTTGTTTTTGTAGAAATAATTTGGATGCAAAATTTGGTTGCACGACAGTTGCGCCGCGGCAGTTATTTTGCTTTGAAATGAACACATGTCATGAAAAATGAAAATTTGGAATTTTAATTAATGTTGGAAAATTAAGAGTTATGTTGGGAGGTGGCCTAGGCTTAAATGTAAGGTTAGGCGAAGCTTTAAGTAATGATTGCTTAGTAGAGACCTAATTTCTGCACCATTCCCAGCTGTTACTACAGTGACAGGTGGTTTTATTCTTAGACAAAGAGATATAGTGATATAGGATCTTTTAAGGTTATGACACTCTACAGTAGTGATCATGGGGGTATCTCTCGAAGCAGAAACAGATTAAAAAAACATGCATTTTTTTTAAACATCTTTTAAGGTTATGACATTAAAAACATGCGTTAAAAACAGCGCGATATGTGTTTTTTACATTCCGCTCATCTGACCACTTAACAAAAGGGAAAGCGTACGGAATAATGCACAAAAACATGAGTATCACATATACTTTTCAAAGGCTAATGAGATTCGATTATGTTTGATATTCATGTTTTTTTGCATTATGAAATTTCAGTTATGAAGTTAACTTACTTGTTACAGTGAAACTTTTTAAATAACAATGTACAATATCGAGATGAATCGAAATCCAGCGGATTTATTATCTCAAGTCTTCGATGTGCATTTCTATACGCTGTGTAGCTGTAATAGAAATTGGAAAATAAATACCTAATTTGCAGGTGAGATTCATTGCTCCAGTGTGTGCACAACGAAGCGTCGAGTTATGTCAGTTAACGGCGCCGCTGAAGGTACTGCACCAGCGGGTAACTATTCCCTCTTTGGGAAAATACCTTCATAATAAACTTGCTATTAGTTTGTGCACACGCAGCTTTTGCAAGTTCAATTTATATATATAAATTGGGCTGAGTTTTAGTAACCTTTCCAGCTGAATGTAGCAAGTATATTTGGTACATGCGTTCTCTTTCACTAAACAGTTGCCTTTGTATAATTTTATGAAGGTGGATTTCGTCATGCTTTATTAGGGTTCGAAGAGTGTGGTGGTGTGAATATTGGCGAGTCTTCAATCCGCATACTCAGGATGAATGAAGTTAATGAATGGAATTATATAATCATTGCATCAGAAAGCACTTACAAGCGATGATGATTGTTCACTGATCTTATTGAGAAAACAGTGATTTAGCAAAGCGAAATAATATGCGAGTGGAATGGAAAAGAAATAATGAAAGAAAACGGCAGAGTAGAAACATAGGCAAGAATTTAAGAAGAGAGGTCTTTATCTGATAATCTGTTTACTCATTTTCATGAGCAGAGATCGCAAATACGTCCACATAGTGAAAGGGAATAAGTTTACCTTTGATCGAAGAGAACTTAAAGAGTAAAGCTAGATAAGGATTGGGATCATTTTATATATTGGGGTGTTCACAAGTATTCCATTGATGTTCTTGCAATAGGTCGTTATTGCCATTCGAGTGGCAAAGTTAGTAGCTAGCTCAGTGCTGCTCATCTATCATAGGCAACCGTTAAAGAGTCTCCAAATAGAGCGTTATAGAATTTCTCATGTGACATGCAATCTTTGCTTCTATTATTGCACTCAAAGAAATACATTTTTTGCTAATTACTATTGAGTTTATTCTTCATTTTGAGTTAGTTATTGTTAGTGCAATTTTTCGATCAAATTTTTGAGATTTTTTCAATTATTAAATCTGTCAGCTCTAATTATCTAATTTATTGGCTCCGGTCATAATTCTTTATTTATTTATATCGTTTTCATTGTTTGAGGTTTTTTTTTTTTCAGTGAAACGTCCTCTACATCCATGGAGTGTGCCATCACAAGAGTCAGCAAGTCCCAAATTTCATCTATTCAACAGTTTCACTCGCAAAAAGGATCTCTTTGTTCCGTTGAATGGGAAACGAGTTAGTCCTCTATCATTTAAATTAAGTATATATCATAATTGGGTCGAAATATTATTGCAAATTTGGATTACATTAGAAAAGTTTAACGATCACATAAACGGATCATACGAATACTTCATACTTAACTTGTTAAAAAGTTCATTAAAGTGAGAATTTAGCGGCCGTTTACTCTGTGAACGCAATTAGTGAATGTTATTTGGTAATTTTTTTTTTTAATGTGGTTCCATTCATTTATTAGCACATTAGTGATGTTTGTTGTGCATTTTTCATGAGCAACCCTGACGTTGATTACTTTTTTAAAGAAATTCATTGGTTTCTGAATCGACTGCTTTTTAAATGAATACTTTCTTCTTCTAAAAATTTTTTTTAGCAAAGTTTTAGGGATTATATTCAGCAATTTCCCAAAATTCTGGAAATCTTTCACGATTCATGAAAGACATCTTTCGATTAACACTGCAAATAGCTAACTTATCGCAACTAGAAACAATAATTGTTATCATAAGATGTCTACAGCTGAATTGTCGTTCAGGTGAAGTGGTATATCTGCGGTCCCACCGTCTACGATTCGTCGCATATGGGACATGCCCGAGCCTATCTATCATTCGATATCCTTCGTCGTGTCATGCAACATTACTTTGGTTATGATGTGCACTACGTGATGAATATTACGGATATTGATGACAAAATTATTAAACGGTATTAACTTTGGAATCGTTGACGGATTTGATGGCCGATGAACCCCATTTGTTTATTGATAATGAAGAGTATTAGTATTAGCATCGTTTCAATCCTTTGTGTTTACAGTGTTGACACTATATAGCGAAAATCCTTCCACTCATAGTTGTCCTTTGCTCATGACTCTTTATTGCATACAACTATCATTGCTCACTTAGGAAACAATGAGTTTTAAAACTTTTTTGTTGGGGAATGTTTCGTGAAGCTTATTGGGCCATATTTCATGCACTATATCCGAGCGTTTGTTATGTATAATTTGCACAAATTGCTATCAATTCTCAATGAAGTCATAGTTGTTATTTCTATTATTAGGTAAAACTCTTGATGCATAAAAATTATTTCGTAAAAAGAAATAATTTCTTCTGAGATTTGAATTGCATCGAACGATAATTTATATAGAATCATTCCTACGCTGACGTTTTCTATTAAAGTGACATTGTTTCAGCGCAAGGCAGAACCATCTTCTGGATGCTTATATGTCGCAAGAGGCATCGAAGATGGACGTAACCAAAGTGATCAAGGATGTACTCGACGCTCTCGAAGTATTCAAACAAAGAGTCGATTCGGAAACCGATCCGGACAAGAAGAATATGTATGATACGATGGTGTGCTCATTCTTTTGTGCCTTTATTTCAAAGCTGAGATTATGTTGAGACTAGAAGACGTCATGA
This sequence comes from Baylisascaris schroederi, assembly GCA_006503575.1. NCBI lineage: Eukaryota > Metazoa > Nematoda > Chromadorea > Rhabditida > Ascarididae > Baylisascaris > Baylisascaris schroederi. The sequence continues at coordinate 373,175 of QEWY01000227.1, read as the reverse complement.
TGGCTATCACTTAGTGGACTTTATATTCAAATGTTGCTTAATGATGGGATGGTCACTGCTCCTTTAAAGAAGGAAAGGGAACCAGTGAAAGTGATAAACGCTTAGGAAAAGGGAAGGACAGTGGGATTTAATAAGCGATTATCCGTTGTATCTTCTATTTTATTTCAACTTCATCATGAAGTGGGAAAGCATTCAAAAGGTATGTGAACGAGAATAGCAAAGTAAAGACAGACGTCCATAGAGCATTTTCGGCGAATAGTGTGAAGGTCGAAATGTCTCGGCCACAGTTTGAAAACTGAAAAGAAAGATGCACTAGCAATATCCGCGGAAAGCACATTCAGTATTTGTACAACGTGAAACTGAAAGATATAGAGGACACGTTTGTGCTGTAGCATTTTTGGTGAGTCGAAACTGATTGTGGCGTCGTTTATGGGGAGGGACAGATCTAGATATTTCAAAGTGCACCATGCCGGAAAAGTCGTGCAGTAATTCGCAGCAAAGAATGAAATCAAAATTGAGCTTACAATGTTTCGGTGATTCCAGCTCAAATTTTTGAAATCAAATAGTGTAGTTTTTCTGATATTCCACTGTGGAAAATCGTAACGTCTAGTGAAGTTCAGGGTTGGTTATATTACTGAGATAACGAACACCATCTTTAGAAGGAAGATCCTCACCTCACAACCTGAAGAAGCATTCATATGGGCTGTTGATGTAAATTACATGATATTTTTCATGGGAAATGTTAACAGTTGGCAAATGCATTAAGTTCCTTCTGTCAAATGTGGAATCATGCAATGGACGCTAAATTTGGAGGTCATCAGCAGCAATGTAAATGCGTACGAGGAACAAAACGAGGTCCAAAACATCGTTGTGGAGCAGAAATTTGAACTGGAGGAGGGGTGACTGTCGCTGATTCTGGCTCGAAATTTTCCCACATGTAAAAATGCAAATATCGACCTCACCAAAGAGCCGACAATGTTGCACTCCATTTCGCGAGGAGACCACACCAGAGGCTTTTCCATAATCATTAAACTCAGTTTCGACTAGCCGTGTAGATACGAAATAATTTATTGATAGTGCAGTGCATAATTGTAAGGAACATAGAAAATCGATTCGCATAAAGTGATCTTTTACCTCAGCTTTGACAGTTATCTCTAAATTCCTGCATATAAAGGAAGTCAGACTTATTAAGTGGTAGTATTTTAATAAAGTAGCATGGTGCTTTTTAGGAAATTTTGGGACTAACGCATAGTTCTAAAAAGGGGGAGCCATGAACTTCCATGTTCGGTTGGCAGACTTTGAATTCATATACCGATACATCTCCGCTTGAAAGATGTTGGCATGTATAAAATATACGACCGTTTTTGTAAAGTAGCAAGCGCCATAGCTCCCGAGGCTTATAAGCAAGAAGCTATATTATGTAGTGGTTTTATTTTGTGCTGAATGGTATGTTCTCGCCTAAATGCTTCCTCTTAGGAATTGCGTAAAATTTGTTATTCTTTACATCTCATTGACCATTTTTTGCATTTACTATCAAAGTTTGTTATATTGTATTTTTTTCTATTTTTAAGCTTCTTCCGTAGACTCGACCTTACTGGCAAGTTTTCAAGTATATGAAGTTGGCTAGTTAATCTGCCGTAGTTCCTTACAAGCTGCATTATATTCTATTTGCTTTCGTTTATTAGAAAAACGCTGGAAAGCATGCGATTCTAGTTCCGATGTAACATTTGATGGGATATATTGTGGTATGCAGATATCAGAGACAAGGTGGATCTGTAAAAAAAAGATTGTTTTCAGATTCTGAAGGTGAATGTGGCAGTAAAAGGATTGGAGAAGGCATTGGAGAGTAAAGAAAAATCGTCACTTGAGGCTGCGAAGAAAGAGCTCCTTACACAAGCAAAAGATGTCTTATCCGACTGGTTGGATTCGTTGCACGGACACAGCGTTAACGATCATGCTGTTTTCGAAAAACTTGCCAAGAAGTAACTTATTTGTTCTTTTGCATTTCGTAGCTTTTTGTAGAGATTTGTAGTTGATATAAGCACACACCGTTTCACCCAAATACAAAGGAAAATGTCCGGCTGTTTTCTTTTTTCTTTGCTAAGAATCCCTTCTTTTAAGACAGTTCTTACGAGTCATGTTCATATTTCCTGTCTGTTCGATGAGGGGAATCTGATTGGCGTTGTGAATCAGCGGATTCGCGGTAAATAGCAATAGCATTCTTTCGATAGATGTTGTTGAGGTGAAAGGTGAGTACTGTTTGATAAGAAGTAGCCGTCCGAAATTAGACACGGTTTTACACAATTTATGTTTACAATTGTTACATTCGTGTTTATGGTTGAGAAGGGGGTTGGCACTTGGTTACTCCGAATTCACTTCTTCACTATTTTTCGTGGCCGGGATTTTCTTCTTTGTGTCGCCTCTTTTTATCCAGCCAGTTGCTTCACATAATTTCTTCATCGAATGTCTAAAAGAGTTCTGTTTTCGGGATAAACTGAATAGTCAATGTGTTCACTTCCATTGTTTATGGCAAAAGTATCTCAGAGGGAGTTGAATAAAAGAAGCGTCGTTATCAATATTGGTTGCAGATATGAGAACGAGTTTCATGAGGATATGAGTAAATTAAATGTGCTACCTCCCGATGTGTTGACACGTGTTTCTGAATATGTGCCCGAGGTTATCGCATATGTGCAGAAGATTATTGATAACGGATATGGTTATACCACTAAAGATGGTTCGGTGAGTTTAATTTTATGTTTTTCGGAAATTTTTGGGGTTTTTCACCCTACGAGAAGTTTTTTCGCTTAGTTTATTCGCTTTCGAATGAAAACTTGGAGGAAATTTCCACTGAGAACGAAAAATGACAAACAACATTTTTTCATAAATGTAGGGATCCCATGCTTGCCTTAATTTTAGACACACTGCTACTGCTTCAAGTATCCACTTTTAGCTGGGGAGAGAGTGTTTTTCGTGGTCCCAATTTTTAACTCCCGGTTCCGAAATGTGGTATGAGTGCAGATGACGAGAGCATTTCTCAAATTAAAGGGAGAAAAATTAAATAAAATATAAACTTAAGCAAACTGTAAAACTCACAGACACCTCAGATGGAGGAAGTTTTTTCTGAATGGTGTAGCGGCCCCTATAAATTCATTGTATGGTCGAGCGCTTTAAATATAAGATGTAAGCTTCTGGATATCATTGTTACCGCTTACGCTGCCCGGAGTGCTCGATCTTGATTGCCGCTGAATGTTCTGAACATGAATTGCAGGTTTATTTCGATACGATTGCGTTTGAGAGTAAGCCGAACCACTCATATGCGAAACTCGTCCCTGAAGCATTCGGCGACAATGAGCAGTTACTCAAAAATATGAGGGAAAGTGAAGGTGAACTAAGCATGGGCAATTTGGAGGTACATTGTTTTGTATAATATTTTAAAATAGTATTTCGGAGCTTTTTTGTATAATTGCGAAAAACTGTTTTGTAGATCCCCAATGCTTGAGGCGATGAAATTGTAACAGTGATCAAGCAGATACGATATGAAATTGCATTGAAATATAGCGCTTATCATGATTTTAAATATTTTTCATATAGGAATCATAGTTCACTGCATACGCAAACAGTACAGTAACAATGTAAGTTGAAGCTGTGGACAGGGATTTGGGAACCTACAAGAAAACGTGTCTCGTGAACCCAAACACGATGGCAGAAGAGGCCCATGTCCAATAACTCACTGTTACCTGCATCGGAAATTCTTTTCAAATCATATATGTTTGTGTTACATCTTCTAGTCATTAAATGGCTATATTTTATAATTGAAATAGAAGCGTTCCTGTGTTTTATTCTCAGCTATTACTTCTTCAGATGCACTGTTTTCCTAATGTTTTATTGCTCGTATTTCTTTTCTACGTTGTAAAATCTACTACCAATATTTTCAGGAGAAGAGGAATCCGACAGACTTTGCATTGTGGAAATCTTCGAAAAGTGGCGAACCATTCTGGGATAGTCCGTGGGGAAAAGGTGATTCGTCTAAGTTTGTGCGATGCAGCTATATTTTAGTGAAAAAAAATTTTAGTAAAATTTTTTTTTAGTGAAAGTTCATTCGAAATCATCACACTGACATCGAAATTCATCGATTTGTTATAGAACCACTCATGCTTCGAGTATATCATAGAATTGACTGTGATCGGATGTGCTTGTTTTCAGTAAGAATGTGCTTAATTATTTGATGTGGGGATAGAGTGTTTTTGAGGAACCCGACCGAGCGCCTTTTTTGAGGAGGAGGGGATGTGACATCACGGTCTTTCAGCGACGGTTTACCAAGGAAAACGAGTAGGAGAATTCAGGAGAAGTCAGAGGCCGTTTAGAGAGTTCAAATGGAATCACAATTAAAAAGGCAGTTGGGATTTTTCTCAAGATATCTAAAATTCGATTCTGTCATAAGTGCAGTGTTGTTTTATGGAACGGCTGAGAAATCGAAGTGTTGGAGCGGTTTATGGTGATTGTCATTGATGGATAATGCATCGAACTGCTAACGGACTGCTCTTTTTTGTATGTAGGCAGTCTATTTTATTCTGGAAAGCAAAATACAACTTAACCTTTTTTCGTTCGAAATGCTTCTTCCATTACCAATGCTTTATATCTTTCCAGTTCGTTTTTGAAACTTTTTCATCAGAATAATATTTGCACAAAGAAGTTAAGGTCGACCCGGCTGGCATATAGAATGCTCGGCGATGTCTTCACAGATCTGTGGCTCGAAACTTGACATCCACTCTGGTGGTTTTGACCTCAAGTTCCCCCATCATGATAATGAAATAGCGCAGGTTAGATATCACGTTACATCTTTTTCTCTTTTTCCCCTTTCTTTCTATTCCATCTGCCTCCTTCATTCGTCTAATAATGTACGAATTTGTTTGATTATCGGCAAACCGTTAAACATAAATAACGGATAGGCGAAATATAGGTTGAATATTTCGAGGCGAGAGGGAGCGAGCAATCTCATAGATGCGGCTACGCTTTGATTTGCAAAGAACTCCCCTAAAATTGCATAATATCAGCTATTCCACCATTCCTTCAACTATACATTTGCTTTCCCATTTTTTGTAGGGGGTGGGGGAAGGGGAGCGCCAGTATGTCCCACGGTCCTGGATTTCAATATCTCCCACCTCTCTCTCCCTGTCCTCTCGTTTAATCTTCCATGTCGTCCCAATAAAATTCCAGATTGATTTTTTAGAACTCTTTCGCGAAGTGGGAACATCTTCAGTCAATAGGTGTTTCATCTATTAAGTAGTAAAGCGGTAATAACATATAACAAGAATTTTTTAAAACACTTTTGATAACAGTTGTCCATCTTTATGGTACTTATCAAATTTTTTTACGTTATTTGATGCATCAAACTCAAAACCGATCTCAAATTTGCTGAGTTGTGATGAGGTTTCTTGTTCGTTATAAAACTTCGATACAAACAATCGAAACGTTTTTCACACCTTTAAAGTATCGCTAATGATATCTTTGTCATTTAAACATTGCAATATAGTTGCATGGAATTGCAAATTGGCTAGCAGTTGTAGCCATTGCAGAAGTCACATTCACTTTCCTTATTATTACTGTGTGAAAGAGGGAATGACAGCATAAATTCTTTTCCAAATTGCAAATTTTTGATACATTGGTTATTTGTTCTTGATCAATATGCACCAGACTATGAAACAAAAGTGAGGCGATGATCATCTGTGTGCAATTTTATTCGCATTTTCACCATTGAAGAGGTTGATTTCATGATTTAATCCGTAAAGGTGTGCCATCATATAATTCTTTGGTAATAAATTGATGCTGACAGGAAGATGATTTGTTTTCAAGGTAGAAGCTCATTATGATTACGACAATTGGGTGAATTATTTCCTACATTGTGGTACACTTCGAATTGCCGGCATGAAGATGTCGAAGAGTCTGAAGAATTTCATAACGATACGCGATGCACTGAAGCAATACACTGCACGCCAGTTGCGGATTCTCTTTCTGATGCATAATTGGACTGATGTTCTCGATTACAGGTGAGTCTGATTTGCATAGTACACCTGTGGACTGCTTAATTCTCGCTGGTGTTATATGTCACAGATCGTATATGATGAAACCATCTGTGTACTCTTCTTCAATTTTAGAATAAAGGAATAACGAGCAAAGGTTTCTGAGCAGTTCGTTAAAGTGAAATGATTCGTGAAAATGAGGATAGATTAAGGTGGTAAACAGCAGGAATTAGGGGACTGAAATCAGTTTATTGCCAAGACGGCTGTCTTCTTTATTTTCAGCAGTCTTTTGAAGATGAACAGTGCTCTTGAGTGTGATTATGGAGAATATAGAGTGCGTTGATTGTATGTCCTCTTTACTTTTTATAAGGATCCTCTGCTGATGACTTTGTGCCATTATTTAAAGAGAATCTCGAACAATAATGGCCCACGCACTCATCCTGGATATTCAATATTAGAAACCCGCGCCAGGTTTTGTAAATCAGCATTCCCATTTGACTTTCACTTTTTGTTGTTCTCTCAGGTTCTCAATGTCTTCGGGTGGAGGAGAGGGGACGGGTTTAAGTGTCTATCAACTCCATTTTCGGCTACGACCACAATCAGTCTATTTTGTGGGAAAAAAGCGCCCACATTTCTCATTACGTATATCAGGCAGTTTCTTCTGTTCACTGTGGATCGGATCTATATTTTTGTGAAGCATGATGAAAGTCAAGAAGATTCGTCTCAGTTGTCGAGGCATTTAAAGTCACACTGAAGTGGGATAATTGTGACTAATGAGCACATAAAAGTGTGGTATTCGATGGCATTTGAAAGATGACGATTTATTTGGTTTGGGTGATTAAGAAACGATAACCACAAAAATGTGATGCCTCAAGTGTGAGCCTCCCTCAGAAGTTAGTTGTTTGTATGTAAAAAGGGGATCGTTCACTAATTCATCACTTTTAGTATTGCATTTTGTATAACATTGATATTGCTTATGGGAATGCCCTAACATTGGATATAATCAGTATTCACCTGCAGTCAATTTGTTGGCATTGAAGTACGTGATTGCGAGAAATTTTTTAAATTTACCCTAATTGATGAAAATTCGAACACATTCATTGAACTTTTTGTTTTATATACCTCATTTGAATTAATTAATATACATTTCAATCACTTGTAAAATCGTAGATGAACTTATCCGTTCCTAATACTAGGATTTATCTGATCTATTTTATTCAATCCTGCGAATTTTTTATTTAGAAATATGTTATTGACTGTTGTGAATGATGTCACTGGCTGTTTCCTTCGTGCTTTCTTATTTGTTAGCGTTTCGTTTGACGAGGTGTTTTTCAATAATTTTGATGCGATTGAAGTTGATCCTGACAGCTGTCGCGTCACGCTTCGTTTAGAATGCGCATACGGGAGCTTAGATGAAGATAATCTTTCTGTTTGCGTAGTTGTTGTTAGCTTAAATTACTCATGCTGGTTTTGGGCTGATTAAGGCGCGGAATGGGGAGAGGGTGATGAAAAGAGAAGGTAGAGGCGATTATAGGATTCGGACTTTCATGTTCTCGGAGCTAAATCCTGAAAAGTTGGAAGAAATTTTTTCTTTAAACTTTTCGTTCAAAGAATAAAAAGACACGAAGAAAAATCGGAAAGTTTCCGCTTTTCTGTTCGACATCTGATCTATGAAAAGAGGAAATTCATTCAAAAGTGCATTTATTTATCTCGTACAGTGATGTTTTCAAAGATTTTTAAATCTTAGCTTCCATCATATTTCGCAGCGTTGATTCATAAATCAGTAGGCCTATGTTTATTGTTGGAGATGATAGATTCGATTATTTCTATGGAGGAAATGACTAGAAGGCAAAAGGAGAGGTTGAGGGTGGGGATCAGCTAATGGAAGCTAATGAAGGGATGAGCATGATAGAGCTCATAGGCTTTTAGTGCTTTAAATCGGGCGATGGAGTGATTTGTTGCATGATTATGCCTCAGCAGAGATATTGCTGATTTTTTCAACTAAATGAAAACGGTGTTTGTTGAAAGGTATTTTGTTCGACTGCAATCGTTGATGGCACAGAAATCATTTATCGCAGTGAATTAATGTTCTACTCATATGAAAAAAATAATTTTGAATGAGCATTGTGCATTCCATTTTATAAGACAACGATGCCTTCCTTTTCTTTTTATTTGAATTATTAATTGCAATACGTTGCGTCCTATTTTACTTGCTTGTGTAAATTTTTAAGTGCAACGTTTGCTTTTTTTTTAATATCTGCTTGGAAGGGATGTTGAATTGCACGTGAAAAGAACGTGAATAACTTACAGTAAATCATTGCAAATAGATAGATATTTGGTATGAATTTTTTTTTTAAATTGATTTGTTCCACGTGATTGATGCACTCAACCATAACGCAATTCTTTCAATGCTTCTTTTTGTTCGGTGGGACATTCGTTTTTTTTTTTTGTGAGAATAGTGTAAGCAGTAAGATCACTGTATATTTCGTAACGGAATTTACAGTAGGCAGTATGCGGTGATGAATGATATAGTGCTGTTGTCGTATAAATCATTTATGTAAAACTGAAGACAAGAGGCGCCTTAACCGATTATTTTCCCATTTGTTATTGAATACTATATCAAGGAGTATAAAGTATTCATTTTTATCAACTCCTTTTAATAACTCCGGAGTGATTGAACTATTTCAAAATATCGTATTGGTGTTTTCGCAGTGGAGATGAGCGAGCTGCACTTTTTGAATACAATTCATGTTCATAAGATGCAGACTACATTTCCTTCTATTATCTATCAAATGCAGTTAAGCATATGGTTTTTGTCATTGTTTTGCCGCTTTACTGCTAATTCACCCTTCCTAACGTAATACATCTAGGAAAGCATGTAGTATAAGCCTTGCATCTAAATCCTGAATTGTTTATGTTTTGCAGGTTAATTTTCAGAAGTTAGAAATTGCACACAAATATTTAATCCATTAGATGCAAGTTCGATTGAGTCGCAGTAATTGGCGATTTTAAAAACAAAGGTAAATTGACTCGTGATGTGGTAGTTGTTTTGTGCGTATGTATGTTTGAAGAAGTGATCATGAGTCTAATAATTCAGTTTTTCTGCAATTAGATGAACAAATAAGTAGACGAGTCTTCCAAATATTTACACTGATTCGAAGGTGGTCTGTGAAATTCATGGAGGTTCTTGTTGACTAAATGGCTTGCCATCTTGTGACACCGTATTTTTGCTTTGTAAACATTGGTGTTTAGGGAAGTGGGAATCTGACGGGGGGAGTTTATAGTAATTGACGTATGGTTACTATTTATGCATCGCTTCCTTCGTTCCTATCTCGTTTTGTTGTGATGGTGCGAGTATTATTTCCGGCTACACGTTGATCTCTGATCTATGTAGAGCTGAAAGAAGTTGATTTAATATTCGTATATGTGTTCGTTGCTGCATCACACTTTCGTCACAAATCTTTTTCTCAGAATTTGAGTCAGTGCTGAATGATGTATTGGTTTGCATGAATCTTTTTAGTTGTTTTATTTAGCCATCTGATAGACACATGTATAACAAATGATGATGAGTTGTGCAGGGATGAATAACGAACAAAATTGTATGAATAGAATGAAAGGAAATTAGCATCTTTGCTCACACATATGGAGTCATCGCAACTGCAATATGTTTTATTGCATTGCATCATATCTCTTAGGTATTTCTCTACCGAATACTTTTGTAGTATTCAATTCTTTTATAACAATCTTCATTTTTTGTGGTGGTCGCTTTTAAATTATCGTTTAGCACCTCAAACTACGAATTCTTATCAATTGGTACTTTAGTTTAAGGCGTACAGATTTAAATTCATTTATACCATTTCTCGAATAAGAGTACAACGTGATCAGATGGATCCATTGCCATTTCAAAAATCCTAAACATTTCCTCCAACGATTCAATTGCTCATCCAGAGGAAATGTGCCTTCTTTTCCCATAAATCATGTGTTGGATCACATCTGGAGTGGATAATTGACTGGCACTTTGCCTAATCCACTGAGCAGCACATACCAATCGTAATCGATTGATCGAATGATCACAAATCATTGATGGTGCTTTCAATTCGCAAGAAGATGCACTTAAACATTGGAAGGTGATATTGTGTTAGGAGATGGTTTATTTTCTTTCACGGGTATTATGGGATAATTACCGAGTTTTTTTTTTTATAATGTGAGGGTGTATGAATGTCAGAGGTGCCTAAATTTTGACGCTGCTACCTGAGTATTAGAGGCTATGAGACGCTTTTTTTATTTGTATTATTGAGTCATTGTTTTGCGATGATCATAAAAATATATTCCTTTCTCTCGTANGAAATGAATTTTAGAAGCATGTAAGATTTGTCAAATCCAACCCACAGGACTGAAAGATGCATTTGTGGCGGTCCTTTGTCACAGGTCGTTTTTGTATTCATATGTGACTGATTATATAACAGATCCCTACTTATAAATTTTATGACTACTTAAAGCATCATAACGTTGTCAAATGGTGATGTGTTCTAACTAGAGGAAATCGGTTTAAAGGGCAATCATATGTGATGTATTAAATTAGTCGACTTTTCTCTCTCTTCTTGCTTGCTGCGAGTTAAAAATACTTAGCAGGCAGTTAATACATGCATACACTCACACGTAAACACGGAAGTGCTTGATGCCTTAGTGTAGGGATGCGTTGATGGTTGATATGCTGACGGGAACATATTTCACCTGTAACGTTTGGCACGAAACGGGGTTTATGTTAATGGAATAACGTGAAGGACTTTGTATGCACAGATAAATAGTAACTAAAGCAGGCTGATAGTTGCCAGCGTAAACGAAAACATGGTTGCGGAAGTGTATTGATACTGATGGGCAATATTTTTAGCGTTGTTGATGATTTTAATGGCTTGGCTCACATTTCACTAAACCACCTGTGAAAACATTGTTCACCATAGATACGAACCCACAATCGTTCGCTTGTTGGGTGTAAGCTGCGAACGTTATCACTGGATTAATTTTTTATTTAGATTGTAGTTTGTACGTAATGCAATACGACTAATGAGCTTGTAAGGTCGCTAATCGGAATAGAATTGCCATTACCACCTGAATTTGAACTAGATTGAAAAAGTTATGGATAACATAACATAGTAACCGTGGAATATTTAGGAATTGTAGATAACATAAGACAGTAACCGTGGAATATTTAGGAAATATTCAAATTTTGAGTGATTGCCAATTGCTTTCATTCCATTTCTTTCGCTGCCTCAATTTTGCTGTTTACGCTGAATACTACAATCTTACTATCTCGTTTATATGTTCGTTAATGTTATTATAATGCGAATGAGTTTATTCTCAGAAATATAAGTGATGTGGCGAAGTGCTTTATGCACAACAAATGCTTAAATGCCTAAATCGCGATGGCTGAATACTCTTCGAAACAAATGCAGTCTATATTTTATTGTTATAAATTATCTCATCAATGAATTCATCAATAGCACTAAAAATACTCCCCACCATTATGCAATACACTTTTGCAAACATATTTGCATTTATGCCGGCTAATAACACTTGGCTTTGATACTGTTCAAATGCGCTCAATTCAAATCCCGCTTTGTGTTAAATTTTCGGGAGAGCTGAAATATGCCTTCATGTGGAGGTATTTTTATTTATTCTTGCCTGTGTAAGGTGTTATAATCCGCTTTGCAATTAGGTTTTTTTTGGCATTTCCGGAATAACATATTTTCGGCATTGTGTTCTCTTTTATCACCTTCATTTCATGCTTTTGTGCCTTTTTTTTTTGATTAGAGTTTTTTTTGTCGCTTCATGTGATCGTTTTATCACACGCCAACGCTTCTCCTACAAATTGCTTTTTTAGATGACGTACTCAGCACCCACTCGTTGACAATTATAAAAGGAATTCATTCGCTCATTTTGTGACAAAATTTCCGTATGTTACTGAATGGAGGTGGGAATTTTTTTTGATTAGAGTTTTTTTTGTCGCTTCATGTGATCGTTTTATCACACGCCAACGCTTCTCCTACAAATTGCTTTTTTAGATGACGTACTCAGCACCCACTCGTTGACAATTATAAAAGGAATTCATTCGCTCATTTTGTGACAAAATTTCCGTATGTTACTGAATGGAGGTGGGAGATGATGTTAGGGCTATAAATGTGTAATGAGTCACTTCCAAATAAGAGGCTATTTGATGGTCGAAAGGGCGAGATGAGATGGATCATGTCCCATGAATTTATAGGAGTGGAGATGCGATTGCTCTGATATACACACTTCTAAGACGTTGAGATCGTCTATTTATCTGTTTTGATTTTTTTTATCACTTAGAATTGGGTTCCGTAAAACCGAAATGTCATTTAAATCGGAGTGCATTTGACGCAGTGGAAACTTGATATCCATCAGATGCGTTCCTGAAGTATCATCCCTAATTCTTTGTTTTACGTTCTGAGATAAGTTTTTCGATTGAAATATTCCGCCTTGTGTATGAAGTGAGGAGGTGAGTGTAATGAAATATGATATGTTTATTGATGTTTTTTTTTCTTATTTCGTTACTCTTGTTCCCTACGCACTGAATTCACATTTCTGACGTCGGATTTTGTTGATTTCAAACGAAGAGAAATAAAGTTGTTGGGGAGTTTAGAATTCCACAAAAATTCGATGGAAGTTTTTCCTTGTCACCAGCTGCGTTTCTTTATCACCACTTATTTTTTGATAAGACCTATTCATATTTCATTGTTAATGCGCGACATTTGCAAGAAGTTTTCCTTAACTTTACAGCAGTGGGAATTAGGTTCTTAATAGGTTCATATAATTATGTTAGTTGAAGTGGAGGCAATATTTCAGTCGTGGGGTGAATTTATATCAGCTGGAGAGTCACTGCATTGTGAAATGAGAGGGAGTTGGCGTTTGTAGGAAATGCTGGGAACACGGTTAAAAATAACACAACTGAGTGATCACTTTCGGTCTTTAGTCGTTAACATTGGCGCACGACTTACATCAAAGCAGTGCACATAATGATGTTAACATAGAATTGAATTATTCTTATAGAATTGATGAATGGATAGAGTCGGAATATGTTGAATGATAGAGAAATATGAAGTGGCAATAGAATTGAATTATTCTTATAGAATTGATGAATGGACAGAGTCGGAATGTGTTGAATGATAGAGAAGTATGAAGTAGCACAGAGTTTACTTTTATAAATAAAGCATTAACTGCAATTAGAAAAGAAATTTCGAGTAATAGGTAAGTTAACGTGAGTGGCATACAATTGTAATATTCCATGTTGAATATTAATTAAATTAGTGCAAATATTAAATATTGAACTTGTTTTCTTGTGAAGATTACTGCTGTAAATAAGTTTAAATATTTTCATTAACTTAGTGACCAATTTTTGCTTACTTCCCTAACAAAAAAACTTGAGAAACTCCTGTTTGAGGTCGGCTTTCATTTGCGTTTTTTTAAAATGTAAATGCAACCGATTGATATAAAGAAAACTGCTCTAAAGCATAAATCGCGGTGGCCTTTCTAGGTGTACATTCCTAATTGTTTGATCATCCGCAATGATGCACAAAATTCGCAGAAATGCATAACATTTTTATGAAGAGATTTCCCAGGAATAAAAAGGACTACATTCATTCAAATATTTAGCGCAACATGACGGAAAGATTATGGGGCGTCTTAAATTTTATCATCAATGTTTATTGGAAGGGGAACTGAGATAGTTCTAGATATCTTTGGCAAGTAGCGTCTTTGAGCTTTTCACGCTTTTTGTTGGATTTCAATTTTTTCTTTCTTTTTTTTTGCTTAGTTTTCTTTATTCTTCTCCAGTTGAGAATAATTTAGGAAAGTTCAATGAGCGTATATAATATGTAACAGTAGGATTTTATGAAAATGAGCGCAGTATTGTAAGAATCAACGAAGCATAACGACATCCTGTTGATTGCATCGATGGGTATGAGATGCTAACTATGGAGAGCAATTGTGTTTGTTTTCGAAATACGTCCTTATTTGTATTATGCTTGCATTTTAATTTCTCTTTTGTGCTGATTTTATTTTCTTCGTACTCCTCACTGTTTATCTTGCATCGCGAAATGATTATGAGATGGTTGTGACTGACCATTAAGAATGTTTTTCGTTTTCAGGCACATATTTATTTTACATCATGCAAATTATCTCTTGAATAAATATGGGCAGTAAGAACCGAAATTTTACATTCGAAACTTTGAGGTTTTCACTAAAAAACACCAAAAGATGGAATCACTTTAAACACGATAAACAAATGCATTTACACACATGCGCAAAAGGAGTTACTAATATTTGGATACTTGTGTTATGTTAGCTCTGTTTTATTGTTTACATCGTTCATGTTAATTTATGTTTAGATTTCTGCCACTTAAAATGGTAAAAAGGCAGTTTTTTGGGGCATTATTTGTGGCAACTCTTTGAAGATAGTGAACTTGGTGCGTAATTGCTTACTCAATTGCATATATTGAGAGTATTTAATGTATGAAGCACTTGTGTTGTGTTCAGTAGCGTGTTTGTTTAAGCGAATTCTTTTGCAACAAACGGTTGAAGCTAGGTTTATATTAGGCTACACTACCACACTAAACATTAGCATGTGAGAGTAATTGCAAAATTATGCAATTGCTTTCTCTTCAATATGCAATTGGTTTTTCTTTTCTTTCCCTTTCTCTTCCCCTTTCTCTCTTACACTCTTTCAATGTTAGCAGTATTTATGGATATTGTGGTGTGGATGGCACACAGTCATCAAGGTTTCAATTGCAAAAGTCAGTTGAGGATGTTGTATTTTCGATCAGCGTTTTCTTTTAATTCGCTATAATGAATTTGCGCTTAGTGCGTTTATTTTCTCAACGATCTAGTCGTTCTTTTTATTTTAATATTGGAGGGAAATTGCGATTCGAGTTCGCTTAAGATGTAATTGATTTAGCGATGACGGTGATTTATAAATGCTCTAAACTTTAGAGCCTTCTTGTGGAATCAGTTTACCTCACTGAAACTTGCTATGAATTGCATCATATCTCCACTTGGTGTTCGTGCAAATGCAGACAATCTTTAAGCAGTTTATTTTTCTGAGATAAAGTTGCTGGCAAATTGTCGTATTGCATTTTTACAGTTATAGATTGTAATGTGATAGGAAAAAATCATTCTCGAAAAGCAAATGAAATAAAAAGAATGTGGCGTGGTTTTATTCTTATCTTAGGGATCGCTGTCGGGTTGATTTTGAGTAATTACTAGAGCCAACCCTTCGTTCACATATAAAACTAGTTTCAGTGCTTATATCAGTTTTTGATCGTTTAAAATATGGAATGTGATTTTTTGTGTGTGTGTGTGCATGTGTGCTGCCTGTTGGGTTTTATGTTCGCTATTTGCGCATGCGAGATTATTTTGCATATATGGGATTTTATTACATTACGCTAAGAAGTCGCTTTTCTAGAAAGCGAAAGAGAAAAGTGAAATACTTTCAATAAATGGGATTTTTTTTTATCTTTTTCATTTTTGCAAAGAAAAATGCAACAATTTTTTTCGCTCAAAAATCAGCTACAGTTTGAGTGAAATATTTGATTTCTGTTGCATTCACCTCGAATATCTCATCGACTTTCAATCTCAAGCCTATGGTTGTTATTGTTTGCGTCATTGTTTTCACTGTTTTTCCATGTTTTGGCGAGTTCCATTCGACAAAGAAACTGAAGTCGTAGTTTGATAATGTCTTTGTGCGTCAACTGAACTTTGTCGAATTTTTTTTTCTCTAGTGTTTAATTTGGAGCTCTCTAACGATGCAAGCAATTGAAGGAAGTGGGAATGATCATTTTTATAATAAATTAAATTAGATGCAACCTGGATGAAAGGCATCCAAAATTTCCGGTTTAAAAAAGTTTGTTTTCTGCATAAAGCATTCGAGGGATGTAGTAATCTAGAAGATTGTTGCAATAAACATACGTCATCTGCATTTCTGAATGCGCTAAGAGAACCCTTTAAACGTCAGCTCTGTGGTGTTGAGCATAAAGCGTGAAGGTGTTATGAGCGATATAAGTTCAACAAGGTGAACGCTTACCAAACATACCCACTTAAAGAATATGTTCCATGCTCTTCGCTGTTTACTTTCTTTTGCACTTTCTTTTGGGCAGTTTGTGCAGCTGCAATGTCTCGTAGTGATGCATCTCGTTTTCAAATCGTTTTATATGGCTGCTTCCAATGTCGTTTCTCTGTGTTATGTTAAGATTACTGTGCTATTCGCATGATGGGCTTATCCAACGAGACGGCGCCAATAAACTTTTCAAAGATGGCTGAAAAACAATTTGGGAATTAGTAAAAATCCGTTCTATTGCTGCTCAATTAACTTTTTATCATTGTTGTGCTTGCAATAGAATTTCTGATTTAAGTGGATTTTGTCATTGGCAACTTATCAAGCACAATACTGATAACTTTATTAGATACTGTGTTCAGATAACTTTTAATAAATTCAATATACGTGAATTTATTACCTATACGATTTCACCTTCCTTTACTTCGTTTTTTTTGAATTCAGATGTGTGCAGCGGGTGATTCCTTGAAAATATTTTCACAGTTGTTCATAAGGGACTAGTGCTATTGAAATATATTGTTTCAGTGGATTCACAGCAGTTTCTTTAGAGTCATCGCTGTGGGAAAAAAAACGCATTATAATAGGTGCATTCGATGGAAGCCATTTTAAGTGAATTGGATTTGCTTATGGGATGGCACCATCGCTTTATTAAATTATGTATTGAATTATTTGTGGTTGATTGCTCTGTCATGTTCGCATTTATGCACTTTGCTTTAGTCAAACAACACGATCTCCTCTTTATGAGGTGCACTTTTGTGTTGTTCCTGTTGTGCCACTTTGTAGCAACAGCTTCAGGGTCCACAGTCAAGTGTTAGAAAAACTAAGATAATACATGCATGCTGAGGAGTCGACGCATTTGAATTGTTAGAAAAAATATCTTGTAGAGGTGATGTTGTTGGCCAGGCATAGATATGAGTGACTTTTAAAATTACACCTCAGCGTGCTGCTCTGAGTTTTATAAAGAGCTATAGCTATACTCCCAACATGTACAGCAATCAGTGATTGTCTCACTCATCTATTACAAGGTGGATCGCCCAACTTTTGCGCTTGTTAACATGAATGTGGTGCTTCTCACAAATATTGAAGTATTTTCTGCCTTGCCAAGATAACAAAATAGTTAGCATAGGAAGGAAAGAAGAATTCCAAATATTCTATCTATGAGATATATTACTGACCAGACCGCATTCAAGGGAACGAGAGAAAAATTCCGCTTATTGAAGTGATCGGTAGATTGCGCGAAGCTGGACTTGCTTATTGCAAATTAAAAAACTCTCGATATTCTTTAATACTTTTTATCTCTTGATTGGCCTTGCGTTAATGAACTCTGAAAATTGTTGTCTCATCTCTTCGATACGAGATATTGGCTATATGAGTTCTCATTTTTCTTCCCAAATTCTTTCTGGTATTGATCGTCATAGTTTTTAATATAGATGACTAGAGGATATGGGAATTTAAAGTGATTGCTGATCACAGATTAGGAAAGCATAAATACATAGTCAAACATTTATAATAGCACAGCCAGTCATTGCAGTCAATTTAATGTAGTGCAATCATTCATGTAGATTTTTTTCGCATCATTAAATATCGTTTCCAGCTTGCATGGGAATGTTTGAACATAGTTTGAATGCATTTGTCAAGAGGCGAACAAGCAATTTCTCATTTGAGTGCAGCCTCAATATTACTGGTTGTTCGTAGTTCATTTATTGGACGGTAATTTTGAAACGCATTTTAATTTTTTTGTTGTAAAAAAATTTGTCTGCAAGAGTGGAACGAAATGTAAAAAATTCTATCTGCAGAGACGAGAGTATTGATTATATGCAGCAACGATGCATGCTGCTGATGTATGAATATACTGTACTGTTTTAAGAGAATTCTTTATCGTTGCACCTCTCTCAATTTTTTGCAAATCCATCTGTATTGGAGTAAAGATTTAGTGCATGAATCAGGGAGAAGCCCCCCGTACAATATGTTTCACATCACTAAAAATAGAATTTGGTTTCATGGTGATCGTCCAACTTTATGTTCACTAATCGCTGTGAAATGTTTGTTGAGCTAATGCTATTTTCAGAGATGTTTTTTTGTGAATCTGCATTTCATGTCACTTTTTAGAGGCATTTTCAACGAAGAGAAGGGCATTCATTTAGAAAGAGCTTTATGAAACGTGCACACTTGAAGAAAGCATACACTTTTTGAGATGTTTATGTTCTCTGACGATGTTATAAATATAGGGGATGAATGGTTTGCAACGAATGCCCCCACTCATAGAATTTGAAGAGTTGAAAGCTTCCACAATGCGGTTCTTTCTCTTAAATTCATTTTCTTCCGATTTATCCTTGCGGAATTTTTGCTCATAAAACTTTTTCACAGTTGGATATGGCATACAGAGAAAAAACTTTGCGAACAACTAATTTATGATCATTCAATAGAACATGTAGTTCATCCTGTTCATTCAGCGAATCTCAACTCAATCATTTCTAAGCGCAAACGTAAAAGATTTTCTTTTTCGCAAATATTTGATAATTGTTCGAATATTATTGAGAAATTCATTTACACTATCAGATCGATCGAATAAAAACAAACTCACTATATTGGAAACTTATATAACGATAAAGGAATTGTTGTTGGGAGTTGAAACGATAGAATTGAACGTAGAAATTTCAATCATTTTCAAAGAATGCGATTCTTATTTTTGGAATTCCACTAAAGAGATTAGTGAATTTTTTATTTGACACTAAACGTTGTCAAAAATAAAGTAGTTTTCTTGTTGGAAAATTTGAAAACTTTCTTTATGGTAACAAAGATTTGTAGTTTATAGTTGGCACATTGCACTTAGCAGTTGATCCGAAAGAGCAAATTAAGTTGTTACGTTTGAATCGCACAATGTTATATGTTGAGATTGAGTAAAATTGTTCCATATGGTGTTTTATTATCCGAGTGCGGGCAATGAAAACACTTGAACTGCTATCGTTTTCTATTTGATAGCCGATTTGTTGACGTTCTAAAGTGAAATAGTCGTTTCGTCAATGTTGTTTCATCTTTTTATCTTTCTTTTCTCCTCTATTGTCAAATTTTCAAAAAATGTTTTCACATTTAAATTCCAACGCGAGGTTTATTTTTAGATGAGGGTAAGTGCTCGTTCCGTAGAATAATAAATTTAATTAGAAAAAAAAATGAAGAAATGACATATTTAGGAGCAAATTTTTCGATGAATTGCGCCTGTTGAGCGAATTGAAGTGGTCGAATTGTTGAGCGCAATAATGGCTGCTCTCCGACAATTCGATTTTATTGAATTGTAGCAGTCGTCATTTTCGTAAATTCATCTTTTGCATCTAAACGCAAAGGCCATTCTTTTTATATATCAACTAGAGTCGTTGTTTGTGTAGTTGTTTGTGTTTTTCAATAACTTACATATGACTTCATTAACTGCTACAGTTTACTTCTAACAAATTTCCTGCCTATCAAATATTTCTGCTTTGAAATGTTTTTGGACGTTTGTGGATCGATTTCATCGATGCTCATTGTTTGTTTCGTTGAACGTCCGAGAGGGATTATTTCTATGAAATTGCGTGCATGAATTATTCATTCAATAACTTACATATGACTTCATTAACTGCTACAGTTTACTTCTAACAAATTTCCTGCCTATCAAATATTTCTGCTTTGAAATGTTTTTGGACGTTTGTGGATCGATTTCATCGATGCTCATTGTTTGTTTCGTTGAACGTCCGAGAGGGATTATTTCTATGAAATTGCGTGCATGAATTATTCTTTTTTTGTCTTCATTGGGCACTATTTGTTTTATTTATGCTCAATGCATATATACGACAAATACGTTGAAGACTTGAGGCAGCGAATCTCATAAAGAATGGATGACGGAATGCATAGTTGTGCGGAAGTTTTTAATGAGATGATATATGGCTATAAAATGAGAAATCGCTTCTATTTATTGCAGCATTTCCAAACATCGTCAGCTAGAACGGTTTCGATTGTGATTTCAGAACGAAAATAAAAAATTATTAGCATTAGAAGGTCAAATTTTATTCACGACTCAATGAACATCGCTATGACGTATATGTTTAGCGGATATGCTGGTATGATTGTGATATAAAAATACATTTAAAAGAAATAAAAAACGCATCGATGGAACTCGTTGAAATATTCTCCCTTATGCTCGTTCAATGCATCTCGCTTGGCGATAGAGATTATGGCAATAAACAGTAGATGTGGAATGCATTCTTTATTTTTTGTGACATCGCACGATTAATATCATCGATGTGATCAGTTGTTTTATGATTGTCCATCAAATTCTTTATTAGTGATAAGTGAACCAATTGTTACAAAATTCGAATTTCCTCATTAAGTTGACTCAATTTCATTTAGGTCTTTTAAACTTGATGTTCTTTCTCTACAAACATTTCGGCCTCTTTCTTATGTTCATTTCCATTACAGCAAAAATTGCAGTGAGATTTGTCAATATTAGAAATTTTTCGCAAGAAATATATGAGGATGTCGTAAGCAAAATTTGACTTGTTGAAATATATGTGAATATTATGACAAGACATTCATTGTAATATTATTGAAAACGAAAATAGCAGCTGTTTGAAAATTTTGAAATAGTTTTCGCGGAGTACTGCAGAGTAGAATAAGTGACATTTCATTTATGTTTCTGAATAAGTTCTTCATCTATGCGCAAAAGAAAAATAAGCAAGCTTATGGAAGCAATGAGATTGTGAAATGTATAGTGCTATATCCGAAAGAAACGTTCAGCGCACTCTTCGTTATTGAGATGGAGGCGATGGATTTGAGTGGGGAGGAAGGAATGAGGAATTAAAATTAAAGCAAGAATCGAAAACGTAGAATGATAGCTAGAATTCAACGTTCACGATTTCCAAAAATTGATTATTTGGAGTATGAAACGACATATAACAAAAACGCTGTCAATCAACACAATAAGGTTTTCCTTCGCGATGGGATTGAATACTTTAAAAGAAACGAAACGATTGTGTGCGTGCATCTGTATGTGCTGCTATATGGGTGAAAAAATTTTATGTCACATTTTTATTGTGCAAAATGGAACGTGCGGAGCGCCGCTTCTCAATTATATTCGAGGCGAATTGCATTTTTGTATTCATTGATTATACTTCTAAATTTAACATTGGTGGGTGATAGGTTCTTATGTGGGAGAGATATGCAACAATTGTAACAACTTATTTCTCATTTTATTAGGATAAGAAATTTGTTATTCATCGATTCGAAGCTCCAAAAGTTTGAAAGATTGAAAGCGATCAGTCATTAATTTGAGGAAGTTGAGAGGATTGATAAACACAAGATTTTGCAACGAGTTTGTCTGTTTACATACTGTTAAGGAAATACTTGTAAGATTGATGAGAGAATTTCATTTAAAACATTCGATCTTTCCTTGCAGTTTCCAAAACTTTTGATAGAGAAATGAGCAACTTTTCACTAATTATATAAGATTAAGTGGAGAAGTAGCTTCCTCTGCGTTAGCCACTACCGATATCTGGCCGCTGATCATCTTCCTGTCCAGTTATTTCCTAAAGTATTCCGTATTATTTTCTACGCCTGCTCTTCGCATTTTACTTTTTGTTTTGCTAATCGTTTCTTAGGAACGTGTGATAGTAACTTACCACGGTGTGCGTGGAGGTGTTTGTGATATGCATGTGAGGCATATCAGTTTATTGTTGGCTGATGCTTGTTGTAAAATGTATAAAATCCTAAAATAACAGCTAGTGTTCGTTTTCGATGGCAACGGTGCGTGGAGTATGAGAATCTAATCGTATTTCATACCAAATAGCATCTACTCTCAGGAACTGTTTTTGTTAATGAATGAGTGACGATACGGGCATTTTTATGAGATGGGAGAGGTTCGACCTAACTAATGGGCGTGCCCATGATTTTCTCTACTGCATTCTTTTCTGCATTGTCTTGCACTTTCTGATCTTTAGCTTCCGTATGTTTCGCGGATTAACGGTTGCTGCCCTGGACAAGCATCCTGCAAATACTTGTTCACAAAAGCTTCCAAAAGATATATATATATATATATATATATATATATATATATATATATATATATATATATATATATATAAGGTGTGAAAATTTTAAGCAGGTGGGGAAGAAATTTACCTCTTACGCACCTGGCTTCTGGCTGGCTTGATCAACCTATAGTGCTTTTGAGCATTTTAAAGAAGTATGTGTCAAGGATCGAAGCACGAAACTGCCTTATCCTATCTGCAATTTCACCCCCTCTTTGCATTATCATTGCCCATATCCTCATAGAATACACGAGGGCATCTGCTATACGCTAACGAAGATTAATGTCTCAGAAATTAAAGGCGATATGTCCACATACTCAGTAGAATTTTGCTGAGTGCCGAACTGATAAAGTCATTGTTCTAGCTTGAAATATTCCTTTGTTGTTGTTGTGTTGACAGTGTTCATTAATTTATGTGCGGTGCATTCCATATTTCGTTGCATTATTTTGTGCCTTTTTCAGTGCGAGTTCAATGGAAAGAGCACTGCAATTCGAGAAGGTGACCAATGAGTTCTTCTTGCTTGTTAAAGACTACTTACGCAGGTACTATCGACCGGACAGCAATGAGGTTATTGCTTTTTCCCTCTCATCTATTATCCCCGTTCACTTATCATTTGTGAACGTCCTTCTAATTTTAAAACCTCCTTAAAACACTCATTCGTGATCTTTTTGTGTTTTCTTTTTCACTTTAGTTATGCATTAAGGTTGTCTTTTGAGTCATACGCACCATAAACTTACTATTTTCGTACATAGTTTAATTTTTTGTTTTCACTGTGAGTGAGCACGCTTCTTGTTGAATCGCGTTCGTTATGGACTCTTTTTCTAATGTGGGCTGTCTATTATCGTAGAGTAAGAAAATTTGCAAATATATGTTGCCTTAATCGATTTTCACTACAACACTTTTCACTTTTCATTTTTTTACCTCACCGCTGCACTAATTTCTCGAAATATTGTTGTGTTGGTGGTTGCATGTTGTTGGTTTTAATTTTCGATTGTTTTCTTGTTTGTTTTTTTCATTTTTCATTACTTTTCTTCATAAAATACTTGACTACACAAATAAGTGGGTGTATGCGCGTTGTGTTTTATTTTAGTGAAATCATACCTTTTATTTTAATGCTTCGAGAGGTGAAATTGCACCAGAAGAGGTTTCTTGAAAATCTTAGTCTGAGCTCCAAAGAAGGCATCTCGGGATTCAAGAGTCGGAGATGGAATGATCTGCACCTGTGCAATCTTGACATGATTGTTTGAAAAAAGGATCCGTATCAGAACACTTACAAACTATACACAAGTTTTGTTCCAAAAGATTGGTGGCAAAATTTAGAAAACAGGAAATACTGTCAGCATATATTATGAGTGGATGTCAACAGTTCTCTTCACTGCAACAAGTTTGATCCATTTCGGAATGTTGTACTCTTCAACACCTTTGTTTAGTAGATTTTACGCAGTGAAATACCTCTCATACCAAAGCCTGTTGTTTACTGAGCGTTAGATAACTGCATAGGTGATCAGCAGGTGCGACTGCTTTAATTTCAAAAGTTTTGATTAACATATTGCATGTGCTTTTGCTTCATTTATGATCTATTCCACTACTTTGCTTTTAGTTTGTTACTTTAGCTTTCTATTTGCTGATAGTCTAAATTCATAATCGCACCACGTTTCCTTTTCGCAGTAAGTGCCGGGTATTGGTGCTCACTATAAAAGTGGCTGTTGTGGGTTGTGTTGCCTGAGGTTCAATTCAGCTTCCCGCCCTCATTAAGCTACATCTCCTATTGAATTAGCGTAGATAGCATAGGCTGTCTGAGTTAGTGCAGCAGTTGATTTTATGAAGTGTTTGGTATTAACTAGCGCGGGGAGAGAGAGATCGATTATGCAAAGCTCGCATTTTCATGAAGATTCATTTTTGAGGACGGATTTGTTGTTGGCAGTGTCTCGATATTTATGCTGTTTAGGGCTATCAGAAATATGGCCAACGTGAGCTGCAACTTATGGACGAATTCTTCAAGATCAAGTCCGAAGTGAACGCGGCCCTATGTGATTCGGTCGATACGCGCACTGTGGTCGAAAAAATTCGAGAATTGATCGGCCTTGGAAACGCTTACATTGTTGAAATGGTATCTCTTTGTTTGTGAAGCACTTTGTGCGGAAACTGCTTTTTGCTTTTCTCATCGTGGCGCGAGGAGTGCAAGAGCCGATGGCATCGTGATTCCAGGAAGACCGAGATAGAGATCACAATCTTCGTTTGGATTATGGGCACTAGCCTAGCTGTTCCTACAACCTTCACGTTCTTCACGAGGTGACAGCTGGAATGCAGATATATTGGTGCTAATTTGTCAACTGTTGGTGTGATATTTGCAGGAAAGGCAAGGCACGATCCCGAACTGCTTGTTGCTGAGGAATATTGCTGCCTATATGACGTGGCTGTTGAAAATATTTGGAGCCATCCCCCAGAATATCGAGATAGGCTTCCCCATTGAATCCAGGTGAGGAATATTTATGATTTGCAACCGCTTTTGAACGTTAGTCAAGATTGCTGAATTGTTTCAGTCGTTGATTGAAACGGAGAAGTACATCTCACAAGAGGCCAAAAGTTTATATGCTATAAGTTGAGATCAAGTAGATAGCGTGTTTTGATAACGGATCTTATAAACGAAGACTAACAGTGTCGAAAGTCTGGTATTTTCGGTGTACCAACGAAGTCAATAGTGAGTTTTATAATCACTGTTATTATAGGAGAGATATTCAGAAGACTACATCGTCCACCAGTGTCATCGAAGCTGTGTGGGTTTTTACCCGAAGGTTGGATAATATATGACATAGCAATTTTTTTCATTCGAGGTTAGTAGTAACGATAAAGACCTGATATCGGCATTTAGGAGAAAAATGGTTTTCTTATTCAAATGGCATACAGCCGTTCTATCTGCTGACGCTTGAAAACTTGCAGCAGCGCGTCATGCTTGAGAGGCGCGAGCACATCGGCCGAAGCTGTTCTTATGCCTTATTTGTTGGCACTTGCGGATTTCCGTGAAAAAGTTCGAAATATCGCTCGTGAGCATAAAATCGTCGGTATCCTTCAGGTTAGTCATTTGTCTCATATTTTAGCAAATTTTTTTGGGGAAATCCCACAAAATTTTTAGGAAATTCTTTTATTGTTTCTAATCCTCACTGCTTGTTCATATCCTTTACATGTAAAAGTGCAAGAGCAGAGAGCAGGTGCAGGAGAACGAGTGTTTAATACTATTGTATTATTACTATGTGGGACTAAAATCTCTGCACGCCCCCTGTTATGTATGAAAACTTGTCATTGCATACCTCGTGACCATTCAAGGGGAAGGCGAAACATAAATATGTGGAGTTCATCTGTCGTTGTGAGCGCTTACCGACTGCCATTGTATTTTATACTTTACAAGGTTGTGCCTAATTATTTTACCATTGTTTGCGTATATGAAATCTGCGGAATTCCGTTGAAAATGGGATGTGACGTCATTTGCGTTGAGTAGTTTTTTCACAGAAGCGATGTTAATAAGTTAAGTTGATCAAATTAATCACCCTCAGACTACGATTGCATGAAATCTGTCAGCGAATATGTCATCTAATATTGAAATTTATGTATAGTTTGTACTTAAATCTCTATCTTTCTGTGTAGTTTACTTGCAGTGTATTTTATTTCGTTGTCAACCGTCAATAAGATGGTGAATTTTAGGAATGCGATCGCCTTCGGGATGAAGTGCTGCCGGAATTGGGAGTCCGACTTGAGGATCGCAGTTCACAAACTTGTGTTAAGCTCGTTGATCGAGAAACACTGCTCAGAGAGCAACAGCAGAAGAAGGCCCTCGAAGCTGCCAAACAACTTGTGAGCATTTCTCTTTTTTTTTGGGCATTTTCACATTTGCCCATTGTTTTTGCATCGTTGGCCCAGTCCGATTGCAACTTTGTTCTTCTCTAAGTAGTATCCATTCCTGAAATCGTTTATACATCACCAAAGAAATATTTTGCTATCTCTGTCAGTGTCTAGAATTTGGTAATCTGAGATGCTATAAGTTGCCAGTGATCCGTGTTGAAGATCGAATACGTTGTATATCTTGCCGTAGCTTTTGTATCGATAGATGAATTCTTATCTTAGTAAAGTCGATCGGTTGCGCGTAGTTTTGCGTTCTTACAAGTATGAATTCTGCTCTCAAAATGTTATATTACTTTCATTTGAATGGTGGTCGTAGTGTGTAATTGTTTGCAGGAGAGGGAACGTAAACAGAAAGAAAAGGAGGAGAAGGAAGCGGCAAAACGGATTCCTCCGTGGGAGATGTTCAAACGAGGTGATGAGGCTACCAAATATTCGAAATATGACGAGAAAGGCATTCCGACACACGGTGCAGATGGCGAAGAAATTTCCAAGAAACAGAGGAAGAAACTCGAGAAACTTTATGAGACTCAGCAGAAGAATTATGAACAGGTAGGCAGCAGTGATTCATTTTCTCAGTTGTTAAGGCCGCCGTTACCTGTTTGTGGGATGAAATTTTAGTGAAGTAAGAGGGAAGGACGAAAGATATGAAACAACTGGCAAGCTGCGAATGTTATATAGGAATCCAACAATAGGTTTTTGAAATTTACATGCTGTTATTATCAGTTTTAGCAGGAACCACTAACATTCCCTATAATATTTGTCCTTTAAAGGCCGTCAAATTTTCGTATTTTTCTTTCAACTTACATGATGACATTTCCCACATTTTTCTGCCGGAAAATTGACTGGTTGAAAGATTCAGTTGTTAGGTTATGAGTCGTACTCGTTGAGGCATTTCTAATTTGGCATTGCTTATTTTATTGCTGTAAGTTTTTTTTTAGAAAAGAATTATCAGCTTGACCCAAATTCGTTGAAGTGGTGTGATCTCTATCTCATCTGTGGTGGCGAAATGATAGGAATAAGCAGCAATGAATTCAGAAATAAAAAAAGAGTAAAAATTTTCAAGAATTTTACAGTCTGCGAGGAATTGTGCCACGTCGAATATTTGTTTTTATTCGTTTTTAGTCCTTTATTATCGAACGAGCGGTTTCCGTGTTGCGCTTTTCGTTTGCACTCTTAAGCACAAGTGGAGAAATTTTGGCAACGAATTTTCACGTTGGCTGGAACGAGAACGGTTTATTGAAGATGGAGGAACAATGTGAGACCACTGTTAGATATAGATGGTATGTGGGAGGGGTTATAGCCGTTTGATTTTTGCTTCATTTTCAGGCGATCGCTTCCCTTGAAAATGGTTGTTTGCCCGAAGGCGGCTCTCCAGTGCACTAAGTAAAGTTCGCTATTTTCATTAACCATCTTCCACCCATTCTATGTACAGTTTCAATTCTTCTTTCACACAACCGTCGTTGTCGTTTCATTTGTTTCTTTGGCGAAATGTAATATTTGATGTTCGTTTACAGCTTGGTAAATTGGTGGGGAACTATGAAGTGGGAGTGAACTATGAGGAAACAGGGACAGGAAGAAGTTGGAATAATTGTGTTAGTATGTATTTGAGAAACTGAAAGGAAATTGAGCGATTCTGCGGAAGTTCCTCGATCACGCTGGTTGGGTGATCGAGGAACTTCCGTTTTTTTTTCGACGGCAAATACGTGATAGCACAAATTTTTTATGAAGTGCATCAAGTAACCAACGACATTGTCTTCTATTCACAATAACGTAGCTGAATCGTCTTGTTGATTTCCGTTAACGGGTGTCATAATCAACGCCAAGCAATTCGAAAATACGAAATGCTCTACGTAGTGGTGCAGAAGTGGTGGAAGTTGCGTATGAGACGAGTGCTTTATTTGTATTTTTTGTTGCCGTTTTTCTTGTATGGTTATTCGTTCTCTTTTGGTTTAATGCCTCTCTGCTTATACGGCTATTGCACTCTTTATTTCTTTCGGTCATTCGAAGGGGTATTAATTTTATTGTGTTGTTTACTACGCACATCATAATCTCTTTGGCTCCATTGTTTTAAATTTCAAACATTCATTTGGTGGTTATTGGCTGCAAATTTTTTTATCTTACCGGCTGGATCAAGGTATTTCATGAGAATTTCAGTGGTAGAGGTGGTAGGTAACCATCATTTATTATCATCGGACCGTTGTCTTTCATCCAAAGTCATCTTATGTCGAAGTGGGAATCTTTCATCGCGTTCGTTTCCTCTTGATGTTTCACTTCAAGGAGGAGGAGTAGGGAAAGAGAAAGATTGCAGCTGTGTGTTGCTGCTTCATCTTATTTAGTAAAAAAAAAAATTATAAAAAATTTTCTCTGATGTCATGCCCATCGAGACTTCCAGTTTCTTATCGCCATATTTATTGTAAATTTCTTCCCTTGATCGAATTTGAGTGCCATGGTTTTTATTTGTTTTTAGAGGGTGATGGGTGCTTTTTTTTTTTGCGAAATTGCAGACGGTTTCCGAATAACTGCTAGGCAATTTTTCCCTCAAGTTGGTTTTTTTTCAACTGTATTTTTCGCAACTCGCCGTAATTCTTTACGCAGGAACATCCGGTTTAGACAGGTAGAGCGGATTTCGATTGTTAGTGTGGTGTATTGCTAAACAGTTTCAAATAATACTGTCCAGTATAGTGGTTTGAGAATGGCACAAGGCCAGAACTTATATTTTATGGGTTTCGAATTGGTTGAGAGTTTGTCACCTTAGGGTTCGTTCTGAGTTCTCCATTTGTGATCACAAATTACAGTCGGTAGGATCGCAACTGATCTTCGAAGTATTAGTTGTAACGTTCGTTTTATCGAACGCAGTGCGCGTTATTGTTGATACGATTGCACGGTGCACGTGATCATTAAACGAAGGGTTATATTAAAAGTTTTATTGCTATTTTACTGCAAGGTTTCCTTGGAGGATAAGAATCACAAAGGCTATGAGCCTCCATGTTTATGAATTTCAGCTGCTCCACTGGAATGGAGACACAACTATAGTGCCTAAGGAAGTAACAGACTTCCGTGTGAGGGAGTTTCTGATATCTTTGAAAGGTAATCACGCATTTATAAGATGGAGTATTTTATGGAAGTTGTTTCACTGAGAAAGTGAATGGAACTTAGACGAAACGCAGATGGAATTTGCTTGCTCCTCTTGCTATCTACAAGTTTCCTTAACTGACCATACCCGACGAACAACGGGATGGAGGTTGTTTGGGACGTATAACAAAACAACGGAAATAGCAGAATAAAAGTGAGAAATAAAATACATCAAAGAGTTGAATTTTCTGTTGCGGACTTTGAATGGCGTGACAGATTAATTTTTACCAATGAATTGTTGAAAAGCAAAAAATGAGTTGTATCTGATCCGTTACCGAGACTTAACCAATGTGCCTGCAGCAGTGCTTCGGTCTATGACCGAAATGTCATTTAGGTATGGCTGAAATGAGCTATAAATTATGTGATGACGCACTTCCATCTTCCGTAATGTAGAAAAGAATCGCAGAAGCACTAGGTGATAGATGTGGTATGCTGATTTTTCTGCAGCATTTAAGCGTGAATGGCGTCTTTTGAAATTAATGGATTAACCTTTTGCGCGGGGATAATGCCTACGAAGGCCCGCAAGATGGCCGCAACTCTTGGGGGAAGATCTCAGGCAAATGGATGAAGGAATGGTATGAGTGCTGTAATGCGGGACTTTAGGCAAGTCCCTTTTGTTATTGGACGTTCTCAAACCGCATTATAGCAGTCATACCATCCCTTCATGACATTCGATCATTCTACGGACTGGGGAGACAAGTTAAGAGAAGGGAGAGCGAAGCAAGGATTGCATATATTAGCCTATGATTTTTAGAAGAAATTACCGGAAGCGAAATGCATGGCTGGATTGATCGTTGTGCAGATTATGAGGTTTTCCTGACTTTTATATGTGCTTTTACACGCATGATAGTGATTGCCAGTGATTTCTGTCGTTCACGCAAAATACATAAAAATTACGGTAGAAGTAGGTCATATTGTTTCGCCCATAGTATGGAGAACTGTAGAAGACAAAAGTGCCACACGGTAGAATGTGATTCGGAATTTCACTGTGACATCATACAGGAGTACGATAAGTGGTTCCTTCTATAGTCTCTTCATTCACTGAAAAGCTCCAAAAGACTTAATACACTGTCGCATTAGTTGGACACCGTCAAATTGGAGATCCCTTCAGATCACAAAATGCTATTGCGGTTGACGCCGATCTTCGGTACCCTCCAACTTCAACTCTGCGGCCACAATTGCCAGCAAGCCGTGCACCAGACGTAGATTGCTAGGCATTTGTTGAGCTGTCAAATAAAAACAAACCACGCTGAAGCTTTAGTGCAAGAAATCGACCATCAAACGATGTGCGGCCACTTTTGACATACAGACTCATATTGCCGGCATTGTAATTAACGACTATGAGGCCTGTAATCTTCAAACGTAAACCATTAAAAGGATATCGTTCTAGTGCATTACTCGAGTTCTGAAGGTGTTCTTCATATTAGCGATACTCGAATACTACATGAAACAAACAAGCAAATACAAATTAGAGATGATTGACACTCCCAGATGACGTTGTTTTCATAAAGAGCATTTGAAATATGTAAATATTACATGTTAGCATAAAAACTATTCTTCGTCAGTCGTACTTATCGCTCAATTATTACCCTGGCATTTACTACTATTTTTCGATAGGAAGATATGCGAAAGTACTCAAGTGGGCATCATTATAGCCGGAAGATTGTCACTTAACACTGCTACCAGTTACTGACCGGTTGGGTGTGTGGATTTTTCAAGGCAACGTTGAAATTGTAACTGATGGGGTGAGTCTTGTTTTGGTTTTGTGCTATACGCAAACTTAGTAAATGATTATGCGATTTCTGAATAGCTAATTCCCAGTGAAGGCGACGAAATTGGAACCCGTGTGAAGATGCAGTCACTGCCTTCATTTTATTGCAATATTGCACTCGGAAGTGTCGAGGCATATGCAAACAAAAATGTAGGAAACAATGAAGGAAGGGTTAGATTACTTGGTTCGATACGCATATGTGATAGCGACGTACAGAGAAAATCAGTGAGAATTGAGGCATTTGAGCTGATAAAGTTTAACGCTGCTTCCTAGTCGTTTTGGTGTACAAGCAAAACAAAGCGCATTACACTGTTTCAGAAAACAATAAATACGCACAATACCAAAAGAGCATTGTTTTTCGAATACCTGCTGCTATGATGTTGTGCACTAGCGTTACCGCTTAGCGTATAAGTATGGTTGTTGAAGTGCAATTCGGTATTGACAACCTGGAAGCATTTGCTTTAAAATGAAAAATTAAGGGATTCATCCAGATTTACCCACTATGAAACTTGTCTCACAAATTATTCATCTATCTTATATCTAGTGTTCATCATTTCCGTTTCGATTAAGAACTACACCAATATATTTCATGATTCAAAGCTTTCTCAAATTCGCTACGAAATTAGCTCACACATGGACATATTTATGAGTGCAGACAGACAGACGGACGAACAAACGACCGGGTCCAGAATGCGTTTCGCGTTGTATGTAAAAGATATATAAAAACCACTCACTGAATGCATTAGAAATAAATCGTTCGCGGCAATACGTCACAATTATAAGTATGTGCTATGATCATTTGATCTAATTGATCGCTTCAATTTTTTAGAAAGAAGGCCATGACGATATCTTCAGAGATCCTGTTTTTATAGCTGAGGTTGAAGAGAAGGGAGATGCAGCTTACGATTGCGTGCAGAAATAAGGATGATAACGAAATAAGATTTGATAAGATGTTAAACACACCAAAAGTTAGAAAACACTGCTAAGATAATGCATAGAGATTAGTGAAGGACGTAGAAGGTGGATGCGGAGAGGAGAGGTGAGACATTCGGCTTTTTTCTCTTCCAACGAAGGCCAACGAGACGGAAGATTCTCTCAGCAGGAAGATCTTTTCTGCAACGATTTTTATCATCTGGAGTATCTGCACTGTCTCTTAGACGCTCATAGATATGACATTTCTAGACCTTTTCGTTCACTTTGAACGGTGAGACGGATATCATTAGGCTATAAACATAAATAATGCAACAATCAGTCCAGGCATTAAGCAAGAGAGCGTAGCAAACATTGGATATAACGGTAAAACGGGGGATTTTGCTACAGTTTGATCGCCAATGATGGGAACTTTATGTGATTCACAATGAATTATGAAATAACACTGTTATACAACGTAATTTTCACAATATAAGCTGGATGGGATAAATATTTTTGTGGCGAGCAGTCGACATGGTCAAACATTAATTGAAATAACATACTCGTAAGTATCATCGAGGAGCATCGGCCAACAGATCAACAAAGGTTTTGTAAGTATCTGGCAATAAGCAATTTTCTGTTGTGTTTTCATTCGAAAGAGCGATCATTTTTATCTGGTGAGGGAATCGATGCAGAAAACTGTTTGCAGATCTCTACAGTCGTTGCCATTACAAAGCAATGAACTTTTGTTGATCGGATGTTCAATTCTGATCGTTGTGGTTGCATTCTTCATCATCGTACTCATATGTTGTCTACAACGTGCTACAACTCGTAGAGCTCGACGAATGGTAATTGTCTACTTCAATTATAGCACAAATTCCTGCTGACTATTTGCTTAGCGATAGGTGGGGGATTCGCTCATCCACATCGTTATCCAGTGATGTGAGGATTTGCGATGAACCACAGTGTTCGCGCAGTCTTACTCTTTTGTAACTCATTCCCACCGCCAGTACAATTCATTAATAGGATGAAATAATGCATGAAAGGTTATGAATGGAACACTTGCAGTTGGGCATTAAGGTTCCAACTCCAAGCATCCTCCTTCAAAAATAGTATATAGAAACTTGAGAACAACGTTATTGCTGAATGAAAGAGCAATGAATCAATTTATTCCCATACATTATAGCGCAATTCGTAAAATTATGCTGATGTTCTAAAAGATGGTGAACATATTGCCTCAGAGAAATTACTGCTGGGGAGAGAAAAATCGATTTGCATATGTGCTTCAAAGTAATCGATATGCATAAACCGAGTGATATTTTTTGGTTGAAAAGTGTGACACAATTGTGTCCATTCAAACAATAACACTTGCACTCAATCAAAATATTAAACCTGCAGCGTAGAAGATTGTACTGGTTGCTACTGTACTTATGGAAGTATACGGTAAATATAAGATGCGAAAACATTTTGTTCACATCCCGCATAATAGCACAAATAGTGATGCTGAATGAGGCTTTCTCTATGATATGATCACTGCTGTACAACCAAATGATTTGGTAGAATTAGGCTTGTAATCTCTTATTGCATCAAGTTTCAATATTAATTTTTTTATGAAATTTGTCGTAGGAAAGCTTTTTCTATTCTCATTTATTTGTTTCACAGTTGAAAAACATTTCATCCGCTCATGTTGTTGTGTTGTTGAGAAGAAAGGGAGGGGAGGGGGTCGGTGAAGAAGAGAAAAGAAGGAGAGTGATGTTACGAGTCGCTATGCTTTGAACATCCCCATATTGATGAATTGCAAATATGAGCAAGATAGATGAAATACTGGATAAATTGCGTCAGAATGCATTAAGTGACGATGATTAAGCCGGAAGTCGATTCCATATGTTGTGTATCAGCGATGCGAAAAGCGGACACAGTCTTGTGAGTGTGCAATTAACGAACACCTGTGAATGCGTAATTGATCTAATTAACAATATCCGAGCTTAGTTGATGTTTTTTAATGTTCACGCATGAGGTGCGTGCAACAGATGATAGCTAAGTTACAGTGGACGTTTTCTTTTGTCGGTAAATAAAATTAAAATTAGGAATTATAATCAGATTCATACAATTCGAGCAATAAATTTCAATGAAATGATTTGTTTAATATTCATTACAGGAAGCGATAAAAGAACTGCGAGAGCATATGCAAAAACCAGTATGTTTTGTTTTCACTTAGCAGTTAGCAATAGTTGTTGAAATTCATTTTGCTTGTTATTTTGTGATCGAATGATTGCGATTAATAGCAAAGATTTCACTGATGGGACTCGAAGACAACCACTAGCAATGCGACCGTACATTCCTCAAAATACTTTACGATCCTTTTTCCTTGAAAAAGAGTAGAATCTCCAGTAAAATACCATATTTTATCGATTAGAACACTCTTGAAGGCAGCTTTCCTCTCCAGCTTAAGAAAAACGAGACAGTCTGATGAAAATAAAGCTCTCAAGAGAAGCAGAATGCCACTTTTAATTAAAGATTCGATCCGTTGACTGAAAGTCTTTGAGTGCGTAAGAGAAAAATCAAATATCGATCACCTTCTTAATGGGGTCTTTTAGCTTGAATAAAACATCTTTTCCTCGGGAATTCGAAATAATTGAAGACTCGAGGTTTCTTCATGATATTTGCTACATATAATTCGCACCAGTCGATTAGTTAAAACGAAACTGAGCAACTATCTTTTGAGTATTTTATTATAACTTGCCTCATGATTTAGTAAAAGTATCCTTCTCTCTAAAAATTTGGATTTGGAAATATCTCGCCTACCAGTGGACTGTTGAATTGCTTGATACATTGGTTGCATGTCTTATAAGCGAATGTACTAGGCAGCTAAAACGGATCGAAACATGCGGCGTTTCGGCTCACTGAAGTCCTTACCGCAGTACTCTCTTAAAGAGAAATATCACACTCCTTTGCCTGAGGTATCAAACTTGGGCATCACCTATGTTTGAGGTGGCAAACTCTAAGGTAGCAACACTGTAGCCAAATTTTCAGTTGAGTATAGGATAGTGCCATTGTGAACGTATAACAAGCTCGAAAGTTGTTTCGATGTTATAGTTTCAAATTGTTCCATCTATTTAATGCCCCCGTAGCCCAGTGATGGAATTGCTAGCGCTGTTGCATTCTCAAAAATGACAGGTTCCTGAATAGGTGCAAATAATTAAACATTCGAAAAAGAGCGACAACTATATGGTGTTGCTATATAACTCTTATCGTAGTAAAACAATTCTTGTCACTTATTTTGCATTCGTTCCATAGCCAATATCTTGATTCATTCGAGAGCAACGAGGTTATGGTGATGTGAATTCTGCTGTGAACATTTCTTAGTAACTGTGATTCAAGAGCAAATTTCTGTGGTCATTTGAGCAATTTTTTGCAAATTTTTCTTTAGCTGCGATCATGCATAAGTCATCGAATGCAGAGATAAGTCCATTATAAGGCTTTCGTTATTGTTTTTAAAGTGCTGGTCAACCGGTCGGTCTGTCAGCCCAGTTGTAAAGACAACGTGTCACATCATACTGAACTTGCGTTTCACTTTTCCCCTTGCTGTATTTTGAAATTAATTTTCTCAAAAGCCAATCCGGGAAGAAGTTCTTGAAATGAGAACATTTAACAGATCATTGTTGCAAGGCAAGATTTGCATTCTAATTCGCCATGACAGTGTTCAGATGCGTTTAAGTAGTTAAAGGACTGATTGCCTGAAGGGGATCTTTATTAGCTTTGGTATGAGTTAATTGTCGCATTAAGGAGTCCGGGGAAGAAAAAAGAGGTCAGGAACATATGTAGCTATTGGATTCGGCCTTTTAATAAGATAAGCAAAATGTCAGACTGTACGAAAGTGCCCCGTTGTTCCGTCGTTTGGCTCAGCTATGTGCAAACTGTCCTTCATAATTCAACCGTTACTGAATCAGTAACAGTGATGATTATGTGCTGCAGGTAATGGAACGGGAAGTGATCATAGCACTTCCAGAGGAAATGCTCACTACCAGAAACGAAGGCTTCAACGACGATGAATCTGATGAAAGCCCACCCGCAGGTGACACAAGCCAAAACAATCCTCGTTACAAGTGTTCCATGAAAGGTAAGCAATCCTACTGCATATGCTGGACTAATGGAAAGATCTGCACACTCGTTCGACTTTGTGGCGAATGGCAGCGACAGCACAGAGGAGGACTGCATGTAGGCGGAGGGTATCAGCCGATAACCGTCTGTTGATGCCGATATGCGAGAGCAAAAGGGAGATAGAAGAAGTAGTTTATGGGGAAGCACATTGGCCCCTAAAAACGACTCTGGCGAAAGAACAGAGACGTACAAACAGGCCGATAGCAGACTTATGCAGGCCTCTGATATCACCTGGAGCCGCACAGGAGCACATAAACCGATCAGTAAAAGCAGTGAGGAACAGTAATCGAATACGCAAGTAAATGTGAGTGTTAGATCACAAGTGGATTTGTTGGGTTGGCTCTTTGGTGTCTTACCTAACAGACCTTGACAGGTATTGGGCATTTTATAACAGTTCTTAGGCAGCGACCGCAGTGTTCTCACACAGCGCAATGCATCCTCAAAAATCCTTCTAGGATCGTTGATGGTGGACCGAAGTGAACAAGCCGAGAATTCACGGTAGTTTTATTGTCTAGTTCAACTGTGAATGATTGAAATTAGATCTAGAAGAGCACTCTCAGGTGTGGTGATTTTTGTAAAGTCAAAATTAATCTTAATGTATAAATATGCAAATGTTTTCGAAACAATTCATAAGCACCCAGTGCATAGCTCAACATTAAAAATCTATTGTTAGGTTGATTTCTTCGACTCATTCGGAGGTTGGTAAATAACGCTTTCGCCTCCTTTGTGTCCTATTAATTAGCACATCAAAGCATCGAGTATAGCGAGAATAGAATGTGTACTCAGTGCATACTGGTGGAGCAAAAGAGACACAATAAAAGACACGTCGCTAGGCTCAACACTTGCATCCGGCCTTTAACGCATCGTTGCAAAGGTGCTATTTCTAATTTTGCGAATATGAGTGTTTAAAGTAGATTTAACGGTTTTCTTTTGCAGGCTACTGATTAAGTGATCATCGATGAGTGATAAAAGCTGGGGCGGATAATGAATTATATATTCAACTAATGCTTGTATACTATTAGATGAGAACAAGAAGCCTCATTGTCTTCTCCTTCAGCACTCTGATTATGACGATGTTCATATTTGAGTATTGTTTCTCAACAATAAATTACTACTCCGTTGTGAAACCTTTCAAGTCACTCATATTCTATTAGAATTGCTCCTAAAACTCTCAATGGGAAATTCGTTACTCACTAAATTCATCACTTAATGGCTTTGTAGCTCATCGAAACTCAGAGTATGATCTATATTCTCTGGACATAAATTAATAAACCACAGAACGCTTTCCATTGTTTGAGGTATTCACGTGCTTCACATCAATATGTTTCGCTGGTAAATGATGAGAACTTACATTCTGCCTAAGCTGAACGCAACTATGCTATCTTCTATTAGTTAAGTGGCGATTAGACGGATATATCCACGTACAACAGTGTAATGAAAGAATGGTAACAGACGATAAGTAAAATATTATACCACAACAGCGATATCACAAGCATACAGTATTCGTCGTATGAACTTTACTTCAGCAACATTAACATGAACAAATCCAGTCATTGTCAGTGATCAGCGGAGGGGATCGGCGATCGTTAACAGCAAAAAGGTCACTGCTGTTCTGACTGAACTAAACCAAAATGTGCGGCTAATGAATCCGCCGATGCTTCTCATTCTGCAGCGCCTTCCGATAAGAGTTTAGAGCAAACTAACGTGTGGAAGTTCCGCGTTTCATATCATTCAGACGTTAAGTGCACTGCATTGCAGCAGGTGCCTCATGTGCAAACAATTCGTTTTGCAAGTGCTTGCTTTGAGTGACGTCATCGCGAACGGCTGCCGATAAGAAAGAGCAAAGATCACTGCGAAATAGACCTTTGATACGTGCATTGTTCACTCGTTGCATTGGCAATACCCCGGAGTTGATGTGGTTGTTCTTGCACGTGTGAGCGCACTCTTGCCCATTTATCATTCCTCACTGTTTTTTCGTTTACGACAGAGTGGCTGTCGCATCAATGGGCTCCAGTATCAGGCGCCGGTAACTTATGGTTTCCTCTCTCCGCAGCCGGCCACATTTGGTTTCCGCTCTCGGGAATCGGCTGCGTATGCGGCAGTTGATGAAAGCTTTTGCTCATCCATTTGCATTTCCTCCATGCACCATTTTTTAACCGAAATGCGCCCATTCGTTGTTCCCAAGATTAGGTTTTGAATCGTCTGGTGAAATGTTGCATTTTGTTCGCTAAAAATTTCTTCTAACTTGCGAATTTCTTCCAACTTGCGAACGTTTTATGGTATCCGGCACTATGTTTTACGAATTCATACATTACTCTCTTTTTGACATGTAGTTGAATTGTCACAAGAGTTACTGCTAAGATGGTTTCACCTTACACCCGTCATGGAGATTTCAAATAAGACTTCCTCATGACTCAGATATACTGCATTTTGGACGATGCTTTGCACTAACAAAGAGTGATGACATTGATTTACCGCTCTTTGCCATTGTAAGCAGTAACGATTTTTTTGAAGGTAATTTCCATAACTGCAAAATGAGACTGTGCTTATAAGTGCTTATATCTTCTTGGTGTTCATATTGTTAGCCATAGCTGTGGTCGAGCAATTTTGATTCTGAAATGTCCATTGTTACTGTATTTTCGAGTGGAGAGCGTTAGATATGAAGCACAAGCATGTGATCTGCTTGAAACGATTTTATCGATTTGTCAGCACGATCATCAATGACATCAATTGTGTTTCCATCCAATCGGTAACGAATTGATTCACGATAATGGCATAAGCATATAATCATGAGGCATAAAAGGGAGGCATTTCACCCTAAAGTGAACATAGAATTAATTCATTTGAATTTCATATCGACTTTTCATAATTGTTCTTTTTGTCCACCTCAGACAATGATGACATCATCTAGAAAGTTGATTCCTATTTATGTTTTCCATCGAAGTACCCCATATGTGGAATTCTAAAGAAAAGAGCAATTTAATGTCGCATGATAAACACAAGCCTAGTAATTTTGTCAAACTTTACTGAGAAAGTTGTCAGAAGTCAAAAGCGATTAAAGATGTTGCGGCAAGAGACTAGTGAGACAGAGCTGAAACCATTAGGAGAAGTCATTTCATGATTGAAGCTCTAGACAGTAGAAGCCCGTCTGTGATTGATTCCTCGAAACTGCCTGCAAAGGGCTACTTTAAGTGCTGCTTCAGTTCGTCATTAAAGCTCTACAATGTTGTCGTATTTTCTAGGGCATTTGAATACTCCATTTAAGTTATTGCACTATGGCTCTGATATCCTTGTTTCTCATCATGAATCACTGCATTAATAGGACAGATTTTCAAATCTACTCTTTTGGCAATCTGAAATGCTCTTAAACTCCATTAGCATAAATGCCGCAAGCTCGAACAATCGAAAGTCTTTAATTGTTTCAACGAATTATATTAATTATAATATGATTTGCTATCGCGAGTCTTTTCATTCTGTTATCTTTCTGTTTGCAACGTTGCATTTATCGATCCCTTTCTTCAGACGAAATTATAATAAGATTTGCTATCGCGAGTCTAATATTACTTTTTCATTCTATTATCTTTCTGTTTTGATACTTTTTAGCACACCGAAATGCAACGTTGCATTTATCGATGATCCCTTTCTTCAGACGATTCGCCGCTTATTTGATTTATTGCCATCATGAAAACTACTATAGCGATGTAATTTTCTATAGTTTTGTTCTACTCAACGGAATCTAATAACCGCATTAAAATCACCTTTCATATATCCTACTTTTCACTGATCAAAATCATGCGTAATAAAATGCTCTATGTTCTTTTTAATAGTTAGCGTCATTTCATCATTTCACTATAGTGGTCTGATTTGGCTTCATTTTGTTGTGTTGCGTAGAAAGCTTATAGAATTACTTCATTTTGCTATTCGTATCATAGCACTCGAACTTGAAGTCATGGTCATTACGATATTGCTGTTCAATTCAAAATCTTGGTTGTGTGCATGCATCCGATTTTTGAGGTGCATCGATTTTACAACATATTAGATAGCATCAGCCATGTTCTATGCCAACGAAAAGGATAGCACTTAGCATATACCTATAAATGTTTATAATCGCGTTGTCTAAACCATCTCATCGAGTGCTTTCCTTACCGCATATATTCCTGCTCATGCAACAATATGCAAGCACATTCAGGTTAATGGTATTGCTTTCGAGATAGCGATGGTGCTGTATCGTATCAATCTTCATTAGCAATTGTTGCGGAAAATTTTTTCGGAGCATGTTGTCGTCGTGCCCAAAGATCTTTTTAATTTTTAGGAATCCTTTTATTTTTCCTTCATGAGATCTTATCAAGGCTCTTGTAGTAAGTTACTGTTAATTTAATAAGTATTGGATAATAGTGATTCATTTAGTGTATTCAATAAAAGCGCATTTGATTTATATGCATCGATGGGCTGAACTTTTTTCTTAAGAGAACAGAGTCTGTCAAGTCAGACCACTTTGTTCGTGCTTCTTTTGCCCTCTGCTGCTACTGTCTGTATCTTGCGTTCATTTTATGCTGACCTTTGTGATTGATAATGTTCATTCTATCACCTTTTCAGTAAAAATATTTCTTGAATTCGGAGTAATTGCTGAAATGAAAAAAATTGAGCTGATTCGTGTACCTTTCCTAGATGACACCTGTGCCTCTGTCCGTGCTGATCACAGGGGCCAATCGAGGTATCGGACTTGGGCTTGTCAAACAGTGGGCATCGCTTGCTGGTGTTAAGCACATATTCGCGTGTGCTAGAAAACCGGATGCTGCCGAAGTGAGTATCTTTATTTTAAACGCGTTCGTGAGAGTCACTAAGTCCTGCGGCTCATTAAGTGTATTTGTGTAGAAAGCTATCACGTTTTGCTGCATCGCCGATTTATGTGGTGGAGCATCCGCAATATTAGCGTCGCCATAGTCA
Organism: Baylisascaris schroederi; assembly: GCA_006503575.1. NCBI lineage: Eukaryota > Metazoa > Nematoda > Chromadorea > Rhabditida > Ascarididae > Baylisascaris > Baylisascaris schroederi. The sequence continues at coordinate 332,156 of QEWY01000227.1, read as the reverse complement.
TATGCATGTAGACTTGAACAGAAGCATAGAAGCTTCAATAAATTGTGGTTAACACATAATTCTGTGCATGAATACATTTTTGGGTGCAGTAAACTTTCACCGATAATAATAATAGTGATAACGGTTGTCAATACTCACTCCTGTGCGATGATGCACTGTATGTTACATCACGGTTCTGTTTGGTCGACGAGGTTGTTACTATTACGATAAACTATTTTATAGTTGTTGGGAACTGAGTATTACCAAGGCTCTTTACCAAGATTGACGTTTTTAAAGGTAAGTACTAGTTAATTTTCTTAGAACACTTGTAACTGCATAAGTGCTACCGTTTAATAACAAGATTAATACCAAGATGAAATTGTCTGGAGACTGTAGCAAGTATTTAAATTCAGTCATGCAGGCTGTAAGTTGTTCGGAATGATCGAAAGGAAAGCTGCATCGCCAACCGCCGATTTGATTGTAAAATTCTTCAGAGAGAATGCGATTCGAGAACGAAATAGAAAATATCGTTTCTGGAAACTGCAAAATTGTTCAAAAGATTGAAAAAACAGCAAGTTTGTAGCAGAGCGGGCAAGAAAATTTTTGGCCCGTTTATTAGTAGCACACCTCATGTCTCCACAATTATCAAGCATTACCAAGATTAAATACCATATCTTCAAATGATTACTACGAAGCAAGCCAACATAGCTGCATTATGCCAACTTCCTGCATAATCTCCTCTTTCATGCCTAGCTGATAAAGTGCTAGCTTATAAACTTGAGCGTTTCATGACGTAAAGTTCGTCATTGTCATCTGTATTGGGAAACTTTGCTTTGAAATGCTTTGTTCTAAACCAGTTCGATGATCCTGTCCCATTTTTCCGTTTTCGGTCACCTAGCTCATTCTCCTTCACGTGAATAAACCTTCGTAGTCGCATCTGTTAAAAGCTCGAGTTTCCGCAATTTTGTCGTCTCCTGAAGATCCAAATCATTGAGACGTATTTTATAAAGCATTCTACTGTAGGTTAGTGATGTAGCGGATGCTCATGCTTGCTAATTTTTGATCACTTTGATCATATTTCAGTTACATGAGTAGCCATTTTAGGGTGTTGGTATGTAGAGTACATTTTTGTATTGCGATCAGCATTGCAGTAATGTATCGCAAATAAGTACATTATAGCTCTGAGCTGTTTAATTCATTTATGCTTTTTGAGTCGGATGAAGTGAACGACTTGTCAGGTGGCGGAACCAAAAGTCATTGTTTTGCAACATGTTGAACTCTCTCCATTTCCCCACCTTCCTAGTTTAAAAATCTCTGTTTAAATAACACATTTTCATTTTTAAGCACACTTTTCCTTCTAATTGTTCAGAGGTCTTCGAGCAAACATAACATCGTTAGCCACCTCAAATTTTGGTTTGTCGGTTTCTGTTTATGGATCTATCTGTTTTTCTTTTCAGGTGGATTTGTTACTCGATGAGGGTACCGGATTGAACGTACTGATCAATAATGCTGGATGCATGATCACTGAAGGTGGTACATTGGAGAACGCCGATAGGAGTGTCTATTTGCAGCATTTCGACACCAATGTGGTGTCTGTTGCCAAAATGATAGAGGTAAATGCCAAATAGTTCTACTTTTTGTGTTCGTGTTGCATAACATTTTTGTCTAGACGCGTTCTCATGTTCTTATATATTTTCTACCCTTCACGGTTCTGCTTATCCGTATTTTGAGAATTTTTACGAAAGGGCCGTTTCATGAGGCGAGCTGCTAATAAGGCAGTTGAGTGGATGTTAAGCGTTTTTTTTTTGCTTATATATATATTTGTGATGAGTCATTGAAGAATATTAAGGGAGCTAGTTTCTTTGGATGCGTCACTACTCTCTTGATGAACCTTTCTTGTTTTGTCAATCCTTGCATAAAACCATTGCTATCTGCTATTCTGAAAATATTTGTATCACTTGCAGGCTTTCTTACCTCTGCTGAAAATGGCTTCGAAAGAATGCATCTCGGACGAGTGGGGTGTTCATCGTGCAGCTATAATCAATATTAGTAGTGGATTGGGTTCAATTGAGAACAATAATACTGGCTCCAAAATGGTCAAAAGTATTCCATATAGATTATCCAAGGTTCAACTTACATAGAAGCTTCATTTTAATTCTTTTTGCTAATTTATGAAAAGGTCAATGAAACAGATTCATATGACCTCCAATTTCCAACTTGTTTAGGAGACTTGATAAAGCATCGATTCACTTATGATTTCCAGAATTGTCGTTGATATCCATTTGAATATTTTGCGAAAATCCTTTCTATAGGAGCGTTCTTATTCTCATGATAGTAAAAAAAGTTGTTGTTATTGTGTACTATACAGAATATTGAGGCAACTAATACATCACTATATCTTATGATGGAGTATGAATGGAGTGAATGTTTTCTTAGAATGAAAAATTCGAATGTTTCTGCGGGTAATTTTCTTTACTCCAAATTTCTACACTTCTTGATATTAGCCTCATCAATTTGTTGTGGTTTTCGAGTTTAGCAGTGTGAAGCAATTTGTTTTCAGGCTGCCCTAAATCAGCTTACAAAGACTCTTTCGATCGATCTTGCGGAGGATTCAATTTTGGTAGTATCCATTTGTCCAGGTTGGGTAAAGACGGATATGGGTGGACCGGGAGCTTCACATACAGTGAGTCATTTAGTTTCTAAATGCAATCATTTTTTATAGCTTTTTCAATTCGCAGCACTACAGCTGTTCCATTAAGTCGGTGCTGTATGACGCATAGCCTACAACGTCGACTTTACAAGGCATTGCATACTTCGCAAGTATGTCGTGAGGCCAAAGAAACTGCTAAGTTTCAAGTATTCATGATTATAGGTTTTCAATGCATATATTTATTGATAACCTTAAGAATTTTCATTTCTATTGCTGATGGAATGTAGAGAATCGCTTTTGAGTTGTATTGCTCTGGTAATCTTGAGAAAAGTAACTTTCAGGTAGAGGAATCCACAAAAACTCAGCTTCAAACGGCGCTTTCACTTCGAAAGGAACACTCAGGATTGTTTCTGGCGTACGATGGCACCAAAACTGCCTATTAATGCCACTCTGCATAGACGACAACCTAAGCAACTGATTGCAGTTATAAAACACCGCAACTAACGTATCGGTTCGACTGTTGTTCCCATCTATACAGCGTCGCATAATATCGCTTTCATGGAAGATCGCTTAATTAGTGTATCTTTCACTTGATTCGTTTTTGTTTTAGTGCTCCTTTATTGAAACATATAAATATCTTCGAAATGTTTCAAAGGCAACGATGTAGTCGGATCCGTTTTCATGCCCCATAGCAAATTTTATAGCAAAAATGTATTACGATTCGTATGTGTTTCCGTCTCTCTGCCGAGTAGCTTCAACTAAGAACCACACTGAACCTAGAGTTACAGAATTTGATAGGTTCAGCGAGCACCGTAGATTCAGCATCTGTACTATGTTCCACTCTGATTTATCGAGCTCGAAAAGAGGTATCATATCCACATTTGCAAGTGGAAAGAATCTATATCATTTTGTCACCCTCAATTTATCATTAAATGGTCAAAGAGCAACAAATATTTTATAAAAGAATTGGTGGAGGAAGTGGGATTTGATGGATCATTGGGAATATGAAGGCATCACCTTGCAAATTTTTCTTATTGTTGGCAACTAGTTATTCAGATGAGGAGAACACNGATCGCAGTAATTTAAGAGACTGAAATGTTCGTTAAACGAAAATTAACTGAGAAACTAGAAGGAAGGGACGGGAGGTAAGTACCAACAGAGTAATGCAGAAGGTACGCTTTCCGCTCGAGGCAACTCTTATCTGATATTATGTAGCAGATGGCCGCGATAAAAAAATTTTATCTCTGAAGTGGACATATCCAGTGGCATTCATTTAAGAAAGAAATTTGCAAATCAACTTGATTGCGTGAGTAGCCACAATTGGATTCTTGGAAAATGGTGCCTCTGTAACGTGTGATGATGACTACGACTTCTTTCTGACTGCTACTCTTACTATTTTTGGGCGCAATAAGCCTATTAGGATTTACTGTGACACTTTGTAATATACTGCACTCGCTCGACAGTGATGGGCCTCTTGTGGTCGTTTGGCGGAATAATTTCAATGATTCATGTGCATCACATCAGCGAATGGTTTAATTCTAACGCTGCAACTTCCGTTTCCATGTGCTACATTTTGACCATAGCCGCGCTTTTTGGGTTTTGCAGACACACTTTCCTGCTTATATCTTCAATATTGGTACTAGTAATGTCCTAATTTTGCATTCTGATTGGTTTCGTTGAGAATGAAAACATTTTCCATACAGAAATCTGGCTATTAAGCGTAAATTAAACTAGATTTTCAGAAATAATTGTTTTCTTCAAAACAATACGGAACCACAAAGAGCCATCGCAAAAGCACTCAGCCATGTAAATATGCGCCCTGCGTTTCCGAGATGACTTATGATGATCTCAAGCGGACAATGATGAGAAATTGCTGTTAAGGGAGCAACGTCATTGAATGCATATTTATTTGAGTCGTTAATAGCAATTGCCCTAATAGAATCGCAGCTGATCCATCACTGGGTGTTGGTTGGGATGTTTGTATTGCTCGCTTCATCTATATCTCATTTGTTGTTGTTTGTTGAACGATGTTGAACATGTATATGTATATTGCAAACATCAATGAACTTCGATTAATGTTTAAACGTTTGCAAAGCGAAGCAAAGCTCTTTACAAGTGATTGGATGCAATTCGCCGGAACGTTATCGTAATGAAGACATGAGAGCGAGATTGACGTATTTATGCAACCGTGACGAGTCTTGGTAGCAATTAGGGCATATTGGAACCGTGCATGACACAGGAACGTCGAAATCATTCTAGGTGTATTTACTATTATCAACTGCCAATTTGGACTAAGTTTGAGGGAAATTTATGTAAATTTAGGTTCAATTCAGAACAGGCTACTTCTCATGAAGCGAATGTGGATTTTTTAAAAAAATCTTTTATGAGAGCCATAGTAAGTTTCGAAGTTTTAGTTTTATTATTTCAACGCTTCTGTGTTATGCACTTGGTTGGTGGTTGAACAGTAGTAAGCAATACAGTGCACATGAATGAGCGAGCAAAGGAGTTTTGCTGCAACGGAGCGTTAAGCTAATTAATTAATGAATGAACTCAAAGTCCATCTCACATCGCTCACGAGACCCGACACGATAGGTACATGCTCAGGTGAGAGGCCAGCAATTATTTCCTTCGATGATTCGACTGGCGATTGGGAATCGGCTTCCTTCGATGGCATATCGTCTGCGACAGGCTCCACTGTGTCACGAACCATATCTGAAGCCGTTCCCTCTAACTTGTTGAAGGTTTCCTCGGTTATGTTTTCTTCTGAGGGATGTTCAGGTTCGTGCGCACTCAACGGCTCCTCCTGTGCGGTGTTCACCTTTGTCTTCTTCGAGGAGAACAGACTTTGTACAGAGTCGGGTAGCGCTGATGTTATGAAACTGGATAGGCCATGGGATTTTTTCTCGTTTGCTACAGGCTCGGTCGTGCTTGCCTCTTCATGTTGCGTGACGTCATAGCCTTCGGGTGCTGCGTCAGTCAGGCGTGAACTCAGAGCAGTGGTCGTTTCTGAAAACTCCTCCACTATCTCGTTATGTTTCTTTTCGGGCTCGTGCTGCTCGTGTTCTGCTACGGGTGCCGCTGCATCTTCAGAGCTTTTAAGTTCATGCTCGGGTTGCAATCGTTCCACTTGCTCTGCCTCTTGTGACTCTTCGTTCGCAGCAGAAGACCCGAAAAGAGTAGCGTGAGTTGCTGATGGAGTTTCTTGTTTTTCTTCGTCAGGCTTCTCAGAAGTTCTTTCCAACTCAACTTGCGTCAGGCCCGCTGAGATCTTTTGGACAGCCACTTCGAGTTCATGACTGTCATCTTTCACATCCTCAACATGATCGCTGACCTCTCCATCAACTGAAGCTTTCGGTTCTCCATCAGCCGAAGCTTCCGGCTCAATATCTTTCTTTTCTTCTGGTTTCTCATCAAAAGTTTCGCGTACATCCTGGAATTCGTCATGTGCTTCCGCAGACAAATCACTGGGCATTTGTTCATCGCTGGTCTTCTTTTCAGTACGTGAATATTCGTCGACCACCGATGCTACAGGAGTCTTTGTTTCGTCGATGATTTCCGTAGCTGATTGCTGCATAATATCTTCCGCACCTGGTTGATTCTCGGTGATTTTTATTGTGTCTTCTTTTAATGGAGATTCAATGAGCTGTGATTCGGCGGTTATTTCGTTGACTGCTCCTTCAGGTTCAGGTCGCGATTCCTCACTTGTGACGGCAGAAATAATTGGCTCATTTTCTGAACTTACTCCAGAGATAACATTGCTGGTCACTTCCTTGATCGATGTTTCTACACCATCCGCATGAGGCAGTTCTGTATCAACTTGCACTTCATCTGACTCATGCGCTGGCGAAGCTTCAGTGACTCCTTCTACCCTCATGACAGATGTTTCTTCAACCATACTTCGGTCTTCAGAAGCAGATGCTTTCTCGATCTGGCTGAGCTGCTTTTCTGCTACTGCTGAAGGTTTCTCGGCAGACAAAGCTTCTTCTTCAGTGAGTATATATTTCTCCTCAATTCCGTCTGGGACTCTGTCGTCTTCTTTTTCGATTGCTTGTTCGGCACTGACTTCAAGCTCCGTCTCCTTCTTCAGTAACCTCGCTGGCAGGTTGCTCGACCTTTCCGTGGTCTTCAGTAACCTCACTAGCAGGCCCCTCGGTCTTTTCATGGTCTTCAGTAACCTCACTAACAGGCTCCTCGATCTTTTCGTGGTCTTCAGTAACCTCACTAGCAGGCCCCTCGGTCTTTTTATGGTCTTCAGTAACCTCACTAACAGGCTCCTCGATCTTTTCGTGGTCTTCAGTAACCTCACTAGCAGGCCCCTCGGTCTTTTTATGGTCTTCAGTAACCTCACTAACAGGCTCCTCGATCTTTTCGTGGTCTTCAGTAACCTCACTAGCAGGCTTTTCGATCTTTTCATGGTCTTCAGTAGCTTCACTAACAGGCTCCTCGATCTTTTCGTGATCTTCAGTAACCTCACTAGCAGGCTTCTCGATCTTTTCGTGGTCTTTTTCATGGATATTTTCATGTTCCTCTGGAACTGAGGGTTCAGCAGCAACTTGTTCAGACTCATGACTTTCTCGTTCCTTTGCGAGATCAGTGACAGACTCCTGCACTTTCTCGACTTCTTTTTCAGAGGCCCCTTCATGTTCCTGCGAAGTCTGCGCCTCAACGGTATCATGTTCACCTTCACGTGTTTCCTCTTTCTGGATAACATCTGTGATGGTCTCTTGCAGGTCTTCAACACCCTCTTTTTCATGAGCTATATCGTGTTCTTCTGGAGCCGTCGCTTCAACGACATGTTCAGATTTACGGCATTCTTCTTCCTGGACAAGATCAGTAACAGGCTCTTGCAACGTTTTCGGTTCTTCTTCAGGAGCAACTTTATGCTCGCCTGAAATCGGCGCTTCAACAACACCGTGTTCAGCCTTATCTGTTTCTTCATGGACAACATCAGCAGTAAGAGGTTCATCCACCTTCGCGGTAATAACCTCATGTCCCTCTGAAGGTCGTTCAACAGCAGCTTGCTCAGCTTCAGGCGCACTTTCAACAGGCACTGGTTTCTGCTGTTCGGGTGTTGCTGGTGTTTCTGCGATCTCTCTTTCTCCTTCATGATCCTTTTCATCTTTTGTTTCCTCTTCCTGAGGCTTACCTGATGAAATAAGAAGGGAGTAGTCGTGTGGTGGCTCGGCGTATACATGTTCCGTTCTTACAAACTTTTCAATGGTTTCTTCGATAATCTCAATGCTCTCATGTTCGTCGCCACTTGACTTTCTTACAACCTTATGAACAGTGTCTTCAATGAGGTTCTCATGCAAATCGGCAGAGGCACCTCTGTTGTCGAGCTGCTTCTTCACGACGCGATGTGTATGTTCTTCTGTCATTTCATTTTGCTCTTCTCCTGGCTCCTTGCTTGCCTCTACGTCCAGCGTGATATCTTCGACTGGTTGCTCGTTCGCGGTTGTGGCAAACTCATTCACTTTCGATTCAACGATTTCTTCCGAACACAGAACCATCTTGGGGTATCCGATGACAGGTTCGGTGTGGTCTGCATGTGCAGCGGTCTTCCGAATTCAATGAGCTGTGATTCGGCGGTTATTTCGTTGACTGCTCCTTCAGGTTCAGGTCGCGATTCCTCACTTGTGACGGCAGAAATAATTGGCTCATTTTCTGAACTTACTCCAGAGATAACATTGCTGGTCACTTCCTTGATCGATGTTTCTACACCATCCGCATGAGGCAGTTCTGTATCAACTTGCACTTCATCTGACTCATGCGCTGGCGAAGCTTCAGTGACTCCTTCTACCCTCATGACAGATGTTTCTTCAACCATACTTCGGTCTTCAGAAGCAGATGCTTTCTCGATCTGGCTGAGCTGCTTTTCTGCTACTGCTGAAGGTTTCTCGGCAGACAAAGCTTCTTCTTCAGTGAGTATATATTTCTCCTCAATTCCGTCTGGGACTCTGTCGTCTTCTTTTTCGATTGCTTGTTCGGCACTGACTTCATCAGGCTCCTTTATAATTTCTGTTGCTGATTTTGGCAATTCATCGTGAACTTTTTCTTCTGCCGTAGATTCTTCTACAGTTTCTTCTTCGTTGCGTTCGGATTTTAAGAACACCAGGTAGCTTACCGGAACCACATTTTCATATGAATCCGGTTTATTGTCCCAGTCAATATCATCATGTGCTTCAGTGGCTGTTTCGGCTGTTTCGGGTACAGTGGAAGTTGGTTCTTCGACGGCTTCATGCAACTCTTCGTGCGCAACTTCTTCGGTTGATTTTTGAGCTCCGTCTCCTTCTTCAGTAACCTCGCTGGCAGGTTGCTCGACCTTTCCGTGGTCTTCAGTAACCTCACTAGCAGGCCCCTCGGTCTTTTCATGGTCTTCAGTAACCTCACTAACAGGCTCCTCGACCTTTTCGTGGTCTTCAGTAACCTCACTAGCAGGCTTTTCGATCTTTTCATGGTCTTCAGTAGCTTCACTAACAGGCTCCTCGATCTTTTCGTGATCTTCAGTAACCTCACTAGCAGGCTTCTCGATCTTTTCGTGGTCTTTTTCATGGATATTTTCATGTTCCTCTGGAACTGAGGGTTCAGCAGCAACTTGTTCAGACTCATGACTTTCTCGTTCCTTTGCGAGATCAGTGACAGACTCCTGCACTTTCTCGACTTCTTTTTCAGAGGCCCCTTCATGTTCCTGCGAAGTCTGCGCCTCAACGGTATCATGTTCACCTTCACGTGTTTCCTCTTTCTGGATAACATCTGTGATGGTCTCTTGCAGGTCTTCAACACCCTCTTTTTCATGAGCTATATCGTGTTCTTCTGGAGCCGTCGCTTCAACGACATGTTCAGATTTACGGCATTCTTCTTCCTGGACAAGATCAGTAACAGGCTCTTGCAACGTTTTCGGTTCTTCTTCAGGAGCAACTTTATGCTCGCCTGAAATCGGCGCTTCAACAACACCGTGTTCAGCCTTATCTGTTTCTTCATGGACAACATCAGCAGTAAGAGGTTCATCCACCTTCGCGGTAATAACCTCATGTCCCTCTGAAGGTCGTTCAACAGCAGCTTGCTCAGCTTCAGGCGCACTTTCAACAGGCACTGGTTTCTGCTGTTCGGGTGTTGCTGGTGTTTCTGCGATCTCTCTTTCTCCTTCATGATCCTTTTCATCTTTCGTTTCCTCTTCCTGAGGCTTACCTGATGAAATAAGAAGGGAGTAGTCGTGTGGTGGCTCGGCGTATACATGTTCCGTTCTTACAAACTTTTCAATGGTTTCTTCGATAATCTCAATGCTCTCATGTTCGTCGCCACTTGACTTTCTTACAACCTTATGAACAGTGTCTTCAATGAGGTTCTCATGCAAATCGGCAGAGGCACCTCTGTTGTCGAGCTGCTTCTTCACGACGCGATGTGTATGTTCTTCTGTCATTTCATTTTGCTCTTCTCCTGGCTCCTTGCTTGCCTCTACGTCCAGCGTGATATCTTCGACTGGTTGCTCGTTCGCGGTTGTGGCAAACTCATTCACTTTCGATTCAACGATTTCTTCCGAACACAGAACCATCTTGGGGTATCCGATGACAGGTTCGGTGTGGTCTGCATGTGCAGCGGTCTTCCGTTCTTCATGTTTTGCCAGGTCTTTCTTGAACTGTTCCACCTGTTCTGGATTGGAAGCATCTATTACGGGAAGGAACCAACCGTGTTGCCAGAGTTGGGTTCCAGCGATTTGCTGCCTGCAAAAAATGTTCTTTATGAACGAAGTCTGAATGTTTATTTCCACTTGGCAACTGTCGTGCTCTATTAAGTTGCAAATTAAACGAACAACTAAAATCTCTCTTCCAGTTCGTGACAGCAAGATCACCTAAGAGTCCCTAAAGATGCTGACGATGCTAACTCAGCAGGCAGTTAGCCGGATTGTTTACTGAGTTCAGCTATACCGTCTGCTACATATATCAGATCTGCTTACGAGGTACAGTTCGAAATAAGTGCCCCATGAAGCTGATGACCAGGAAATGTAACGGGAACTGACACTTTGCTGTTTAACTACCAAATTCGAAAGTCCCAGTGTCGGATCGTGACTGAAGACAAAAAGCTGGATATTTTCCAGAAATCCTATCACCAGAAACCAGTGGCGGCAGTTCAAGCACGTGAGGTTGTCCAAAAGAAGGGAGGTTTAGGCACAAACCTATGTTTCGCAACTGCGCAATCTTGAAGGTCCAGTGCTCTGGAAGCTGATTAAATCGCGGAACTTCGCATAACCTTTGTGCTCCGCAACTGGACTGGATAGCTATTTTACACATTCGCTATCCTATATTGATCAATTCAGTGCACATTTTCAGGGTGGTCTAAGCTTAGTGAACAGAAAAGTAAAATATCGAGGTTCTGTTGCCTCAATCCTACAGCCTTGATCTCTTACAATCAAATTTTCAACTTTTCCGTCACTGGTCCTCTTCGTGTAAGGATAGCGCTTCAAGCCAATGAAGGATCTTGAGAATGGGGCCTCTGATTTCGTGGAGTCCAAAGCAGTGATGTCGTCTGGCCGGGGAATCCAACGATTGGCAGGAGACGATTGCTAGTACCAGGAACGAATACATATAACGTGCCCGAGAACTTGTGAATCACCCTTGTATTGGTTAAACTTTAGAGCATTTCTCTCAAATATTTGTGAAATTTTGAAGCAACGAGAAGCTGGAATGATCACAACTGCCCCTCAACTGGTCCGGCACGTTAGATTTCCGTATACGAATAGATCTGTATGTAAAGGAAACAGTCCAAAATTTCTAATTTTTTTTCATCCAAATCTTCCAATCCCATCTAACCATGTGCCCCTGAAAGGAAAAGATGTAACATATTTTGCCATTCGCTTTCACTCTTAATAACAAAACTGATGCTGTACTCTACTCAAAAGGGGAGCATGAAATTTTCAAAGACCATACTTTGGAGGATCGCATCCGAATTCGGTTGCTGACCAATAAATTTGGGAATTCACGATCAAATTTCCACTACTGGTCCCTGAGTAGGAATATTCATTATTGATCGACCAACAAAAATTATCGGCCATGCTTTTGCATGCGACGAAAGGTCAAACATTTTGTAGCAACAATGGGCGCACACTTACGATGTGACAATATCAAGTGGATCGATGAGTGACTTCACGGCTCCCTTCGCTTCACCGTTCAAGAGTTTATTTGGCAAGCCTGAAAGAAAAGCTCAGCTGTTTTTATGAAGCAACCTTTAACAGCAAACTTGAGGGTAAGCTCTGCTAGTAGGCAAATGAATACATTTCGCCGCACCGCGAGTTCACTCAAAACTGGACATAGGTTGTAAGTGGTGAAATACAATTAATTTACTGATTTGAAAAAAAGAATATTTATACCTCCAACGTGTGTAAATGGTGCGCTGAACTTGATGCTAAACTCAATAGCAACCTTAACGATTTAGACATTTTCACGTATCAAAAAATTAAACCTGGTTCTGCTGCAACAGGTCTAGCCAACGAGACGCCCATGGCCCAGCCACTGCGGATCGCCTCGCACATATCGGCTAACGTCACGAAACCGCCATTCATATAAAGCTTTGTCCGCGTCAAGTAACAATTCCGATTTCAAAGTTTATCGTTTTTCACTCCAATGCATAAAATAAGACAATAAGAACAACGTCAAAAATACATTACTTCTCTATATGCTCCCTTTCGAGATTGCAGCATCTCAAATTGGAACGCAACCTGAGAGGTAACTGTGTCAGTAATCGCGAACACACCAACAAACGCCGCTGAGCAAACACCGAGCAAAGTTGTGCATTAATATCTAATGTAAGTGCAAAAACTCAAACTCGACTTGCCTACGGTTGGAGTTGCTAGCATATAAACATATTTTAGGATTCACCACATTTTGCACATCACAATCAGTCACGTTTGCGATTTGTCTTTCAATCAGCATTCTTTTCACTGTTTTATACCTTGTCCCAATCCTATACCTTCTCACTACCTCATTTCTTCTACTATTCATCAAACTTGTTCTGGCTATTTAACTTAGCCTACCCTATATGAGGCACACCTCAAGTTGCATGTATTATGATTTTTCGTTCATTAAACATTCTGTTTAGAGGTTGAGTGTTATTTTTTCACAGTTTTTCACATTTTTTTTCACAGTGCAAAAAAGAGGGAAAATTATGTAGATTTTCAGCTAACGGTAGATTTTGAAAACAATTTTCAAATATCGTAGACATCTAAAGTTTTGCGTACTTTGTGTTATTGCTTTGATGGCAATGCTATGCGACATTGTTGAAATTTGCACCATGCCAGCAATAAGTGTTTAAAGTGAAGTACATTGCGCATTGACAGTCATTTATTACAAATCGAAACTAGTATTTCTCAGCTAAATGCACCACTGATATACGCTTAATGCTTGCTGCATCATTCAATGCCAACTTCATATCACAACGTTTTCCAATTTGTTCAATCAAAATGCAAAATTCCAACATTATTTACGCAATGTAAGAAAAAAAAAAGAAGAATATGGCCAATGAATTTGATAATATCGGATTTATTAGTAAAAAAAAGTGGAAAGATGTGATGAAACTGTTGTTAAACGTGATGCGTTCAATATTGAAATTGTTGAACAATGCCCGATTTAAAAAAAAAAAAAGAAGAAGTAATTCCTTTAGGATTTCAAACCAAAGGAAAGAAAGCATATTGATTTTTTGATTAAGAAATTTTGAGAATAATATCGTAATCAGTTAGCGTTTTGATCACTTTCAGCTAACACTTTGATAAATTTTTTCTTTAATTTTCTCTGACACATCATAATCAATCAATTTTGATCGACAATTTGCATTAAACTACGTATTTATATGAATAAATGAGTGCACTTACGGCTGGAACAACGGCTTGGTAGAATTGCTCTTGTTTGTTGCTGATTTGCTCGCCTTCCTTTAGCTCTTTCAATAAGTAATAATGACCACCAGTAACTGTTATGTAATCGAAACCCGTTTTCTATAAATGAAATCTCTTCTTATCGCTCTATATCGAATTCGATACTTTTAATTTCAACTGCTCGATTGCTGAACGCCAAATTTATTCATTGACTGATGATGGAGATTATTTTGCAAAGCATTCCACTCCCTTTCACATGACATTAAAAAAATTCGGCATCGCATTATCATAATACCACTGTACTTTTCAAACACATACAAAATTCGACTAATAAAACTGTGACAAATTTAGAACAAAGTTGGAAAAATGGATGATCGCTCACATTATTAGCCTTATTCTAATAAAAACAAATGTTCAATAACGATTATATGACAGGTTTTTTTTTAATAAAATATGCTTCATTGGTTTCATTCAACTCGTCAATTTTATTCTCCTTATTCTACAATCACTATTATTACTTCGCATCTCTAATACTTTCCTCGACGCCATTTCCCAATGGCACAAAAAATGCCTTCGAAGCTCGTAGAGTTAAGCAATGCCAGCAGAAAGAAAAAAAGAACTTCAGAAATGTGCAAAACATAGAAAAAAGTATTAGTTAAGCGAAGCATTTGTTGCGTTGGAAAACAAATGAGGTTTAATTTACAGAAAACAAAGCGAAACGAAAACTCAATATGCCATATACCTCAACACTGCGGATGAATGTAGCGAACTCGTCTTCGTTATAATCCGGTTCAAAGTTGCCCGAAAAGAGTTTCAAACCGATGGCAAAATTATTTGGTCGGCGAACCCTCATCCTTCAAATTAACGTCAGTGTTCAAATTTTAGCTTTTATTAATACCGATGCACAATTTGGCATCAGCACAGATGCGTATATTTTGGAAATGGATGCATATTTTTGATATGAGTCCATAACTCGGTTTTTTCATACCAATTTAACCTAATTCTCTATTTGTTTCCGCCTATAGTTGTCTATTCGGCAGTGATGCCAATTACAGTTTTGGTTTTTCATCTCTTCTTAAAAAGTTGTAAAGCTGCACAATCGCTGTTGTGGAATGGAACAAAAAGCACTGATTGAAAAAAAAGAAGAACTCTTTTGTTTAAATTGAGGGTTCTATTGAAAGAGACATTTCCTGCTCATTGCTCTCGTTAGATTACCGTTATATTTCCAGTGGGTACTGTTTAGTCAAGTGGGTAGGTCACAACAGCGCCCATCATACCAATATATTCTCCATTTGTTCTTAATCAATGAATATCTCATTCGCAAATCAAAATTCATCCTTGGCCTATGCACAATTCCGAGGAAAAAAATTATTTAAGAATTAAAAGTCTTAAAAAGTCCGACTATTTAAAACACTGAGAGATTTAACAGCTCCAGTCTAGTTTTTGGACGAATCCTTCAAAAGTTTGAGAGATTCGGTTTTTGTGTCAAAAACTGCTGACTGGTTGAAAAGCTTATTTTAATGGATTTCTACACTCTGGCTATCGACAGTGCTCTATGAATTTTTTTTTTCATTTTCGCATTAAAGTTCTCTGCTCCAAGGCTTAATTTGGAAAATCATTTCTAAGGAAATTCAAACGGTAAAATGTTCCCTCAAATATTTTTTATGAGAAAACTTTTTGCTAAAGGCCTACTCTCCACTTAACACTCCTACCGCTACTCACATTGATGAAATTTTCTAGCGTAATCGATTTTGCATCTCGTGTAAAAAAGGTTCCAGTGGGAAGCATGATGACCAATTAGATTTCCCGGAATGAATACGTCATCGGGGTGACTAATTTTCATTTGTAAGACCTAGCGCATAGCTTGTACAACCTACCGTATCGCTTGTATAATCTTGAAGAGAATGCGCGCACGGTTTTCCAATGATCCACCGTATTCGTCTGTGCGCGTATTTTCACCGTGTGTGAGGAACTGTCCTAATGCGAAGAAATAAGCACATGAGATCTCAACACCATCGAAACCTTAAAACGTGAGTGCTGAATTCACACTTGCATTCAGATACGTTGTTTAAGCAATGCCGTATTTGCTTGCCAACCAATGTCCTAATAAAAGTACTTTTAAATCATTTGCAAGTGATGACAATTGGCATCCAATTTTGGTTCAACGGGCATCTCAGAAGGGCGAACTTATAAGAAAAGGGACTTCGGAGAAATTATGCGTTTAGAATGAAATGATTGCTTTATTACAAAATAAAACATGTGCTTTGGATGAAACAAAACATCTTTACATGTATTTCATGTATTTTAAGTTCCGTTTCTTATTCCCTTTTTTCCGCTATTACCGCTATGCTCATCCGTAGTGATTTGTGTTTCTCAATTGCAACTTATTACTAAACTTATTACTTGAGATGCAGGCGATTAAATTGAATTATTTGAGGCATAGTTGATTTTATTCAAAGTTTTAAGCAAAATGAGAGTAAAGTTCCAAAAATTTGCAAAATTTCCGGTCATTTCCAGTAAGCTCATTTATAGAATTGTGGAAGCCATGCGCCAAGTTACCTTCTTCAAATGGTGTGAAAAGTAGCATTATTGTTCATTTTGATGTTCCCACCCGTTATTAGCTTCACTACAAAGCTAGCGATATCACATATTGCTGATGCAATGAATGCAATATGATTGTTATAAATTTTTGCATGAACGCTTTTCTCGCAGTGTAAACCCAACGATCGTGATTATTAAATGTTAACGTCGCTTCATTTTTATTACCTGGTCGAAACTGCTTGATAATAAATATTTAGATGCAACGAAATAAGAACTCTACAAATTAAGTGCTTGAAAGCGAATGTCGGTGAATAATGATATGTGAGGTGGAAAAAGAAAAAAAACCTATCGATGTTTTCTCATTGGTGCGCAAAACTACATTGTCAATCAAGCAGCAAATGTCACTTCTTTAAAATATCACTGGCATCACCTCGCTTGCCCGCTTCGTTAAAAAGTTTGACAATTTTCAAAAATTCACTCGAATGCAATCTGTGGGAAGAAAGAAAAAGCAAAAACTTTGCCCATCACTCTTGCAGTTTTATGATCGAAATGGTATGAAGGAAGTGCAAAAAAACAGAAATTTGGCAGCGATTGAAGTGGATGATAGATAAGCATGACGAAATAGGTGACTCATAAGTTTTACATAAGAGGTGGGATTCAATCTCCTCCCCACTGCAGAACTTCCAGAAGAACCGTTTCGGTGTAGGTCAGTTCTCTGCGAATCCCTTCACGGAAGTATTTTCAGAGAGAAAATATTGATAAATTGAAGAATGCGCAATCGATATCGGTCGTAAACGCAAAAAATAAAGTAAGATGGAGAATAACTTACCGCATTCCTGGGCAAAAGTTGCCGCATATGCGTACTGTTCGACGAGCTCGTTGATTTGATCGTGCGTCAATTTATTAATATCGAAATTTGTCTTATGTGGCAAATCGGCAGCTTTTGCACCCGGCTTAAAATAAGGCTTTTATTTACAAAAAAAAAAAAACTTCTTGGTTGCATGCTATCGTGCTGTATTTCTTTTCGAAAATATTTTTCATACTTTACTATTCCCCGGCGAAATGGAAAACAATTTGTATTCTCAGGTTTTCATGTGAGACAATCGAAATTTAGAAGGTGTGCAACTACTGCAAAATAATCTCTTTCTGTGAACATCAATCAAAAAGCATGTAAGAATGCTGCAATTATGAATCATATAATCTTCATCACATGAGGCAATCGTTATTGCACAAGAGCACAATTTTGCGCTGACACTCGGAACAGACTTTCAGCTAATTTTTCACTGGAAGATCGACATGTAATGCACAAATGCAGAGAGTGCAAATCGATGTGAAGCACTGCAAGAGAGCATCAAAATGGCATTTGCCGTGCAGACGATTGTGTCTGTCTATCTTCGCAGAGGGCACAGCTGACTAATCTCTCAACGCGGCTACAGCAACGCCAATGAGGAGAAAATGGACGATAGGAGCAGCCTTCGATGCCCAAGTTATCTTTTCCTTAAGCAAATTTACGGCAAACTGCTAGTGAAGGTTCGTCGTGCGCTCTACAGCTGCGTTGGGAATCGACTCCGATAATTCTAGGATGAAATTGTCGATGTGCTCAGGCCTTCTGCAGTATATTCACCTTCACAGTGACAAAAGGCGCATCCTCCCATCGTAGTTTACCATGGCTTACACATATGACTTGTTGGTGACACTTTACATATAATCACCTATGATTTCTCTTCTGCAGAAAGTTATGACTGAAGCTCATGAAGCCAGTATGTTGAAATCTTCAGTGAATGTTCGCCTGGGCCTTGATCAAATCGAACATATTTCGCATGAAAACCCTTTAAAGCATTCGCAATCGCTATGGAAAAGGAATTTGTTTGCGTTCGAATGCAACACAAAACGAGCTCATATATACTAGATTGTAATACAGCGCATACGTATCAATGATCCTATGATCTTCACCACAATGATAATGTCCTTGAGCCTATAAAATTGCAAGCTTACTCAATTAAAGAACCGTTAGGAGTTCCTTCTCTCAAATGCTCTCATTAGAAGATGATAGGCACTTTCTGATCAGTTTTAATCACAACATACTCAAAGCTATATTTGGTAAACATACGTGAAACAGCTGAGCAAGGAATACGCTTCCATTTTTCTTCGTTGCCTGTGTCCAATCCTTGAAAGCGGCCCGTCTTTCTTCCGAATCCAGCGACTTGTCAATTATAACGTTACCTGGTGCTTCCAGGTCCTTCTGGAATTGACACAGTTATTGCCAAATGTCATGATCGAATGCCTGCAGTCTTTAACTTTATGAACTCGTAATAAACTATCGGCTCCAACTATGAATTTTATATTCGTGAATACTCATCGGTTAAAAATAATATAAATAAAATAACAGATCTCGCCTGATACTTCCAATTAATTTCAATCCCTCCACAGCCGGAAACAAATGCAAATGCTGCTATAATTGGAAATATGCATGCAACTGAATACAATAGTTCTTTGATGGTTTATGCATCAAATAAGTGCTCTGATAAGATGGAAAACAATATCTCATAGCCATTATCGAAGAATGCAAACAGCTTATGCTAGCATATTTTCACAACGACGGCTGTGATGTAGGATTATGTTTGAGTGTTTCATGCGTGAGCAAAATCGATAGCAGTGCCATTAGCAATAATCGTCAACGGATCTGAGCATATTCTGAAAGCGCTTAAGGGTAGACGTCTGCAAAAAAATGCAGCCTTCCGGTTCGTATCTTGGCAACTATATTATGTTCAACTACCTCTTCAATCACGGCGCACATGAAATGGTGCGCAATTTTTTATCGCAATGCATTGTTTTTCGCATATCTAAAAAAAGAAAAGGAATAAAAATTTACCCTCTTTTCAAAGAATGACTTGGGATAATCTTTCCAATATTTTTAATAAACATATAACTTTCATCAGAAATCACTTTCCCTATGAAATTGGGAAATTTTTGCACCTCATTTGGGCTCCGCTAAACAGTTCTTTCACTAAACAGAACGGACCATTCGGTTCGAATGGTTCATTGTTCGTCTTTCTCTTCCGATTTCAAATCGAAGCTTCAAAAACTAATTTCCTCTAAGCGTCTGAAATCTACTGGTCAGTAGAAATAGAGATATTTAATAGTGAGTAATTCTGCTTGAGATTTTATAAAATGAAGGCGAAATTTTTTTCGGAAAAGGCGAAAGCTAATGAAGGCGAAATTTTTTTCGGAAAAGGCGAAAGCTCTAAGAAATTGCAATACTTCTTACAAGCAGTGAATTCAATTTTTACATTCATGCACATAACTAACCAAGACGACAATATGAAAATGTTGTAAACGTTTCTGCATCAACCAATATACTCTGTAGTTCCTTTTCTTATCCCAGCTCGTCCCCTATCCCACTCTTTCATTATAGACTGTTAAATCAGCTGTTATAAGCACCAGACATTCACATATCTCAGTCTATCGATTGTTCATGCCGCACGCGCAATTGTTGAGCTCATTGCATGTGGCAAAAGCATTCAAGACACCCGTCTGCCTGACCACCATCTAATTATTCACCAAACTGAAGCCATCAGAAGTGTTGCAAAAAAAAAAAAAAAACGTTTCGACTGAGGCTACGGTGAAAACCAATATCCATCTAGAACGTCGACAGCCCATAAAGTGGAAATAAAATAGGAATAGCTAATTTAAAGTGCAGTGATGGAGGATATTGGACTTGAAAAAAACTAACGAAATTTGAACCAAACATCCCTCTCTTCCGGTGGGTTGCGACTCTTAACCCGCAAGATCTATAACCAGCATCAAAATTATGGGAGGGGAGAGGGGGATGGTTTGAGAGCAAAATGAATCGACGATGACTCAAAATGAAGGAACTTTCTGCTTATGAGGCCTTTTTCGAATGCTGAATGCATGTCTCGATGACGTCATGCAATTTCATCGCTACTGATTCAAATTTTTATGAATGAATTTTAAAGAAATTTGATCACGGTTAATCTCCTCTTCCCCTCTTACCTCCTTACTCAGAAAAATGCTTCTCAGTAAAATGAATCAAATAAAGAAATTCAACTGCAATGTCTTACGCATCGGAAGCATCAGCCCGTAGTTTGAATAGTTACAAAACTAAAAGACCGCACATCATTGCTCAATTTGTAGTTTAACACCCTCCACTGATTTCGAATCCGCATCGATGCGCAAAATTCGAGTTAGTGCAGAAGTGGCGCAAAAGCAGTGAAGTAAAATAACTAAATTCTTGACGAATGGCGCAATTAAACATCCCATTCTCTTTTAGTGAGTTAGAATTTTTATGCGATTTTGCAAATTTTTTTTCCGCAGAAATGCCTTATGGATGCATCAGTCTGTGCGCATATATATGTATATATATATATCAATCTCTTTGTCTATTAGTTTCAATTTCTGAATCATTGAGGATGGAACTGAGTAGCTATTAACTCTTACACAAATCTCCTATATCATATTTAATATTGACCATTCGAATTGGACGGTAATTATAAACGTTTAAAGAAGCCAAAATTTTGCCTTTATTTCACATGATTGGATTCTCCAAACGAATTTTATGAGGATTTAGTACAGACGCTCAGATAATACACAATTAAGATATCATTTTGCATATTTTACTTTTTGTGGAAAACTTAGCAAATTGGTTGGGCAGCTATGAGACAAAGGTACTGGTCATTTGTTACAATGAATAGATGTATACTAATTGCGATTTTGTAGTCTAAAATTTAAGTGCAGGGCTCGCGTACGATTTTTTGGGTCGCTCCTCTCATCCTCTACTCATCGCTTTGGAAACACCCTAGACGGCTCAGTGATCTTGAAGACAACATTAAAGTCAAACTGTCAGCGACCCACCAGCGAGGTCAGCGTATATGAAAAGTTGACCTTGAGAATGAAGAGAGGGTTAAATCTGTAAAGTGTATTTTAAGGCAAAACTAGCTTTTTGTAGGCTTTACTACGAAGTATCGTTTGACATGCTTCATTAAACTAAAAAAAATGATGAATGTGTTTGATAGTGGGTTGGTTAATTCTTGAAAAAGCAAAACAACCGACCTTAAAATTAATTTCTATCGTTTTCACGAGTAACGAATGTACTATTTGGATTGCTCATCACGTATCGTTTTTAGTAGATAAGAGCAATGAATCGCTCGAAAGAACAACTAAATATGCAACCACTCTTCCAAATAGCTTCAATAGTTTCACCGATGAACAATATTTCATTGCTCTTTTTTCTATCAAAAAGTTTGCGATACTGATGAAATTCATTCTCTGACAATCGATAGGCAATTGGCATTTAAGCTATAAAGGTTTTGAATAAACATCAACTTTATGAAAAACAAAAAAGTCACTAAGAAATGGCTACACTACATTTGTTGCAATAACTACATCACGGTGAATAAAAACGTCACCAATGCCAAAGACGAAACTATGTACGCAACCAAGAATGAACTACGATGCTTTGCTCATTGAGCGCATAGTGTGAGTAACATCGAACATCCTCTTCGTTCTTAAATTTAAATTTTTTTTTTGCTGCTCTCCTTACGCTATCCGCTTATCAAGTATTATGGATTTATTCATAGGTTCTACTCGCAAATATCGTAATGATTTCAAACTTTTGGAGATATTTCCCACTACTGCTCTTATAAAAAGCGATTATGACCAAATGGCGATTTTTTGTGTTTTGAGGGAAAGGGAGACGGGGAGGCATGAGGCGGGTGAGGAAGTGGGAGGAAGCAGAAAGGAGAAAACTGAATGAGGTCTGCTGTTGTCTTACCTGTTCAGCGCAAGTATATTCCCTTCACAGAAATGGATGTATTTGAAGGAAAACCTCAATGGAAGGATCCTATAGGTATAAAAATAACTAAATTCCAAATTAGGCAAGACTACACGCAAATTTCTCATTTTTATAGGTAAAATGAGAGACTGTTCACTTTGAACGCATAATCTAAAACCGAAAATCAAATACCGAGACAAGAACTATATCGATTAAAATATATGAAGGCTTCTCATAGAATGCAAATTCATCAGAAATCGAATAAACAATGGAGGATTATCGCGAATTCATCTCTCTTGTATGAGGCATAAGGAGCAAATCCGCCATTCAACGCAGTAATATATACTTGAAACCTTCTTGACTTATTCAAATCATCTAATAGTCGTTGTAAATATTTTTGAGACACTATTGACAAATATTGTCAGCTTGATGTACTTTCGATTGTAAATGCAACGGTATCCTCTGAATTGCACCAATTGCTGGTAACCACAGCCTACTGGATGAAGCAAAAAAAAGACCTCAAAATGTTTGTCAACTGTCCTGAAAAATATTTACAATTACTTGAAATATCAAAAAAAATGTGTTGAAAATAATTTGAGTACCGTTAGTTGCAACAAGGTGTTGAACAGTTAGCCATCCAATCCAGGATAACCAGAAAAAAAAGTAAACGATTAAAATTCAAGACAGCAATAAGAAAGGATATAAAATGAGCAGCAGCTAAAATCTATGCATAATTCTGAAACGCATATGGCTTGCAAGAGAATAAATGGTCCCTGAAATCGTCGGGCAATGTGATCGGTTTCACATTTTTTTTCTCGAATCAAAATGCCTCGAAAAGTGGTTGGTTCCCCGTTCGTGCACAAATGGCATCGCTTGATTGAGAGTTTCGGCAACAAATAAATGCAAACATTCAAATTGCGAAATCCAGCCACGTAAAGAAAAAAAAACCATCGCTGCCTGCTATATAAAATTCGCGCACAAGCAATGCGATATTTTCGGCTGTTTAAGTAAATCTATGCTGTTCACAATTTTCCAAAAAACTTCTTTTAAAAGAGTCTCTTCTCCGTAAGTCCATCAAAAATCATTCTTTGTGTTGATCTAATCAAAAAATAGATTCATTTTTGAGTGTATCTATTTGCTTTCTTTGTCCTGTCTTCCCGTTCCTGTGGCTGCGTTATTTTAAAGTAAAAATTTTTGCTATCATGATTGAATCGCAAGAGGTTTTTATTGTTGATCTCGTATTTGTCATCGGTGGCGAGTTTTTGAACAAAATTGTACGTTCAACAGATAGGGATTACCTTGCAGACGCTTACATCTCCACAATCATATAACTCTCCAGCCTGAACGGTAATCAGCGGTCACTAGACCTAATCTGAGCACTTTGTTCTTCTACCAACGTAACTTTCAACTATCCACCAACAACGACCCTCTGGTGGGATCAAGCTGCAGACAAGAGACGGTGATTCTTACTACTTGTTGTGTCAGAATGCTGTCTGATTAACCGGTCGCGCTTGATAATGTAATTCGAACATAATCTTCTCCACTTTCGGCAATGGCAAGCTCACATATACTAGCAAAGGCTCAATTTTCACTGCTTTTTTAGTTATTTGCTTGGGAAAATGAGCAGTTAATTCGTTGTTTTTTCTTTTTTTTTTTTGATTTTGATTGTATCTTATTTTGTGAATGTGATTTCAGTCAGCGTTTTTAACTGAATCCTTTGTGTTCATCTCGTTTCTAATTGTCTTTGTCCACAAGAGGAAACCATCATTATTAGCATACAACCCGAGCACAATGCTGAAACTTTTTTTTTCAAAAGTAATACAATCTTTTATGTACACTAAGTGCAATAAAAAAAATGTTCTCGTATTTCGCTTTAAGAGATTCTTATCTTCGGCGTTAATTTACACATCGACAACAAAACGAAAGAAGAATGCACAAATCAGATGAAACAAATGAAGCAGTGTGCCACATCTGCTGCTGACACGATAGCGCTTTTGCATTTTGCTCATCTAATTGTCCTTTTCACAAGCTATCAATAATATAAAAACTAAATTTGCATAAAAACAAATGCTTCGATCATTCAACTCATCCAGCCAACAATACGAATCTTCCGCAAAACGGTTTTTTTGTCAAAATCTATGCATTTTTTAGCCCCTAAAGGTTTACAGTTCGAACTAGCGAAGTTTACGTACCAATGCAGAGTTAAATAATATGAGATCATTAGTATATATTATTCCCACTAATTTTCCAACTATAGCTTCGGTGGTTCTCGGCTGAAGCACATGACAACGCTAATATAATGCGACGAATTTTCCAAAGCAAACTCGCTAAAGTGCACAAAAACGTTCTTTTTATTGTAAATCCGTTGTGTGGTTACTATTTTTAGCCAAACTTCGTTCATAGGAAGCGATGTTCGGTATTTGAATAGCAACAGCAGTAAACAGAGATTTCAGTAAAACGTCGAAATATTAAACTAGAATTTAAAAGCAAGCGGGAAAGTGTGCCAGAGAAGCAGGCACGATATGCACTTTTTCGGTCACTAACAAATAACTGAAAGAATGCGTAGTTACGTATCCATGTTTTAACCGAACTGAATAAAATAGCTTTCCAACATATTATTCGCTTCCGCTGTAAAACGCGGACAATATAGCTGGTATGATCTGTTTTATTGTTGGTCGCAAAATTTACGCAAACTTTTGATCCATTTCAGTGGCCATAATTCAACGCATGCGCTTACAGAAGGGAGCTATTCATTTTGGCACTCATACGGAGCAATGTTAGAAGCTATAGCTTAGAAGCTATAGCTTCAGAGACGTTCTAGTCGAAACAATCAAACAGAGTAGCAAACATAGAGATAAGCAAACATATATACGTACAGATATTGCCACACTATAATGCACTCTGCAAACAAAAATTTGCAGAACTGTATGCATAAAAACGAAAACGTTTGCACACTTCAACATAAGGGGAAGCTTATGCATTGCGTGATCCAGTTTTATCGCTCTTTTACGTTCAAGCCTACGAAGTGTGTACAACGAATTTTTTTTTTTTGTTATGTAATGCAATTAAAAAATAGCATACCGAATTACACATGAAATAAGCAAAAATAAAAGCTAATGAAGAGAGTACTTACCCCGTTTACCATGATTGCACCCGTAATGATAATACCAAATCCACCGTCGGCGAACTTCTCATAGAGATTAATCAGCTCCCGCGTTGGAATGCCACTCTTTATCATATCGTTCTGCTCATAAGTGGCCATCTGTAAGAAATATATTACAAATTAAGCATTGATTGAATTTATAGCAAGAGATTAACTACTGCAGAATAAATGGATGCCAATATTGTGCCAATTTCTCAACAAGTATCTTCAATGCACTTCCGTTTGTGGGATGAAAGGGTTTTCGCTAGTTCACTTTCAATATTCAGAAGAACTTCTGTCGACGATCCTACAAAAAATGAGATACTTGTTGTGAACGTTCTCATTTTCAGATTCTGAGCGTTTCTATTCTTGTCTCCCGCAGATACGTCGGAAGAATATCATTCTATCGATCCTAAAGTTAGTTGATCCCAAAGAATCAATCGATATTCGTCCCCTTCTACCAACTTTCTATGCACGAAATCTCGCCATATCGCCTCAAAGCGGTAGCTTAATATTTCATAGAATGGCGGAAGTCATCCCATTTAATCCATCGCGAGGTCCTTTCCAATACAAATCGACACACTACTGAACTAATGGGAAAAATATAACTTTATAGAGGAAAAGTAATTAGTAATGAAGAAGTTCAAATCATAACCAACCTGCTCACTCATTGCACTTTTCATAAACCTATTAGGTGCGACGACGTTACACGCATAAGGAAAGCGCAATCTTTGAGCGAGTAGAGTGGGATCAGCATCGGCACTCTCCCACCTGGCCATCGGCTCCGAGAGTTGGGCCTGTGCTTCATCCGAGAACATCTTGTTGCTCCTTCTCTTAAAGAAAAACCTTAAAAATGGAAACTTTTCGAGAAACGCTTCACGCCTTTCCTCACTCCACATTGCCGACCACAAAGGTGGCAGTGCAATGGATACCGCTTGAAAACATCGACATGAACAGCTTTACACCTTAATATGAATTATTCAAATGAAGCACTCTATTAAAAGAGAATCCCACACGCAGATCATCACAGCAGTTTCGCATTCGATTGTCTCATGCCCTTTATAGATGACCAAATCAATCCACAGCTCTTCGGTTTCTTTTTTTTGCATTATATTTTTCCGTTACTGCATTGCAAAACGGAACCGCATATTACATCTGTGGAAAATTTGTATAATTTGATTTATTCCAGCACGAAGCACTGCGACTTCTCTGTGAATGGGAAAATGTTCACAATTCCAATTTCAGCTTCCATAAATGCATACCAAAAAAACAAAAAAAAATTCTTTGCCGAGTGAAAATCGAATTTCCCAACATATGCCAACACGATGAAGAAAGCATACCATTAGGAAACATAACGCTCTAATCGCATTCGTTCTATCGAATTCATCGTCTATCCTCCATTTTATTCACTAATGAATCAACAACACGGAAGTATTCTAGAATATTTGTAGACCCGAAGTGCGCAAGAATTAATTAATGTGATCCTAGAGATGTTGCGCTTTTATTCATTCATCATTAGCATCATACCAGTATCAGTTACAATCTCAAAGGAATTTTGAGTGCAATAACTATAGTATGAGATCATCGGACTATGCAATCAAAACTTCACCTGCACCACACATATTCTTTGATCTAACATCTCTATTATAAGAGCACTTTGTTGCATCAGCATTCTTCCTAATGTATAAAATATCTGGTAATTCCTCTGAATGTTAGACAGGTCTCTAATCGATGTGCTCTTTGAATATTTTGGATCATATTCAATAAATGGCTGCAATTTCTCCTAAATATTATACCGTAGTATGTGCAGCAAAGAAATTTGCAAAATATGATATTAGAGACAAAAATGTTTGTTAGGGGCTTTCTCACTTCGAGTTTTCCAAATTGTCTCAGCCTTCATTTCAAAAAATCTCCGAAAAACCAAAAAATTTTTAACTCAACGAATTTAAACAGAAGTTGGTGAACAAATCTTAGGTTTAGAGTAGAGCTATGTTGTTTCAACTGTAAAGCGAAACAATAGTAGACTGCCAGTTGTTTCAATTCCAAACCAACCATCACACGAGTCCTGAAAAAGTTACATGGACTCAACATAAAAAAGATCATGAACAATCATCGATATGAAGTAATGACATGAACCGAATTATTTGCTGTTTTTTTGATGATCAAAATCGAAGAAAAAGAAGGAAAGTGTGAAATAGTATGTGAAAAAGGCTGAAAGTATAAAAATCAGACAAGAGGAGTCAAAAACTCAGAATCGAAAGCGAATGGATACAATAGAGTAGCAGATGTTCAACAATATTCATGCGAAGAGAGCACTCACTCAATCATTTTTTCATTGTCAGTCATCTTGAAATCAAATAATTTGACGAATATACTTAAGATATTGCCAACCTTTAAAGGCTAATACTTCTTTGAAATTTTGATATCTCTTAGGAAGTTTGCTAATTAAAATAAAAATCGGCAGATAAGCAAAAAGGGAACATTTTAGTGCCGTTAATCAAATCCTCTACCAAGAAAATTTGAACATCAGCTTTAGGCTCAGTGCCTTTATGAAAATTAACACTGTGATCATGCACTATTTTCAGAAAGATGCAAAACTAAGCAAGTTCGACAGAGTTACATATCAATAAATGCAATCATAGAAAAGTGCATAAAAGTGGCTTCTTCTGAAAACGGCTTGTGAGACAAGCGTACAGACAACTGCCGATATAACCAACATGATGATGAGCTTATCCCATTAAAGCTGACTGCTGTTCCTACATTAGGCAGTCTAGCGGTGGCGTTCTTGTGTCTCACAAATTCGCCACGATTTCGATGGCTCATTTGAAATTGAATCATTTATTTTGGCTGATGAAAAAAACAAGGTACATCAACGAAAACAATGGGCTCTCAGCATCGCAACCGTTTATAGTGTACTCTAACTTCAGCGACAAACGTCAACACCAATCCGCCCATTGCCTACACACCGATTATGTGACACTGGAAATCACACAAAAACTCTGCAGTGTCGCAAAATGAAACCTGCTTAAACTCTCATAAACAATAGTAGTACCATACGCATTCAGCAACTAGTCCATCTATCAAATCGCTCAACCCACCCGTTCCCCTCATTCTCTGCGCCCTCCTCATATTATTTACCGTTTAAGGAAGACAAGTGGAAAAAGGAAGACCCAAGTGGAAAATCACTGTGTAATTCATTTCAGTAGCGCCCATAAAGAACAGGTGCTCACTCATTTAAAGAAACGGTCGAGGTAGATGCTGCGAAGGGCGCAAAGTTTAAAGGAAATGTGGAGTGGAGGCACCGAGTGCAACACAACAGAACGTCATGCTAGGTTGATGTGAACTCGAAGACCGCTGAAGTGCAGCTGCAAGTATCACGGATGAAGCCGTCTAGAAATGTGAAAGTGTTGAAGGATTGTGTGCTGCGTGAGAGTGAGCCAGATGCCGATATATCTACATGGCTCCGAGCAACCGATCGCTGTAAGGCGACCAAGACAACTAGCCAGCAGGCGACTGAATTTTAGTGAAGAGGTGAGGCGGCCGCCGCAGGGCAAGCCTCGTTCGATGAGCTGCTCGTTTTTATACCGCGCAACGCGGCTTTCTCTCGAACACACCCACTGCTTTTCCTTTTTCGCCCTTTCTCATTTCACTGTGACTCAAGCGTTAGCCAGTTACCTACGACGATCCTACATTCACTTCCTAACGGTCTGCCACCGTCACCTTCTTGTTTCGTGCGAATATATCATTCAATTTTTCAATTTCGATGACGACCTCCGATAGCTACACGACAATAGAATGACCATTTACTTAGAAGAGCAACGAGGAAATTACAGACGGTCCGTGAGCGCAGAGAATCGATAATATTTAGTCCAAAAATTATATTTAACTACAATACCGTAATATCTTCATTTTAAAAAAAGTGTTGTTGGCTTTGTCTGCAGAGATTGTTCGTGTTCTTTCTGATCGGCATTGTGTGCACGAGTCATCCTTGTTCCCTGTGGTGAGGTTTTCAGGGAAATACGGTAGTTTCCAATAGGGTAGGCATTCCGCGGCTTAGTCCCGAGAAAACGAGTAATTATAAACTTAGTTCGAAAATTTGTCAATAAGATGTCCCTTTGAATCTAAGCGCAGTATAAATGGTCAGCAAGCAAGCAAACTGAAGCGAAAAAAAAGTACGGCAAACGCGCTTGCATCTCTTTGAACAAAAAAAAAAAAGAATAGAAAATGTTTGTGGTTCAATTGGCAGTAATGCAATTCGAGGGCGCAACGAAAAAGATGGGCACAATTCTGCACAACAACGCCTATCGGTGGGCCTCTGTTCGCCCGGAACCGAAAAAAAAACGTCTTCGTCATTTTTCTGGAGGAGGACCGACGATGAGCGCCGAGCGCCCAGCACTCTCCAAGCCAATTCGTTCACTTCGCAGTCGTTTCAAACATATCTCTTGCCGCAAAATCCAACCAATCAATATTTAGATAATGTACTCTTGTTTTCAATGTTCGAAAAAAGAATGCTCATCAGGATAGAGAAAATATGCAAGCGGAAAACCCTCTATATCTATAAGACAATGAATAAATTCGTAAGCAGTAATACAGACAAATAATCGAATGATGTTCGTGATGGACACACTTCTATGTTATCTCGGTAGTCTATGTCCGTATGGAAACTTTAAGCTTTCCATGCCTTTTCTCCGAGATAACTTCCCACCAATCAGCAAAATATAAGCTGAACTGCACTGAACGAATCTTTGGAATCGATAGGTAGACAAAGAGTTCAGACGGGTATGAACCTGCCATAGAATGCAAAAGCATGATATGTGCTTTTGCATTCTGCTCACCAGACCAACAAACTTCATAAGTTACTAATACAAATAAGAAAATATTTGGAAAAATACAAAGGAAGAGGAAGGTACAGAGGAATGGATAGTGGAAGAGTCGGCAAGAGAAAGGAAAAGGGGAGAGAGGAGGAGAAGAGGAGGAAGAGAGCGTGAAGGAAGGGGGCGGAGAAAGTGGGAACGAAGGTTGAGAGAAACAGAAGGAAGGGGAAATAGAGGAAGGAGGAAGAAGAGAGAGAGGAAGAGATAGGTAGAAAGAGACAAGAAAAGAAAGACGAAGAGAGCTTCCAGGAAAGGCTGCGGGGTTATATAGCCGTCGAAATACAAGATCTCCTTAGGTAGCCCTACCGAGGCCGATATTCCCCTCCGATCATTCATAGTTGGAAATACAAGCGCCGGTTGATCAATTACATTCATTATACAAACTGCTCTAGGCGGTTTTCCCCATTAATCCACAACTCTTTAGCGAATCGGACGATATAGTGGCATATGCCATCTCGGCAATATCCTTCTTCAGGAATCATCCCGCACTATGCAGTTCTCCAGCAGTTTTTTAGCAAAGACCACACTCAAGCATGGATAGCCTGTAAATTACGGCTCATTTCAATTGTTTTTGAGCTATAATGACGAATCAAACAATAAGAGTATAATTATGACATATTATTGTAATCAGCAAGAGAGTAATAATGAACAAGTGGGATGTTTTTATATAAATAAACCGAAATTCAGATGAAATCATAAGGCAATTTATGATACAAATTACAATGTTCATGTGTTTGCGCTTTAAATGTAACTTTCTCTTTTTCAGTAATATAAGCGAATTGTTTGTTTTATCGCTCAGTGAATTTCCTATGAATTCTATTAAAGAAAAGTTTTTGCTAATATTAGTGCGTTATGTCATTGTGTGCTCATCACCGATTATAGAAGGGAAGTGATTTGCATCATAAAAGTGCATCAGCTATTCATTATCTGCAACCATTAATCAAAGCTTCGATTCATTTGAACAGCTGATGACGACAAGTGGATGTAAGCATTGTTCTAATTGCCCTCAAAAACATTCCTCTGAAGGATGCTTCCGCAAACTCTGAGTGAACGTTTTGTCGGTTTTATCGGAATTTCATGCAGAATAACATCAATGATCTATTTCCTCCATTGAACACCGACTTCTTCCCCCCTGACTTCTCCAAATCCCCTCCTTGCCATCCCCATTTCAACCTCTTTTAATGGTCCTAGTATTCAACAACCATCTCACCTATACTTTATCTATTTCTAAACCGTATAAGAAAATAAACGCTTTCATTTAAGAGAGATTCATGGAGAGAAGGCTTAGAAAAATTTTTGAGCGAGGAAGATTCTATTTGTGGAGTAGGGAAATGGAGAAGGTGGATGGAAAGGAAGATGGGAGCTGCACTATGGCATCCAAGTGGAAATAAAAATTACGATCACAAACCCATAAAATGAGGGGGTAGCAAAGTGGTCGATATCTGCGAGATTTTAGCTACAACAGCAGTACGGCTATTGCTCACAACAGTTACATGATGCTGATATTTGCGCAGCTTTGTTTCGTTTACTTTGCGGTCATCATCCACACTTTCAGGTTCAATCATGCCACCATTGTGATACGCCGCCATTTTATTTCTACGTAAGTTTAGAAATTGTTTCAGCGATTCTCTTTTCCTAATCAATTCGCCTTCTTATGGTATCTTCACAATTATTTGTTTCGGTGATGTGAGTTGCTTTTCTTACTCATAGTTGAGAAATTTGGTTCAGCGGAAATTCATGAATCATTAGGCGCAGCGACTGGTTGCAGCAAAATAAACAACGCCTGTTGGACGGATTGCTAAAACTTTCTAAATGTTTTTACAAAAACCCATTTAAGCAGTTGAAAGAATGAGGGTACTGCAGAAGAATGAGGTAGACTTCTGTTACATAAGGTAAATAGGCTGCAAAGGTGTGGAATACCCGTATGGAATAGGTGAAGAATACCAAAAGTGCAGAACACATCCAAGGCAATAAACTATCATTTAAGAACGTAATGGCTTTTAAAATGTGATTTAAATTTTTAGATGTGATTTAAAAAATTTCCCAGAGCTATGCAACATCGGCAATATGAGCGCTGCAGTTCTGGCACAATTTAGGTAAGTCGACTGCTTTGTTTCTGCTTGCTAGCTTTTCTTTTTACGATTTTGGTGAGAGAAGCGGAAGCAAAAGTCATCGGGTTTCAAATTAAATAAAATAAGAAAGTCAACGTTGTAAGTCAATATAAGATGCGGAATTTTCTCTGAACCGGACTTCAATCCGATTTGCGAAAGAAGCTGCATTTTATATTGTTCTAACTACATTATGAGATAGCGGATAAAAAACCATTACTCAGAAATTCTGGCGTCATTGCGAATTTCCGAAGCAACACACGTAGAAAGGACTTTCAGAGATCTTTTTCGGTCTAATCGAGTAAAAATTCGCATATCTGTGCTTCGCTTCTGTCAGTCCATTTCCATCTCTGACCACCTTCGCATGCCATTTTTCATAACTATTGCCTAATTGATAAACCTTTCAGAAGTAAAGGCCATTCACTGTGAATTATGCGAAGATGCTAAAGAGTCCACCGAGGATTGCAGTCTGAAAGCAGTAATTATCTGAAGGTGATTACTTAATTAAATAGGAGTGAAGCATAGCGAAACGACAATACGAGGTTTCGTGGAATGCTAGTGCTTCAATATTATTGCCTTCTTTCATGAACCAATTTCTGTTAGCATTTTTTCACATTGTATCCCCCCCAATATGCCTGGGAAATTTTCGACAAAACGAAAATCTTAATAAAGATCATTTCGTTCAATGGAATCACTACTATCTTTCAACTTATGAAGTTGATGGGGATTATATAAAAATGGCACCGAATCTAAAGTAAGTAGGATCTATTCTGTAGGCTATGGATCTTTGAAATTTTTCTTCTGAATGATAGAGATTGCCAAAAGTTTGACATTATTGGAGGTGGTATTACTCAATGATATTGTTCTGGCAAGGAATCAATTTTAGCACATTTTCTAAGAAAATATCTTTCGCTCTCCTTTTAAAAAGTGAAAAAGTGAAAAAAAAGGCGACATGTTAACAATCATCCACTAATTTGCGTTAAAACGATGAATCATTTCCGTGAGAAAATGGCAAAAATTTCAACTCTTTCGAGCTACTATGCTTTCGACATATTCGAGTCATTTAATAGACCAATTAGTCAGGCAATTTACCAAAAGCAGGTAATTTTGTGGTGCAATGGTTATGTGTCCCCACTTACGAGTAGTTCTAAAGGGCATTGGAAATTGTCGTCGACAGAGGAAAATGAACACTTCAGGCGGCATTTGGAGACATTTTTTCGATTTTTCTTTTTTGCGCAATCGTCATCGATTACACTCTCTTTCAGCGATCATCAATACATTCTGCACTGACTATATAGGCTGGTTTTGTTAAGTCAATATTGGTATAGTCTCGCATAAAATCTACTGTTTAACTTATTTCTCATAACTTTTTGATAACTTTAAGGATATTCCCAAGGGGACATGAAGCGCTATCAAATTTTCCGTTAAAGGTAAATTGGCGCTTAAAATTAAAATGAAAAGACTATTGATNTATTTATATTTATATTTATATATTTATATCCTCAGCTGAGAAATAGCCACCCAGTTAAACATGAAGGCCAGATAAGAATATCACATACACTAAACGCGAACAATGCAGTAAAGTAACATTGGAAAGTGGACTTCCTTCAAAATAATCTAGTTCGGGGACGTTAAGAACAACGCAGGAAACAATCTATAAAAAACAGGATCAGTCAAATACGCTATCCAAAGATGCATAAACCTGCCCAATACTTAGAAGGAAGGGGAGATGAAGTGCTAGAATGGGAAAAAGAAGTTCCGTGTGCAACGTATGGCTTCCGTGCGGAAATAAGCACCCATCTCGTCCATCTGCACTATAGAAGTTGAATTCAATAACGGTGATGGAAACGAATCGCAATTTATGAGTCAACGAGCGCAGATCAGAGCGGGTGAGCTCACTAATATTACGAAATTTATGGAAATTTTATAGCGTCCATTCGCTAAATGAACGACGTGACGACCAACTTATAGGAATATAGAAGGCCGAAATACGAAGGTCCAACTATCCGACGCAAACCGAACTCCGATAAATCTGCGAATTCGAATACAACAGCTCCACGCCTTTGGCGATGAGGAAACAGTGAAGACTCTGCGTAATGTGTTGTTATATAGGGGTAGGGATGGGGCTGTGCAATGCCTGATCACCGCCCAGAGCGTCAGCGACACATGGAGCAAGGAGGAGTCCTCTCATTGAGGTGCTTTGCAACGTTCTTGCTCATCCACTCCCGAGCGCGTTCTCTGATATAAACCTGGTTGTGCGCATTCAACAAGCTCTTCATTCAGTCTCACATCCCTATTGCTATACCCAAAGTGAATACTCAACTCGTGCACAACTACGTCTATCGTCACTGAAGCAAAATTCATCCTAGTGTCTAGAACATATGAAGAACGAGGCAGCTGTAGTGGTGCTTTAGCTATTATTAAGCGGCGTGCAGATAATATACGAAGATCGGATTTGCGGATTTCGCAGATTTCCTGGATTGCCCTTTGGTATTCACTTCAGATTTCATATTCGATGCGTGTAGAAATTATCAAGAGATGTTCATCATTGAACTAATAACTTCATCACTGTAAATAGTACTCGAATTCAAACTTGCTCTACTCTCAACTCGCGTATTTATATTAGTGAGCAAAAAATACTTTAAGAATCAGTTTGTTTCATTTATATCCCCCATACTTCTTTTTCCAGTTCGTTTAAAAGACTGTGAGGGATTTCGGTTTGAATTTTGACAAAATCCCACTCACTTGTAGTGAAATTTAGCGAATTCACGGGGAACTGGCATTATGCCAGTTGTATGCACCACCGATAACCTGAATTCCTCATAGCATCCTATATAAATTAATGAAGTAAAGTTCGGAAGGGAATACAATAAGGGAACGTATCAAAATGAGCAAATTAACTACTATGAGAGTAAAGATACTTGACGTAAGAACACGCCACAATGTCATTCAGTCAGTCGTGCACAACGTTCAGTTTATTACGTCGGCCAACGAACACCGCCCACCGGTCCATATGACGGGCTGAAGAGAGCAAAAGGTGCGGCAACTAAAGCGCAATGGCCTTTGGAAAAAGTTGAATTCACCTGCTTAGCACATTGCAACAAATTGACTATAATTCACTCGCATAGACCTTAATAGCAGCTTCGTCTGAAGCTTTTTGGGATGCGAAGTAGATGACTAAAGCTTTCCTAAGGATCACTACAGCATTCCAAATCGTGCCACCGTAATATTACTTGTGCTTCAATAGCATCAATTCTGTTTTGAATCTCACATCAACCGTGATATTCACCTGCCAGCATATCGAGATTTCCTTCTTCATGCGCAAATGTGTCATAAGAGTTGCAGAATTGTGCCCGGCAATAGCATTTTATATGTGTGAGCATAAGTTTATCTTAATGTTTACAACCTTCCATCATTATGTTTTATTGAGAACATAAATGCCAAATAAATTGTCGCCCCTCATTATTTAACCCATAAATTCACTAAAGAACTGAATTTTTTAATTCTTATTCACGTATTACGTGAATTTTATATATTTTTTTCAATTTTATAAATTCAAGTTTATATGAATTTCTCAAATTTGTTGTTAAGAATTTTACAACATATCTGATCAGTAGTAGTTTTAAACAGTAAAATTTCTTGATATTTGCAAATTTGATTGGAAATATATCAACGACTATTTCAAAGTTTCGATAATCAGTAAGCACATCTCTAAACGATTCTTCTCGATTTCCGGTTGACTAAGTAGCAATGAAATTCGCAAGTACCTTGTTGTGATGAGTTTGAAAAGATTATATGCATGGGAAATAACGCACTAAATGAATTTAAATGCAGCAGAAAAATTCAATGTGTCGAATCGAACTCCGTATCAGTTCCGCATGAAAATTGAAATCTTCTCGACAATATAGCTGAAAAAGGCGTCATTGAAGTTAGAGAATTGCAATCGCCCTTTTGCGTCACTAGAATGGCTCATGGAAGCTTTATGTTTTTTTTTTCGCATCAACATCTCCCTTCCATTCGAAGTTAAAGCTACATAAACAATAATTGGTTTTTGCATTTAAAATTCTTTGTAACAACGAAACACAGTCTCGA
>QEWY01000227.1:155531-296105 GCA_006503575.1 Baylisascaris schroederi | reverse complement strand
CGTATATCTGCTTTCAATGAAATCCTGAAATTTTGTCATTTCTTAAATAGAAAGCATATATAAATATATAAAGTTTTAATGAACTAGGTGCTTCTTTATCTACATAGGTGAGTAGAGAAGGAGTGAGAGGTTCAACTTCAAAAGTTCTAGTCCAACTTATATGAATTAAAATGCTCATCGAGTTCACAAATGTCATATATGAAGATCGCAACAACGATTATTCGATGCCATTCCGCATCCGACAGTAGATTTTTATATTTGTGCTTGAAAGCAGCGCCTGTATATTTTCAGTAGGCAAATTACTCTGCTTAAAGCGGTCATCAGTATCCACTATTCAAGTTATTTTTTAATAATCGTATAGCTGAAGCCACCTTCTTCTTCTCAAAGGTCTAGTATGACATCATTCCCATGCATATTTGTATATGCATGTATGGATCCTTGTCTGCTCGTGTGTCTGTTTGTTTGTAAAGTAGTCTCAACTCGAGAGCCATTGAAACAAAGTCCATAGGTAGTGCTGAACACAATGTGAGCATATCCATGCTAAAGTTCAAGTTGTCTTCTTATTCTAAAGGTATATGAAGACGAACGAAAATCGGATGCAGAAATAGGGAGATTATTGGGCTGAAAAAAAAAGAAAAATCTTCTGCAGACGATTCATGAAGGTGGCCATTTTGGTTTGAAAAAAAAGCGATTTGTTGCGCACACTTAATTATCAGTAAGAAATTAATGAAATTTCTACGTGAGATAAGAGACAATTTCAAAAGTGCATATATTATTAGCCTGTTTGATGTGCCTTTCAGGTTGTTGTGTAAAGAATTCTCGACGAATCCATAAGGTAAACAGATCGTACTTGAAATATGGATCTTAGATCAGTGCATTCTTCAGATGCAAAAAAAAATATGACGCCTTAACAGTTGACTCAGTTGAATCATCGTTATGAAAACGAGCAGCAGTATGGATGAAATGTGGATAAAATTCTTTTGCTAAACACATGCTTATTGATCGAATTTGTCTGTGCAATGTTTGCTGAACATCGTAATGCGACATGTTCACTTTTGAAAAAAAAATGCTTTCGTAAATACCCCCAATGGTTTCTAATGGAATGATTTTTGATGGCATTCTCAAATTTTCGAGACTATTCTTTTGCATATTTTTTTCCCCTCAAAAAATTTCCCTTATTGCTTTCAAAACGAATAAAATTATTATTCGATCTTAGGGAATGTAATGAATGTTAAATTAATGAATATAATAATGCGATTGTTTTCATTTGATTGAAAGTTGTTGATCAGAGATTAGCGTGCATTAATTCACATGATTGACATAATTATTTATCACGATTGAAATATCGATTGTTTATTGCCGATCAAAATATTTGAATCAAGTTCGATGATCAGAAAATAAAAATGGAAATGAAAGCATTTGGGAAAGAAAAATCGTTTTTGAATGGCATTAACACTGGAAGTGCTTCAATCAAATATCGGTAAATGCATTTTTACTATATGAAAAAAAACTATGAAATATATTCCCCATAAATTTTTTTAATACTCTCATAAATAGTCCTCAGTTATCTTGCATATAGGGCTGCTCAATATTTAGCAATAAATATTTTAAAATATTCGATGAGTGATTCTCAGCCGTCGAATTTTCTAAAGACTCAAAAGTTACGCCCTATAAAGGTCAAATTGATTAGTTCAACGGCGACAAGGAAGGTCAAAAGGAGATGTTCTGATTGAAGAATAGATGAAGTAATAGTGATATATGAGTCGACTTATGCAATGCATTATCTTCTCATGTAATGCAATAAATGTTGCAAAAATGCTCATTTACAAGTTCATCATGCAGAATTGTTCTGCAAATACCTTCAACCCTCAATCATTTAAAAAATTGGCGAATGAAACGATGATTTTTCCTATACTTCACGAATATCAGGGTCTGCTTGTTAGAATTTTAAGACTATCGGCCAAACGATGATGTTTTGTTTTGTTCTTTTTTTTAATATTCGATAGAAATGATGGAGTTTGCGAATATCAGTGAAATGGTTCAACTGTCCTAAAGTATAGAAAATGGAATTTATGGTAGCAAAAGTAAGAAGGATCAGAGGAACTGAGTCCGTCCAGCTATTGAATGAAAATAAAAGCTTTAAATTTGGGTTCAATATATTCGCCTTTGGCATGGTAGTGTGCATGATTGTGTATATTAAGTGAATTCAACAAATCGGAAAGCCTGACCACCTTCCCAACGATTATCGTTTCCAATTTTAAAGTAACTCTCAAAGGCTATGCAATCGAAATTTTCGTACAAATGTGCAATTATTGCTGTGTGAATATGCAGCTATTTTTGAAAAAAAATTTTTTTACACATTTATTCAAAGAAATGTAGAAAAATTTGCACAGCTAAGGTAGAGTTTTTGCATGCTTGTTTGGTTGTAAAAGAGTACATTCAAAGCCAACAAGCAAAACTTCAATAAAAATCAAGCAATGCCAAAGCTAAGTATAGTTGATTCTAAAATCAGACACCAACATAAATTTCTTACCGCCGTTGATGTCTCAATCGCCTTCGATCTGTTTTACTTCGTAATATATTTAAGTTATGCTCAATGATGAAAGATCATGAATATGAAGAAAAATATAGTGAAGTAGCGGTATATGAAATATTTGCATATGAATTAGCATTCAAACTGTGTATTCGCCAGTTTCATTGGTATGTCAACAAAATTTGCATGATTCATTAAATTTCAAGAGACAGCCGCTCAGTGAGTTTGTTGATATTTAGAGCTTCACCATAAACCTTTGCAACTCTCTCCAATTTTGATGTGTTCCTCTTCGTCTTTCATTATGGAAAAAAACCCTAGCAAAAATTAGAGAAAAGTCTTTGGTCTTCTAATAGGACCGTTATTCTACGAAAGGCACACTTCAACTTTCAATTATAGCTTTCAAAACTAGGTAATTATAACCGCGTTAAAGGTGTTTCACTTATAATAAACAAAAGGTATCGTGATCCATCCCAACAATTTTTTTAAAATTTTTTCGAAGGAATTCTCGAAAATCTCCTCATTGAATTTGTTTCAAAAGTTTGAAAAAGAGGAACTCATAACTGAATGAAGTTGAAATAACACTTGTTGCAATGTATTTAAAGTGCCCCTTTTTGATTCGTTAGCAACTTTCCTTTCTTTCATTGTAGCATTCAACAATGATTTTTGCGTCCTAATTGCTAACTCTTCGTCATCCTCTCTTTCTCTCTCTCTCTCTCAGAAAAAAAAGATTGTTTTCTTCTACCATAGCTGCTAATCCAAATCAGACGGCGTAATTTAGAATATCGATGAAATGGAAAAAGGAAAAGAAATTTAAAAAAAAAGCATTTCAGCACTAAAAAGAGAGCAAGTTAAAAAATTTTTTCTGCAATGGAAGCAATTACGAATGGAATTTATTTTAGCATAGCTGTGATTTAAAAGAAAAAAACTGTGAAACACAATGCAACATAATTAAGAAATTCCTATTAAATATGACTCTCATTACACGCTTTTATGGATAACTTTTGAAAAAAAAGAGAGTCTTGTTCATGAAGGCAAAAAAAATCTTTTATTGTTCCAATACCACAAATTTTTACATTTGAGTTTAGCGCACAAATTAGAAAGCAAATTAATAGATGCTAAAAATAAATGAGCAAAATTTGATTTCATTGTAGCATTCAACAATGATTTTTGCGTCCTAATTGCTAACTCTTCGTCATCCTCTCTTTCTCTCTCTCTCTCTCAGAAAAAAAAGATTGTTTTCTTCTACCATAGCTGCTAATCCAAATCAGACGGCGTAATTTAGAATATCGATGAAATGGAAAAAGGAAAAGAAATTTAAAAAAAAAGCATTTCAGCACTAAAAAGAGAGCAAGTTAAAAAATTTTTTCTGCAATGGAAGCAATTACGAATGGAATTTATTTTAGCATAGCTGTGATTTAAAAGAAAAAAACTGTGAAACACAATGCAACATAATTAAGAAATTCCTATTAAATATGACTCTCATTACACGCTTTTATGGATAACTTTTGAAAAAAAAGAGAGTCTTGTTCATGAAGGCAAAAAAAATCTTTTATTGTTCCAATACCACAAATTTTTACATTTGAGTTTAGCGCACAAATTAGAAAGCAAATTAATAGATGCTAAAAATAAATGAGCAAAATTTGAGTTGCATTTTTTGCGTTTAATATTCGGGGATCTTGAGAATGATCGATTAATAAAGATTGCATTGCATCATTAAAGATACCCTCACCTTATTTATAACAAATTTGTGAAGGTTCATTGTCGAAATGTGCTCATGACTGAATAAAACTATTATGAAATATGAGAAGAAATGCAGCGAAATTATAGCGATATTGACCAACAGTAATGCTTATGACGGCTCCCATCTTGGATTTCCCTAATTTTCTGCTTTTTCGCACACACTCACAATCAATTACCGACAAGAAAACAGAAACATCGTTCGAAAAGTGCTTTGAAAGTATTAGCGAATTAATGATCAGGTTGTTGTTGTTTAACTTCATCGATTGTTGCACTTCTCAAGTGGAAATATCACTTCGATAGGTATATCTGATCGATAACAAATCATTTTTAATTATGTCATAAATCTGCCATATTCTAAACTGTTTCATTTTCAGATAACTTTTCTTGAAATTTTTTCTCTCATCGTTATTATTCACTGATTACAATTCGTAAAGGTCGGAAAATTTCGAATTTTTTTTTTTTTGCGGTATCGCCATCGATGCTACTATATGCAGTGCGTTCGAAATTGCAATTTCTGATACGCTTTTTTGCACAGATGCGTTAAAACGATTTAATGTCACGGCAGTTGCGCAAAATCGGTTGCGGTTCAACTGCTTTCAAAGCAGTTTAGTGAACTTTACGAGGCTTAGATGTGTGGCTTCTAGCTCAGTTTTTAAACGAAGCACACAGGATGAACATGAATCGAATTCGCACTAGCCAAAATACTTTCATCATCTAAACAACATTACTTACATATTAAAACTCTGTGTGAATGTATGCCTGTGTTTGTCTCTCTGTCCGATAGTTTCAATCTTGGAATCAGTGAATCTAAAGTTGAAAAATTTGTTTGGTATAAATGTGCGCTATAGGATGATCCTGTGATCTTTGATCTCTTAAGTGCGAAATGAACTAAAAATTTGTGTTTTTTTTCTAATGAATTTAGTTGGTATTGTGCATAAACCGCTGGATATCTGCGTTGGGCAACGGATTTTCATTTAAAACCGTTAGAATCAGGAAAACGGACCTTTGGGGGAAGACCTATACCTTTGGAGGAAGATTTGGTTGGTTCACTTCAAAATTTTAGATGTTTTAGGTTTTGGCTATAAGAATGGCTGATGAGGTGAGTAAGATGCAAAAGCGCATATCGTGCCATTCGCTCTGATATCCTTCTAAACGTCTCAAGAAATCGAAGAATTTTTTTTTGCAGCGATATTTTTCCGCAGTGTGACATATGTCAAAATGTTTCAACTTTGCTTCTTAGCATTGCGTTTCAAGCATTTCCTCAAAGCAAGGATAACACTGAGCTGTGCATCCGAAACATTCAGAATGAAGCAGTTTGACTTGAAGGCAGCAATAAAAAAGATGCATTATGCGATCATCTTTGAAAGTTGCAGTTTCACTGCACCGACAATCTTTGAAAGTTGCAGTTTCACTGCACCGACAAAAAAGGATCCTGCACCACTTAATGTTTGTTTTGACGATTTTATGACCTCATAAATCACTTCAAAAAGTTACACTTCAATTGAGTAATGCGTTCTTTCAATTCTTCCGGTAGTATAGTTGACCGTTACTACTGTTTACTATAATATTTTTGATCGTTTTGAAATTTTCTTTACTATAGTAATCGGTTGAAAGTTTTGTAATGCACTACAACAGTATTTATTATTCTGAATTTTGTATAAGAGATAATTTGAAATGCATTTCGATATTATTATTAGGCAATTATAGATCCCACCAGCAGGGTTCGTCAATCATTCGTTCAAAGAGAAGCACTCTAGAAATCCCTTTATTTTACTTTGTAGTTTTATAAAGCTTAGATGGCTTTACAAAAAACTTTAAGTGAGCAATGCATGAAAGTAGAAAAATGAGAAAGAATGTAATACCCGACAGACCAACGATGGCAGTTCAGAAGAAAAAATTGCAACAGATCATCAGATCATCTCTGCATAACGATGAACAACGAGTGCACTACTGAAGCAACCTTTACTTATTGCATTTCTCTTGACAGTCCTCCTCCCCCCCCCCCCCCCCCCCCCCCCCCCCCCCCCCCCCCCCCCACTCTTTCCCCTTCCTCCAGCACTATATCGCATGGAACCGTTAATTGTTACTGGTGGTGGATCCTGTGATTATGTGTTCAGGATGAAATTCACACACTGTCCGGATAACAGGTTAAAATTTTATTGCTTTTCGAAAAGGACTGTTGCTCACCAAAAAGATCATGGATAACGTTTCCTCGTTCTTTGCAATAAGAGTGCAGAAAATTGCAGAAAATTTCGTTTCCAATCAATGAGTAAGCGAGCGATTTAGAAAACTCGTTGAATGAGATTATAGGTTATTGTTTACATTCTTAGTTCTCACTTATGCAGTATTGGTTGACCAACTAAGTCGATTAAAATTTTTTCGCATTAAAATTTTTCCTTCCCGCAATTCCACTTAATTCTGAACGCTTCATTGAATGTTTTTATTTGAATGCCTTGTTCTTCACTGAAGATTTTACTTACATCTTTTTCATACTTGTGCTCTTTTTTACCGAATTTTTATTCGTTATTGAATTTCTTCAATACACGTTATTTTACTCGAAGCTTATCATATGTGATTGTTTGCTCCGAATTTTCACGAAAAACCAAAGATGAATACATAAAGTCGATAGGATATTTTTTATGTATTTTGTGGGAATATGAAAGCACATTTAAGCAACTTGCAAAGAGAAGCCGCTCGCAAGACGTATTTGCACAACTTACAAATTAAGCACTTTTTCTTCATCCGGTTTGTCGATGCTATGCTCTAATGAGCGAGTAAAATAACAAACGTTTAATGTTTACTGCTTCGATCACCCAATGAAATATCTGTACGTTCAGCTATGAATTATTTAGCTGAAGCGTTTTGCAATGCTAAAAAAAGAGCTCTAAG
Organism: Baylisascaris schroederi; assembly: GCA_006503575.1. NCBI lineage: Eukaryota > Metazoa > Nematoda > Chromadorea > Rhabditida > Ascarididae > Baylisascaris > Baylisascaris schroederi. The sequence goes on along the minus strand of QEWY01000227.1, from coordinate 288,943 downwards.
CAATTGCTTCCGAACTATGAGACGGCTGAGTAAAAACTCGAGTGGAATTTTAGATTGAAATAGTTGAAAATTGTAAAAAAAAATTGCAGAAAATTTCGTTTCCAATCAATGAGTAAGCGAGCGATTTAGAAAACTCGTTGAATGAGATTATAGGTTATTGTTTACATTCTTAGTTCTCACTTATGCAGTATTGGTTGACCAACTAAGTCGATTAAAATTTTTTCGCATTAAAATTTTTCCTTCCCGCAATTCCACTTAATTCTGAACGCTTCATTGAATGTTTTTATTTGAATGCCTTGTTCTTCACTGAAGATTTTACTTACATCTTTTTCATACTTGTGCTCTTTTTTACCGAATTTTTATTCGTTATTGAATTTCTTCAATACACGTTATTTTACTCGAAGCTTATCATATGTGATTGTTTGCTCCGAATTTTCACGAAAAACCAAAGATGAATACATAAAGTCGATAGGATATTTTTTATGTATTTTGTGGGAATATGAAAGCACATTTAAGCAACTTGCAAAGAGAAGCCGCTCGCAAGACGTATTTGCACAACTTACAAATTAAGCACTTTTTCTTCATCCGGTTTGTCGATGCTATGCTCTAATGAGCGAGTAAAATAACAAACGTTTAATGTTTACTGCTTCGATCACCCAATGAAATATCTGTACGTTCAGCTATGAATTATTTAGCTGAAGCGTTTTGCAATGCTAAAAAAAGAGCTCTAAGCAATTGCTTCCGAACTATGAGACGGCTGAGTAAAAACTCGAGTGGAATTTTAGATTGAAATAGTTGAAAATTGTAAAAAAAAGAACAGNCCCTCCCCCTCACTATTAAATACAATGAAGACATCACAAAAAATTTTGGCTATCTCCTTATCGATGCAAAATTTGTGCAGTACTATCAGCTAGCAACTAATAAAACTCAAATGGATAAACTATGTTGACACCACGGCAAACACTAACAACAAAGTGAATTGCCATGCAATGCGAAGGATGAGATCTCTTCATCCATCCCCATAATAAACTCATGATCACCTTTGAAAGTTGTGGAAATAATTGAGAGAGCTCTAAGGATGGAAATGCCATATTAAACTAATGGAGAATTAGCAATTCTTTAAGAAAAATTCAGCGATGCCCAAATAAAGGCTCCAATGAATTCCTTGTATAATAGTGAATTGCTGAGGTAGATCTATCAGCAATGTCTGATTTAATACGAACTGGACACCAGTGCAGGCAGCCGCTCACCAAATTCTGAGACATCTCCCTCTACATCTTCTATTGTTTGGATGCGATATTTCAAGGAAAATATTAGTGTTTATCGTATACGAATAATGAACGAGTTAAGTTTTATAAAGGTGAGCAATGTTCACATCAACAAGCGCCCGCGCTCGCATATCGAACAGATTGCAGTTAAATGGTTATAATTTTAAACTCATTTTCAACTAACATTCCTTTTTTGGTACTTTATCGAAGAATTTTTGCTAGTGGTGTTTCAGAAAGTTTTTCTAGATGCCGAGGAGGAGACCGAAAAAGGGGCCTAACTCTTTGACGATTTGCTTCAGGGATGGTGGAAGTGGAATGCAGGAGCTCGGCAGGGATTCTTCCCTTCCCTTAATTGTTATCATTTTTCGCTGAGCTTCGAGGTTGTCAAGAAAAGCTTCAATCTCTATTTTTGTTTATAGATCTTGTCTGGCTATAAGTATTGTAAACAATTCTAATCGGCAACTGTGAAAGTTTTGACAGTGATCATCAGTTGCATTTTCTTTTGATGATCTCTTATACATAAATGCATTCTCTGAAAAAAACTTGCTTTCGAAATTTGCATTGAGTGTTCTTTCATTGGTAGAGTTTTGCCCGCTATCTGAGATTCACTGGTGACAAATTAAATTTCTTTAAGTGCCGATTATAGTTTTCAAAACCCTCCCTCTTATGTCCCTTTCCTAGCGAAAAAAAAAGCTACAAACTGTTGTGTTGCCCTTGACCCTTGCCTTTGCCCTCCTTTGCTTCCTCTCTTCTCACTTCTCCACCTTTCTCTCTATCTACAAAAAAAAAAGAAAAATTTGAAAGCCTCTAAATGCCAGTTGAAATGATCCTAACAAATTTTCCAATTATTAACTATTAAGTGTTTTTAACAACTAAGTGATTTCAGTTTCATTTTTGATTATTACGAGCACAATGCTTAATGGTATCGAATTTGCATTGCATTGCCGAGGAGCCAACTCACTGAAAAAGAAACTGTGCAATCTTCTATTGGTGTTTATTGATGTCGCAATTCAGAGTTGCGCTAAACAATGTCTCCCATTGTCTCTCATTGCCATTATTGGTTTCTCATTCGATTAACTGTGATTCAGCGCCGCCTTAATTCAACAACTTCCTTTTGTTAGGCGAATTTTTTTTTCCCCAACTCGAATTGTAACGCCTATCGATTTTGCATTGCAAAATTGACACATGACATCTTTGCAAAACTTTTCCATTTTTGCATTCATACTGAGCAAGTTCATTTCTAAACGAATGAACGAATTAATTCCTCAGAGAATTCTATGCAAACATATTCGTCAATTTTTTTTAGTGAAACTCATATAAGCTTCTCGTTTAGGTGTGTCTCTCATCGGCACGTAGAATGGTGAGCATATCCGCACAAATCGAATGAAAATTTCAATGAGAAAGTGCTCAATATTTTCGTTGCCAGGTAACCACTATATTCCTCAGACACTTCAAGTGAGCAGATTATTTCTTCTTATATTTTTTGCGGCTGTCGAACATTGACGTCGTGTCTGCAAAATTCTCCTTATCGACCCGCAATTTAGTTGACAAATTGTTTGCGTCGCATTCATCACAAAAACTTGGCTCAGTTGAAATCGATCGCCGACATATGTCAACGATTTCAATATTGTTTCTTCGTTCATTTGCAGTAACGCCATCGATGCAAGAAGCATTCAAGTGATTTTTGCAATAACTCTCAGCATTGATACGACAGAACTAATGTTCAGCACAGGGAACGGGTGCCGGAGCGACGAGTATTGTGAAGTGAATCTCGAATACAATTGCAATAAACTGCCGAGAATAAGCAACCCCTCTATAGAAAGATATTCAACGATGTGTTTGTTTGATTAGGCTTACTCCTATCAGCAACATCGCTCGAGAAAATTCCCTCTTTTGCTATCTCATCGAATTCACTGAATGCATATCATTTAAACAGTTTCAAAAATCAGAGCCAATTTTTAAAGATGAGCACCGATTTTGTTATGCGATATTGAGAAAGGGTTAGTTGGTGAAAGATGACATTGCTTCACTGTCCTTCGTTTGAACTTACTGCGGTCAATAGCACGTGCCCATCATGAAGCAAGAGCCCTTTTTGACGGCCGTTTTATAGTGCAAAATATATTCTGAAATACTTTTAGCACTTGACATCTCTTCAGTTCAATACATCAACTCCATCACTTCTGAAGTCACTGCATCATCCGATAGAGGGCAATAACTACAGAAACCTTGAATCCTCTTTGCTAAGGGATGTACCGCTTTGAATTTCTCAGATAGATTTGTGGTTAGCGAAGTAATTCAGTGTGTACATCGACTCGTTTCTGTTCTTTGAATGAACTTTGACCATCAGTCATGAGACAATGGGCATTCAGATGGTGGCACTTCAGTGTTGAGTGAGACCATTTTGCCTCAGCGTTTCGGATCTCTAAGGAACACAACAAACTCATCTAAGACTTTGTTGAAAAGTTTTCTACGTCCTACGAATAGTTCAATTTTCTCACTTTCAATAACATTTTCATCAAAGAAACTAACTGTAAGTTACTTATAAACGTTATGAACCTTCTGCCGTTTGGCAATTTCAATAATTTCGAGTTTTCATATAAAAAGATGAAAGAAATGGCATAACGAATTTAAGTATAACCGCAGTAATGAAGTTTCACTCATCTGTTCTGAGAGTTTCGTTGATAGAAAACTTCCTCAAGTAGGAACTTCTTGGACCACTCCGCTTTGCATTTCTGTACTTTAACTGGCAATTTGAATGTTTTAATTGGCAACTTCACCTTGTTTTAACTGACATATTTTGGCAATTCGAAATACAAACGCATATTCTCCTTTAAGAGAGAAACACTGTATTCGTAGAAAAAAAGGAATGCGAATTTGTTACGTAGTGGTGAACTGATGCTGAATACTCACTTCAGTGCATGTATTTTAGGCTCAATCTGGAGGCGTTGTAGCTATACTGTATCCAACAAAATGACAAAGTATAGAAGGAGAATTGACAATATCATGTCACATCTAGAGGGGTTTTTAAATATAAATTCATTAGACCATTCATATCTTATCGATTTATGCTTTCGCACATTTAGCTTCGGTTGAAGAAATATGCATTTTTTCTGCTTTAGAATGTGCGTGAAACTCAATTAGATTATTGCCGAAAAAAGAACTAAAGAAAGAATCTAAGCAATTTTATAAATATATCAAAATCTAAGCAATTTTATAAATATATCAAAATGCTTAAAGGTTTCTTCTAAATTCAAATATTTAATCGTCTCAAATAATAGTCGAAAATATTTCACAACCATTTGAAGAAAGTTTCTATGTTATCGAGTTTTTTCGACACTTTCATCGGATCTTTCATAACAATATAAGATTCATTTTCAGTATAATTTCAAGCTGTATGCAACTAAGCAATAGATTGTGTGCTTAATATTATGATTTAGGTGATATATTCCTTATAAGCAAGTTAATCCGTCGACAATAGGAATGATGTCTACTAATCGAACAATCGTTCTTTTGTTAATCCCCAAAAAAGCGAACAACGAACGTTTCACCTAAAAATTTCATTCAATGCATGTTTAATGTTGCAAACAATTTGAAAATTCTTGCAAAAACTTCACATCTCTGAGAATATTTCAACTGAATTGATGTGAATAGCACAAATTATTTTAATATTAGAATGGCAATTCTCTTTCGAATTTTTTACTGGTTGGATGGATATTGCATAAATCACTGCAATAAGCGTTTGATTTACGAACTTTTTCAATGAGACCATCAGAATTTACTGTGGTAAAACAGTGTAAATGACTCGTTGTTTGTGAAAACTAAAAGCAATATGCACATGTGGTGTTACCCTTTATATTTCTAATCGAATGACTTCCGTTTAATTAAGTGAGACAAATTAAATATTCACATTGAACGATGCAATTTCTCTTTTATTCTAATCAATTATTTATCAGAAATGTGAAAAATAAAAATCGACATTTCTTTAGTCGAACAAGACAAATAAAATAGCGAATAGAATTGAGCGAAAAATGCAAACGAAATATCGACAAGTTTGGCTGACTATTTCAGCGATTTATTCGAATTTCCCCATAACGCGTCTACACTAATGATGACGGCGAAACGCTCACTCTCTTCCAACAAGAAAAATCTTCACATTCAAACATCCTCACTCTCATAAAGGGACTTTAGATTCCTAAATCGTCTATGAAAAATATGAATACAACTCTTACTAACGAGAATTACTATCTAATGAGAAGTAAAGCTGTAGTAATGAATTGGTGTTTATAGTTATTCGTACACCTTCACCATTTCAAGAAACAGTACAATTTTCCAATATTATCAAACCTATAGATTGCCTTATTCTTTTAACGTGATGCGCTACATCGTATTTTCGATGGCAACCATCTGCATAATAAATGTAATTGGGAAACTGCTTTAATTTTATTCGTGATAAATACCATTCGCCACCATCAGCAAAATATCACTCATATGAGACGTCATCGAATGAAATCTCGCCGCAAGTCGAAAGGAGTTCAGTCCGGTCGGCGGTCGTCGAAAAACGGTTCTTTAGTCATCGCATTCGAATATCTTTCGAGCATCAGTAATCATGTAGTCCTGTCCACTGCTTAAGCATTCAACATTTCTTTTCATACATCATGTCATTTCAAATGCACTAAACTATAATCTAAATGCATCGATTCGTTGCTATGGGCGTTCTTCATTCGCAGTAACACTTTGAAACGCCTTATTTAGCAATAAAGAAATTATTTTTGTGATCGATACACCATCCACCTTAACTTTAAATTAATTGATGCATTTGAGAGCAAAAGGGATAATGAATATTCGAGAGGAAGGGAACAACGAAATATGAGAGGAATGACCCAATTTGAGAGGAATAATTTGAGAGGAATAAGGAAGTGATTATTTAAGACGAATTAGTTAATAGATATTCGACATGAAATTGATAATGAAGGTAATTAAATATTCTCTGATGGAATCATATAATATTGCTTTAGTTTATGTCTTTTTATAGCAAAGAATTTGAGCACATTCCACTGATGTTCGTTGATTTCACTATTGAGTAACTCAATTTGAGATCATTCATTGCGTAAACAATAAAGCAATTCCATGAACACGATGCAAAAGCATCCATATTTCTTCTCGAAATTTTATTTATAGGTTTATAAAAACACTTAAGAAATAATTCAACTTAATCTACATATAGTATTATAGTTCGATAACAAAAGCAAACGCGAATCGTGAACGTTTTAGAGTTTTTTTTTTTTTTTTTTTTTTTTATTTTTTTGTGAGAGTCTTGCCCATTACATTGCTTAATGAGAAACACTGAAAACGGATTAAACGAACTGATGAGCTCATTGAGGAGCTTTTCTAAGAGCAATTTAGAGCTGTTTGCAGAGAAATCTTCATCGATATTTTCCACAAATAATGAGCTAGGGACTGATGCTTTTGAAAAATATGCTACTCTCTAACTTATCGCAATATCGACTCCTTCCACAGCGTATTGCAAATACAACTAAAATATGCAACGTAGAGGAAAATATTTGCTCATAATGAGATCTCATTTAAGTTATAATTTTAAAGTAGTAATTATAGCAGTAATTAATTGTTTTTATCATTCTAAAATGCTTTTAAACAAAACGATTCTTATAGAACTCAAGGATATTGATTCAAGGATCAATTTGAGGGTCTCACTGAGTCGATTCATGAATCAAAGAACCATTCCATACTCTCCCAGAAACTTCCCAAAAATTTCTTTATTATTATGGCACAATCTGCCGACGCATAACCGATCGTGAAATTCATCATGGATTTTCAATGTGATTTTTCGTTTCCAGTGGCCAAACAAGTGGGAAAGCATACTAGAGGAGCGGGAATAATTTCCTCCTCAGACACGCCATCAACCAGTCTCACAAATCAGCAACGAAAATTAGAATGCACCATTTAATGCCTTCATATTACAACTCATCTGATCGACCATGCGAAGGTTCTATTCAAAAAAAAATTTTTTTTTAACCTTTTCTTTCTGCAAATCGTGTTAACCCGAATAAAAAGCCAACTGCGATAAAACGCAGCCAATTTTTAGCACATTTAAATCTATATGAGTTTTTTTCAAAATTAACCAATCAGCAAGAAATAAGTTGTAAAAGATTAAATCATATCGTAGTGGGCATAATACCTATCAATCAAACAACTATAGCTTCAGTGGCTCACGAGTTCGATCAGCAAACAGACAGATAGACATATAAACACATATGCATAGACATAACGTTGACGTTTTACACTTTCCCCATGAAATTTTGGAAGAACACATAAAAAGGAAGCGTTGCCCTTAAAAAAAAATAGAGTTGTATACACATATAACCTTAGTGCAGGACACACAGTTTAATTAATTAATTATTTGAGCGCATTTTGTGGTGAGCGATAATTGAGTGCAATCGTGATGTTAATTAAGTTTCACATTGTGCATTTCTTTAGATTTAAAAAGATAAAAACTTTTGTAAAACTCAAAGAAATTAGACGACTCTTTCAAGTTTTCCTTTTTTCGCTTCTATTTAGCAACTTCTGGAGCAACTATGATCACTTAACAAAATTTGTGAAACGTTTTCTCAAGCTATAAAGTAATCTATTCGAAAAGTAAATTTGCTCATGAGGCGTTTTAGTTAGCCAACGAGACTCGTTATATGCGAGCTACACCTTTCGGATCACCTGTCGAAATTTTTTCGCAATCTTTGGATCGATTTCGCAGAGCTCATGATAGCCTATAAAGTCTATAAATGCAAATTTTGCTGCGCCTGCTTAGACGATGTAATGAAATCGTCGAGTGCGAATAAACGAGTCGGGATCGTATCACGAAAATCGGTATTCAAAAATGTCGAAAGAACACCTAATAATGCATTTTTTGAAAATTGGTCATCGGTTATAGGAGCCAAAAGTTTGCACGTGCGAATAAAGAGTTTGCGGAAACGAGTAGAAAAGCGTGTAGACAAGGAAAAACGTTCACCACCTTCCCATGTTCACGTGCCAATATTTCATCAAAAACATTGTTTAATATTGCCGTAACGCATTTCGCAATTTGTAATATCATACGAGAACGAGTTTCTATTTGAACATATAATGTTGCATCTAGTGCATTTTCCCATTTCTTATTAAATCGAAACCAATTATGACATCACAAGGATAATCCCAATATAAAGAGATTGGTGAATGAAGGAGAAAAAGAAAGCATCCATGGCGCAAGTGTCAAATTGCTAGCACCGAAACCCATGATTTGTATATACCAACCAATGCTTTCGCCTAAATATCCTTCTTCAATCGGCTTGAATACAAGGAACTTTGCGAGAGTGCAAAGCCAAGCTGCTGAACTGATAGATTTATACAACATATCTACATGATGCAAATTTGTTTCTCTCTTGCAGATAATATTATAGGTGGTATTATATGTCGTGGGATTTGTGTAATTACCAATACGGTAGGGTAAGAAAGGCTGATGTCGCTAACTTGGTGAACTATTGTAGTAATTCGTTTAATCTATCATAGCCAAGTGATTCAGTTATCCCACAATCCCTCTCGCTTATCTTCCCGTTCTTTCTCATAATCGAATCATAATGCATTTTTACGTAGAGATTAAATCTGAGTGCAGCTATTCATTGTTGAATTTGAGAAAGGAACAAACTTTGAAATGCATTGCTGAAGTTTTCTCTTGCAGACGATGATGGGTCGATTTTTGTGTGTCCGTCGTTCAAATGGGCAAAGAAAAAGTTTCTCGATGCAATGGTGAGCCGAAATCGTGCAATTGTTTAGCTAAGATTGCTTTCTCATCTCAGATTGTCAATGCGCAAACGGCTTCAATGCAAAAATCATGAAATGCCAATCAACGCAAACCAGCCACCACTTTTGAGGGACGAAGCCATATAATATGTCGATTAAATGAGCGCCAGATTCTTATTCTTCATCCATTCTTTTATTTCGCAAAAAGTTGTGCATATAGACATGAATTTGTTAATTCAATAGAGGGGTATGCATTGAATAAAGCATTCTTATTGTAGAGGTTGAGGGTTATAAAGTGTACAGTGAAATGATGAGCACTGTTTGCATGGAAAGTGGAAAAAAATAACAAGAATTGATTAGCATTCGTAAAACATAAACCACTTTATCGAGTCTTATAATTCATGTTCGTATTTTGGTCTTTCAGTTCTCATCGGGAATTTGCTGATGGTTAGCACCATTTTCAGGTGGGCAGCAATTATCTTGCTTCATCGACTATAAGTCAGTATCTTTCCTTAAAAGAATATGTACAAATGACGATACAATAAATTCTAAGTGTAAAACAAATCGTTATGACCGGATACCAGCCAAATCTTTTCGCATCTGCTGATGCAACACGTTTGATCTATTCTGTAATGCTACTATTGGTTCATAAGTTATATTGAAAGCTGAAAGTCGCCAGTCTCACAACAATGCTTGAACCCTTTCACCGGAAATGACGTCAGCAGGAGATCCTTTATGATAAATCTGATTTTGTATAGTCTAATGGATTTTAAAGTGAAATGTATGGAGAAATTTTTTATTCGTGGAGCAATAGGGTTACGGTAGTGCCAGCTATTTGTTAGGTCTCCGAGGAGCTGCGCAGTATTCTTTAGGCACTTGGTCAATAGAAAATGGGAAAAAACAGCTGCAGCTAGCCCATCTATCATTAATTTAGAAAGAAGAAATCGATGCCAGCTGTGTGTCGCCTATCGCGCATTGGTCCCACTTGTGCAACACGAAAAACAACACAGCGGACGAGGGCCCATCACTTCCAACAAAAACCTCTTCAATATTCATGTCCATCCTATCGAATTCGGTGACGTCTCTTTCAAACAAAACCCCATTTTATATTCTTCTCTCTAAGAAATTTGAAAAATTCAGCATTTTACAACTTGACGAAATAATATGGAACAACAAGCATCACAACAAAATAAAGGAATATGTCCTCACACTGAGCGATGCTCACTCACAACAAGTATTCATTAAATTCACTTAGTCGATATGTAATTATACACAAATATACGCATGTTAGTTTCAGCATTTGATTGAATTTGCATATATTTAAAGGTTTAATTTACATATAATTTACATATCGCAAAAGCACTGATTTCGAACTAGTACACGTTAAAGATTGCATTGCACGTGCTGCAACTGTGCTCTGATGTGAACATCACAACTGCATAAGACATGAACACATAGAGATCACATATAATCACACAGAATGCCTTACGATGCTGTGGGTTCCAAATGTGTATATGAAAATTGCTAATGACGAAAAACTTACGACATAGATTTAGGGGCAAATATGTATTGAGGGAATAGAGAGTCGGGTCCCATATAATTATGCATTCGTGAGTTTTTTAGAGGTCACAATACAGACTTTTAATCAAAAAATTTGAATAAAATTCGTACTAAAATTCTTTGTTGTAGGTCATTTTGCTCGAATGAATCCACTATTTTGAGTGCATTTAAATATACTACCTATTCCCTTAGTTCATTCCCTCATTCCTTTCACTCTCTACACTCCAAAATACTAATCTTTTATATAAAGTGGTATTAAGCTTTCCAAAAAGAAACCCATGCATATCTTTATTTAAATTCATGGTTTATAAGTATGTAACAACACAGCAGAAAAAAGCTTTTCTTCGGAACCTGTTTTTATAGCTAGAATGTTTACTTTGAGCTGTTTATGTTTAGATGTAATGAATGATTCTCTATCCATTCATCTCACTTAGGAGTCATGAATCGTAACCATAAAAGTTATTTTATATATCCTTTCCTCTCTCCTTCACAAGTAAATATTCTGCTCCGAATTCTTTAGGTTCGAATCTAAAATTTTCAACTCTCACGAAACAACTTTGATAATTTCGGACTCTCGAATATGAAAGATGCAGATGATGGAAAGTTTCTAAGTGATATCGCAATGGGTCATTAATGGTACATCGATGCCGCTGAACACATCTCCTATCAGTTTATTTAATGGCAAAGAAAGTGCATTTTTTTGTAATGTGGCTCTGTCCTCATAATATTTTAGAGTATGTTTTAGAGTGTGTCTGTTTTAGAGTATTAGTTCTAGATTACACAACTATAATCCCGACGTTCAAAACCGCAACATGAATATTCAAAAAGCATCAAATGTGCTTTCCACATCCCTCCAAAACAATCTACTTTTCACTGAAACCGTAAATAAATATGGTATGCAAGACGATATCCTCCAGTTATATTCTACACATATCCAAACTGTCAATGACATGTATCACCAAAGAATATGAAAGAATTTACGATGAATCAAAACCAACAATGAATTACAAGCTTCATAGATCGACAAAAATAGTACACAAATGTTCATAAATATTGCACAATGTGTTCAACAACGAATTGCAACGTTTGCAAGTCGCCAATGATAATAGTATAAAACATTGCATGCTCATGTCACTCGTGACGGAAGTGCGGATATAGCCAACTGCATTCCTTGTGCTTTGCAACGCAGACGCACAGAAAACACATACTTTGTACTTCAACTGCCATTGTGGAATATTGTATATGCATGTGGTCAAACCATCAGATAAGTGTTATTGTTCTTTGAGCTTTAAGTAGCCATCACGAGCCTAGGCTGAATGTTTTTGATTCTGAACCCTTGGAGTATCGTCGAGACTCAACTTTGACTTGGTTATCTGCTTCGAAATTATCGATGGTTTTTCTGGTATACATAAGCTGTCCGTGCTTCTCGATTGCCATCAGCCCCGACATCATTCGTTATCAACTAGCTCGCAAAACGTGTTCCATGAATAGAGTCCTTCAAAGCTTGCAATTCAGAGTTGTTGATATTTGAATAAACTCCTTCATAAAATTGCTGAAACACACAACTTTTCGGTACACATGAATCACCTCGAATCATTTCACCTAATAATCATCACAGATTTAGTTTATTAAATATTGACTCTTCTACTTTGATTTCGTTATTTACTTCCGTTCTCTTTCTTCTCTCCTAATTTCTTATTGCTATTACTTTTATTCGCAAGTGTGGAGTATGTGTGCTACTTTCGTACCTGCTTCGCGATTAAATTACCTTGCTGATAGATTCAAGTGCTTTCTGCGTTTGCTGGTAAATTGCGAGTGTATATTTATCAATACTGATTGCAGCTTTCTTTATCCAAACAATTTGAACAGAAGCTATTACGGAATGAATACTCTGTGGGAATGCCAAAATCATCGTCTCGATCGCCCAAAAATATGATCGCTTTTATGCTGTCCTAACTGTCGATAAGTAAAGATACATCACCATATTTCAAAATGGAATTTCTGGTTACGTGAAAAAACATATGAGTTCGTTTGTTTCTATAGAGCATGCAAGAAGCAGTATGTTGTGAAGCACTGATCGCTTGCTGATGTCTTCTGTAAAATTGGTGAAGCAAGAACCACAAATTACCTCGTCTCGTTGCAAGTGTTCCTCTTAAGAAGCTCTTTCAAGCATTTCTCAGAGAATATAAATATATTCGTGGTCATTATATGCGGCACACGAAAACCGCCAAACGGAGCAAATATTATGCAGGAAAACTAATGAAAGCTTGTATTTTGCAGATGCCATCACTTATCCTCGTTCACAACCATTATATACATATACATGTGTATGCACATATACATATATTTTCTATTTCAAAACTTCCATGCCTTCACAGCAATCACCTATGTAAGCCCCCTAAATTTTATGTCCATTTTCAGCTAGATGATTTACATTTTCATGTCCACATCCAGACAGATGTTTCATCGAAGCGCCGTATTCTAGCACAAGGTCACTACACCTTTCCCAGTGTTTATAGGTCTTTATTCACTAAATTATGCAACAGGTTCACATTACTTCCTGTCTCATTTGAGACGGATCAAATCGCCCTATCACCATGTCTAGAACATATCCACGCAATCTTAGAATCAAAATAAAAGCAAAAAATAAAAAATAAAACATCACATCACGGACCATATAATGGCCTCACCACCACCAATTTCAGGTGCATTTCATAATTCAGTGCATACAAGCTCTGAGCAATTCTGAACTAGCGTTGTAAAAGAAATCATATGGAAGACGTGTAGTTTCCTACTTTTGTTGGTTAATTACCCTTCAAATGGAAGGTTTGTGGTTATGCTCACTCGATAGTTGTAATGTTGGAACAACAGTTTATTAATTCACCATTGAAGCTTTTCCATGTGGCATTCCAATGCTGGCAAGTTACATACATGTTTACTAGCATCAGACTTTTGCAGTATTCGCAGTCTTTTTCCTATTAGCTTGCAGAATGTTTTATATAGATATATGGTCCATTTATTTGCTTTGTCGTTCACATTTCTTAATCACTGATCCTTCAGTGGTTTTATGTATTATTTCATTTGGTTTTTTTTTCTTTGCATGTATTTATTCCACTAATCGGTAACAGTTTTCTTAATTCTCGAATGAAAAAAACTCCGTCACATTTCAGAAGTTTCTTGCGTACATTGTTTGATTTTATTCGTTATGTGATTCTAATTGCCCGTTGGTATTTCAGCTTTCACCTGGATAACAAAACCCTTTGTTTAACGTAATGTTCTGGACCCATTTTTGAGGGTGTGGCTGGTTCATTCTCGGAGCTTGGAGCTGGTTAATTTTTATTTTATCTTTAAACAGAATTTATTTATATTCGCTAGGGTAATAAAAACTTTTGATAGTGGAGGCCATTTTGTCATAATCGTTGATGATCTCGAAATATTTGAGCGCATTGACAAATGTACATATTGGGGAATATTTCGGCATTGAGCCTGAAGGGTTTTTGGAATAATGGCCAGAGTTAACTAACTGCAGCTACCAACTTTATGAGGTATGCTAACAGAACGGCCGATAATCCATTGTGGACAATAGTGATAATACCGAGCAACTGTTTTCCTCAAGAGTGCAGTGTTGTAAGGTTGTCCTCTTATGAAACATTGCCTCTCTTAATGAATGATGCCTTTGATTAGTGTGCTTCGCATGTTGTGAATATTCCAATCTGTATTATTATTAAAGGCGGATATTGCCTGTCGATTGAATAAAACATTCAATTCAGTGCATTAACGAAACGTATCTAATTAGCTCCGGAATGTTCATCTCGTTTAAAAAGTATTATAGATGCTCACTTTTTTGGAGCTTATTCCACAAATGATGAGGTTTTTTCACTGCGTTCATCTATGTGAATAATAGCAGAAGAAGATGTTTTTCATATATTGCTTCTTGTTGATCTGAACATAGCCGATCTCATTCGCCTCTTCTTCTATCACTGACATGCACTCCAAGTCCACCCGCTCTAACCACCAAGCATAAGCAAATTTTTTCTGCACAACCAGCTGTTACCGACGTGTTAGCTCTTCGTTGTTGCCAGCTGCTTTCTCTCTTTATTACGCTTTTTGATTCCACAAATTTCGATGAAACTTTCAGCCGGCTTTCTTCTTCCAAATTGAGCACATCGCGATAATTGCAAAGGTTTTCCTTCTATGGAGTTTTCTGACTAAAGTGTCAGTCATATCCGACGGCAAATTGCAGCATGTGATTTTCTTTGATAATCTGTGACCTATAAAAAATCGACTTCCATGTTCACTTCCACAAAAAAAAAGTTCTAGCAGAAGATCTAGCCGTTTTTATAAAGCGATTGGCAAATTTCTGTCTTTACCGCAATATGTCACCTACTATACGGAATATGCAATACAAGTATACAAGTTTCATGTGTACCACTCATATCACTTTTATCCATCCAGTCTGCTGAGCTTATAGTATAGTTATTTCGTCCTCAAGTGAATAAAATTGCTTCATTTTCAGTAATATAATATGAATCAGAAAAATACCAATAAAATGCATCAAATTTATTTTTTGTTTATTTGGCATTCTGAATGAATTACTTCGATTCTCTTTTAAAGATGTTCGCTGCAGCGTTCGTGTATTTATTTATTCCGCGCGTTGATTTGTTTATTATTTTCTCTCGCGTTTGTTTGTCTTCCTTTCGCAACTTTTTTTTAAAAGTTTCCCCATTCTCTTCAGCTTTCATTCGTTCGATGCTCATACTTGTTGACATTTTCATAAACTAAAGTTGCTAATACTTTCTAGGAATAAATTTTAAAATTTTTATGAAAGTTTTTAGAAATGGGGAAATCGTATTTGAGGGGATTATGTCGAAGAGGGAGAAGGGAGTATATATTAAAGTGGAAGCGATAATAACAAATCTAAAATGAATTATTATTCATATACTGGCTACCTTGTCTCGTCTTCAAATTTGCTTCGTACAATTCGTTTAGCAAACATTTTCTCTTCGATTATGATTGGTCTTTTCAGTCGGTCAAGAGTGTTTACAAGCAGCGAGCAATGACTATGTCAGATCCGAGAGGGCATCGAAGGAGTGGTACAAATAGTCGCCTGAGACGCTTCACGCAACCTTATCTCACATCAGCCCATCATCTGCAACCAAAACTTGTGAAAACTGTACTCGAACAAGTGGACAGCATCTATCGATTGGGTAATCACTTCGATTTCCTCATAGATGGGAGATGTGAGTGGCGATACTTATTTGCAAATGTAAAGGAATGCCTCATTTCCTTTAGATGGTTTTTGAAAGTCGAATTATTCGCTTCATTATGCACTAAATGGTTCGTATATGTGAATATAGGTCTTTTTTGACTTGATATTGCTGAATGCTCTAATGAGGCATTTAATATCTTTGTTTTCCAGACTGGTTCCTCTTTTTAACTTCCTTGTTGTGGCCAATTGACTAAAAAGTTTTCGTGCCATTCATATGGACCTGATTTGTTGCCATTTATGCAATTATAAGCAAAATAAAGCTTATTTATATACTATATTTATGTGCTTAATTGTGTTTCTTTGTGAAAGAATCCTGCTGCTTAGAGTATGGTGCTGAAAAGACTAGCTAGCCACTTATCCTTCAATAGTGAAAATAAACGGGCAGGAAGAGACCTTAGATCTGTGCTTCAGATTAATATAAGCTTGTCAAAGTGAATGTTCAAATTAATGTAAGCTTTTAGTGCAGCAAATAATTCTCGATCATCAAAGCGTTACGAGCGGTCTCTTCCCGAGGTACTCAAAGGATCGAAACATTGGCTATGCCAAGGACAGTATCTACTGTGCACTTGCTTGCTGGGCATGCTCAGTCGCTTACAAGTAAGCTCACTTAATGAACCTATCTCATTGTGGTACATATGCATCTCTATAATGATTCACCCATATTTCTTTCATGATTTTTTGCTCAGTAAAGAGGAAGTCACACTAAGGTATTGCTTGCCAATACAACTTTCCTGTAGATGACCGTATAATTCTACGAAAATTATTAAAACCTAATTAAGGACGCCATAATCTATCCACCTTGTTGACTGTTCTGACAGTGATGATGGATGATGCCTAACACATCGTTCACTGCCAATCGAACTTTATGGCAAACATTAACTGGGATCAGCATGTAAATGAGGCTTAGTTTGGGGGGGGGGGGGGGGGGGGGGGGGGGGGGGGGGGGGATGTGGAGGGGAGATTAACGGTTACAACGATTCGCTCTTGCATTAGCTGTTTGCAATATTTGAGTTTATTAAGGCGTCTTGACGATGATCGCGGTCGTCAAACCGAATTACGGCAATCGGCCGTAAAAGCAATGAGGGGAATTATGTTCGCATGGATGCAGCAACTTGATAATGTATGCTTGAGTTTATTGATTACCGCCTATTTGCTTAGATCTCTTATTGAAATATTGTTACAATTTCGGCCATAGAGTCGTTTTCTCGATTTCGTTTCTCGAAGAACATCTGTGAATAGTTTATAATCTGGAAGTGCAAATATTTTATTCTGTCGGGAAAACGCTAATAGATTTCTGAAACTGCAGTTGTGCCCCACTAATGCAGTGAATAGTTGGTCGGTTCATGAGCTGTTGCCGTATTTAAAAAAGGGTAGTGTCCTACTAGGTGTTGCTATTAGTAGACTGGTTAAAATGTGGCAAGGAACATGAAACCCATGTCAATATAGCAGCAGTGATAATATTTATTCTGGTAAGAATACAATGAATTTTATTTAGTTTTAAAGTGGGGAACCGTTAATAATTCGTTTTCAAGGTCCGATACCGTTGATAATTGTTTGTTTCGACTCTCTAAATGATTCCTTATCAAGGTTTTAAAGGGCTAATAATTCCTCATGGAGGTTTCGAGATGCTGGTGAACCGGTATCGAAATTTTTAAATCACAAATAATTCATCATCAAGATTTCAAATTTTTTGCTCATTTGAAGCCGATACTCTATAGATAATTGAGAAGAAAGAGTGATATGCATCTTTGCTATCGAATGAATACAATTTACTTTGGTTTCCATCCTTGATTTCAATGCGATATCATTTAATAATAACCCTGATTTTATTGATGGCAATGAATTGCCTAATGGTGTTGTGGAGAATGTCTCATTTAAAAGACGAGTAATTGAATAGGGAGAAGGTTCCCTGCAGTTTTTTTTCAGTAAAAAATCAAAGAAAAGGTTTTCTTTTTCAATTAGATTGTCAGCTTTCTTTGTATTTCGGTAATTTCATGCCTCTAAATTAGTCAATTCATTCACAGAAACTACCTTCGTTCATAACTAAATAAACTGGAAATGAACTGTTGTAAATTATCAAATTTTTATATATTACCCATAAATGTTTTAAATGCTCTCTATTGGGAAGCAATGAGAACAATTATTTCTCGTTTACTACTGATTGCTCCATAATAAATTAAGCTTCTCATTTTCTCGTTTTATATTGTCCATTCTTTGAAACGAGTTTATTGAAACGTTTTTTTTTTTTTTTATAATTGTAAAGTTGGAACTTTATTCATGTTTAAACTATACCTATGATACAAAAATTTGAACGATTGCAGATACAGTGAATATGTAAATTTCTTTTGAATGCAATTTTAATATATATACAGAAAATCATATTAATGGAAATTCATGTCTTAGCAACTATTTATTCATTGCCTAATTCAACAAAAGAGAGATCGATAGAATTGCGTTAATTTGGAGATGAATTTATATTTAAGAGGATGTGGAATTCCACAAAAATAGCTTTCCCTATAACTTTTCTTATCTCCGTCAATGTTTTCACTCGATATTGCAAGGAATTCGAAAACTTGTTACATTTATTTAGATGTATAAACATGAGTGTTCATTTCCCATATTTTCGTTCTTCTCAATTTAATTCGCATTTACACCAATATTGAAATGACACTTAACTTCATTCCTTTTTTCAGATTCTTTCATTGGTTGATTTCAGTCTTCTGTTTTATTTATTTTGTTTCGTTGTTTACTTTTAGAGTTGAATATTAGAAGTAAATATTACTATAAAAGCAAAAAAAAATTGCTAGATTCTCTCCTTACTTTCACGTTAATCAACGGCGAGTTTCCATCTGAGCTTCTCTCTTTTTTTCTTGTGCACTTCTGTATTCACAAAATTGTGCTCATACGTACCCTTTTTTTTAAATTTTTGACTGATGTGTTGTTTATAGAATCTAACTTAATTTAATGGCCAACTTATGTACTACTATTGCTTTTTCATCCTTTAGTGCCAAAGAAATTCGTTAATTGATTCACTCGAGTTGCATCTTCATCCATTCTAAATTGCAATAATTAATTGTATTTTAAAAAAAAGAATGAATGATGCGATATCACCTAAAAATATGATTCAGTTCTTTGAAGATTTATGTAGCATTTGGCTCTCTTCAATGAGACAGTAGAAGAATTGTTTTCTTCCAGTTGTTGATAACTGATCGTACTAAAATTAAGCTCTGTCAATATAGCTGTATTTTCTGGGGAAGTAATTGATCGTACTGAAATTTCTAAAGAACATGCTGTTTTCAGGCCTATGGTCATCTTCAGATGGACCTGATAGCTCTTTATCTTCTGGCTCTTGTCCAGATGACTGCCGGTGGTGTGCAGGTGAGTCTTGTATCGCTGAAGTTTAAAAGATGCAATCTTATCGTGAATAGCAAACATCTGAGTGATTTCTTGTCTTTCATGGTTTCATAGTTGCTACTTGCCTCTTATTTTCCAAGTAGTTCGATGATAAAAACACGAGCGGTAAGTAATGTTTTATGTGCATGGAAAATTCGTTGACAGCCGCTTCGTAAGGTGTAGTGTTGTGCAACCGCTCTTCAAATTTCGCATCCATTCAAGTGAGGTTGGGAAATTCGTATTATAGAGGGGACCCCTGATATTTTATATATTTCATCGCTTTTCTTACATTTTTTACTCACAGTGAGTGACATTTTGACAGCACTAAATGAGAAAAAATCCTTTTCCTTGTACCACTTCGCCGTACCATTTATACCGATTATTTCTTCTTCGAAAATATCAGTGATGCAACCATTTCCTTTCGATGGTCGTCCTTAATGTAAACATCGTATTTCAATTGTAATCCTTTCTTTTCAGTTATCATATTTTAAAAAACAACATTTATTTGCTGCATGAATGCAATCCCTTTTATTATAAAAAGTGGCATAAAAAGTTTTTTATAAAGTTATTAGTTGATGAAGAGAAACGAGACCTGACTTAATTATTAACATGAATATAATTCAGAATCATTCATCACCATATCAAGCAGTCCTTTCCATTCAAAAAAGTACCATACAACAAAGATTTACTCCCATTTGCATCACAGAATCGACAAATGAATGCACAAGCTGCCATCTTCTATCTTTAATAATAATAGTATAATATTGAATTTTTTCCGTATTTTAAAAATTGCTGTCATTCTCTAAATTTTAAAGCTGTAACTACCCTTAGAATTCAACAACTAACAACTTTGCTAAATCCCTTCCCTATTCCTTCCACATCTATTAAAGCAGAGCATTAGATTCAACAGAGAACGGAAACTCGATGCAACAAGACATCTATGTCTTTCCACATCTATTTAAGTTGAGAACGAAGCATGAAATTTATAAAACATTCAAACTTCATGGTTCATTAAGAAAAAATTGCACAATTTTGCATCAGACTATAATCATTTCTTTTCAAAGATTTTTCCCCAAAAATGATGTAACGATGTGATGATTGCAGATTATTTATACGCACGATGAAGTGTGTTTTGTGCAGAATCTTGTCTTCTATATTGAAAGAACATACCGAACGCCAGATTTTGGAATGTGGGAACGAGGTACACGATATAACGTCGGTGAACCTGAACTACATGCAAGCAGTTTAGGCATGGTTAAAGTGGGTTTATTGTTTTATGTTTGTTCAGTTTGCTACGTTGACAGTGGTATTAGCAGTTGCTTCAATTCCATTATTTTAGCGATTATAAGAATGCTGGCGAATTAAAGTGTTTTTTGAGGAGAATTTTATATGGGACTCGCTTTGCTTTCTTCTTGTTAACTGTAAACTTTCAATGCTGTTTTATGCTCATCGATGTTGTTATCCACATAATAGTGATTGGATCGTATCTATGCTTTATGCTGACAATACATTTAGGTTAATGGGGAAAGCACAAACTGCACACTGAGAGAACTGAACGGTTTTGAAAGAGAAAAGATTTCTAACGGAAGTACCTATAATTTGAAGTTTTTTTCTGGTAATAAGTTTTTATTTGCTCAGTTCTGTAGGGGAATGCTCCTCTCTCCCACTCACTCCTCCTCCTCCTCACTGCTCCTCCTGTCCCTCTCCCTCACCTCCCCTTCCCCGTTCTCTCCCCACTTCCTGTCGCTCTTTCCTCGAAGAGAGAGGGGATTTCCTGCAAATATTGATGAGCTTTTTCGCATATATTGTCACACCTTTGCGAAAATTTTGGAAGTCAAAACCTGACGGTGCTCTTATTTTAATCTTTACTAGTAGACTTGATGGCAAATATTCGCATTGTGCAGAATTTAAATTTCTTCGACAGCGTTCATACATAAGCTTCTAATCTCCTAAAGTTGATGTTCTCGTCACTAATGCAATAATGGTTGCGCAGGCAGCACTGGAAGCGATAAATGGCTTTAATTTGTATGGCGCATCGGGTACGAGTGCATCGGTGATTTATGTCGATATCGATGGCCATAATAGGAATCGAACCACATTCGAGACAATTCTGCCCAGAGAAAGCAACTCGAAGGTCAGTTTACTGATCGTGTTTTATTCGCTCTTGAATTATGTATAATGCTGCTCGGAGCAGTCTTCTAATCCCTACCACTGAGGATAACATGCTCGAATTTCGCTGTCGCCCGTTGTCGATCATAGATTCTGCATACTATACTGTACTATTTTAACGTGTAGCTCCAAGTGACGCTTTTTTTTTGAATTCATACGCCATGAAACTTCAATTATCCTTAATTCAATTGTTATTCTATTCACAAGCCTTCTTTTTAAGAGTAGAGAGAGAAGCAAAAAGAGTATTGTGCAACACGAATGGCTGGCAGCACTTTTTGCTTCTATCTGCCTGCTTGTGTTGATGTTTTGAGATTGCTTTGAGCATCACTGAAAATCGTTGAAGGATTATCACTGACTGATCATGACTGTTATTATTTTCACTCTTGAATTCAATACCATTATCTGCCCACCACTGCACTCCGTGTTCTTCGAGATATTCTTTGTTTTCAAATCATATGAAAATGGAGGAGTGCAAGAGGGGATATCATCCCATAATTCATCACTACACTTTAATACTTATGGATGCAATATTTTATTGCAGAACACAGATGCAGCATTGTTGCTTGCTGTTGGATGGCCAGCATTTGCATCACATGATCCACAACTCTTCGAGCGAGCAGTTAGCAAATGTATTCGACGTTTAGAAGGAAAATACGGAATGAAAAGGTTTTTTAACTAATTTCCTCATTTCTTTTCATTGATGGTTAATGGAATTTGTTTTTGGTGAATTTCAGGAAAAAAATACAATACATTTTGCACTCTCCTCGAATTTTATTTATTGTCTGCATGAACGCTGGGTGGGAAATGTTCTTCAAAACATTTTGCGGGAAACCAAAGCTTTTGCAGGAAGTAAATGAATAGCCTTTATGGTTATTCTTGTCTATTATTTTTGTTTGAAAGAATTGTTCAAGAAATTAGTGAAGTTCGCTATTTATTTGTTCCGTGAATATTCATTACTTGATTTATTACATTAGAAGTTCTGGGCATTTAATTCGAAGATTTTTGTCGAAGTCGGTGTTAGTAAGAAAAAGGATGGCGGTGAAGGAGCAATCTCGAAGAAATTAAATGGTACCTTGTTTTCCTGTTTGCAATTTTCGGGTGGCTTGCAGGCTTTGCAAGTTTGCTTAACGAACGTTTTTTTTCGAAATAATATGAGCCTTATAAACTGAAAATGATATAAATAAAGAACCTCTGAGGAAGTGAAGTTTAACGCTGCACAGATTCGGCAACCTAGCTCACTTTGAATGCTTAAAGATTCTTCCGGGATGGATATCACACGGAGTTGGAGGATGCATCACGTCATCACTACGATGTGCATGAAACATGTCGTTTCCAGGATATCGAATGCCAATTTCCGATGTTCTTTGCATTCCTCACCATTACTTGTAAGTGATCCTTATCAGTGATGCCGTTTATCAGTTATCATGAAAAGTCATTCTTTTGCGAATCCGTAAGATCTCGACGAATTGTGGTTATGGTTTGTTATTTGTGCAGGTTTAGGGTAAACCTCTCAGTAGGTTGGTTTCTTCAGCCTAATTTTTACGCATTTATCTTTTTAAGTACCACAGCTTAGTGCTTAGACTTGCATGGACTTTCACTTCGATAAGTGGAAGCCATTTTAATAAGATTTATGCGTACACCTTCACTTACCCTTAAACGCGCACATATGTCTGCGCACAACAATAGTTATTGCTGTATATAGTATTGTTCTGTTCGCCAACTTTGTTTCTGTTTAGCAGGGGATTTGTTGCTGTATTTAAGTGACTTCTTTTGCTTTCATTATCCACTTTAAAAGTGCGAAAATTTTTTGGCAGTGCCGTTGTGAGTGCCGATTTCGATATGAGATTGTTTAGTAAAATATAAGGGATAAATTGGATTGATGAATTTCAGCACAATTGCGTGGTGATGAGGAGTCAGCAAAAAAATACTGGGATAAACTCAAGGATCTACTCGTATCGGCCGACGATAGTGAGTCTTTATGCACTATTCATCAAGTGACCGTTTTTAATTCCAATGCACTTGTAGAGTTTTGACTATGAGATGAAATGATATGACAGTCTTCCGGTTTGATCATCCCATCGGATCCTACTTCAGCGGATGTGTAAAGTCGCACAGCATGAACAGTTGCATAAAGTAGAAGGCAAAGGAACGTTAGGTTACAACTTCCCAGCTGCTCGGACAGAGTACGGGTTTTTCGTGGATCAACATGTATGAACTGATGGACGTGCATAGGCCGTTGGTCATTATCAGTTTATATATCCGAAGTCAAAAACTAGAACTACTTCAGCGGATGTGTAAAGTCGCACAGCATGAACAGTTGCATAAAGTAGAAGGCAAAGGAACGTTAGGTTACAACTTCCCAGCTGCTCGGACAGAGTACGGGTTTTTCGTGGATCAACATGTATGAACTGATGGACGTGCATAGGCCGTTGGTCATTATCAGTTTATATATCCGAAGTCAAAAACTAGACCAAACTGTAACTCTTTGATTTCTATGTACTACTGAATAAAAAGATGCGGACCACACAGTTGATGAAAATTATTCAGTATGAGTGTAATTATTAAGGTTCGCATTTGGTACTACCCGAGTGCTATATAATCGAAGAGGAGAACATGATCGAAGAACGCGAGAAACCAAATTCACAGGATTTCTATGCTGCGAGTCCCAATGAATTCGGACATCATCTGTGGTCGAATGCTGTCTACATCGTTGCACTTCTACTCAGTTGGTGTTATAAGTCCTCTTAGCGAATGGTTCTTTCTCCCTTTGTTGAACTGCAAACACCTTCCCTTGAGTTGTTGTTATAGGGATGTGGTAAAAGAAAAAAATTAATGAAGCTTAAGGTTGTTTATTGGGTATAGATCTCAGGTATCGAAAGATTCAGTCATTCGTTGAAAGGGATATCATTGAGGCTTATGGCCACTTTGATCCTTTCAGGACGACTCGAAGGCTTGAGAACATTTTTATTAAATCGATTGATACAGTCATAACCGAACTGTTTTTCGTCAACGTTTAATTTTTGGGGCTCTTCCTCTTCTTTGAATGATTGTCTACGAGATTGACATTGCACTTTTTGTCTAGCTTAAAAAAGTTCTCTATATATTTAAAAGCATTCGATACCTATCATGAATTAGTGGCAGAAGTTCACTTCGGTGCTGTCCCACGTAGGTCTTCCTAGATTATGTGGGAAAACCCACCCATAGAGCTTCATTTTGAGACCCCCGAGCTTGAAGCTTTTGTGGGGTTTTCAAGCGATGAAGGTGCACAAATGAATTCTTGATATCGGGCTACTGTTATAGGAAGCCAATTGATTCATGCTAGCGACATCGACCCGATTTACCGACATCTGCCAGCAAGTCAGCGACCGTCGAACCCGAATCGGCATTCCGCCTTCCAGGTAATTGTTCCTCAGCTTATTTACCAAATTGACTTTTATGCTTTATTTGCCGTTGATGGAAGCAGCGCGTCTTATTGGTGTCGGAGTTCGTTTGCCATTACCTTCAGATTCATTGTTAAATTGAAGTAGTTGACGATACCGAAACTGTTTGAGAGGAAAGTATTCTACCAGCATTGCAGGACGGGATTGCTTGTGATACGGTTGATATTTCAGAAAAATAGTGAAGAGTGGCTTGTTGGAATATTTTGATTTATTAGCATTGAAACTTTTGACGGGGTGGGGAGACGTAATTGGGGACACATTCGACCAGAAGGTTTGAAGATTCGGAATCACCTCTGCCATTAAATTTTGCCGCTGATGTTGTATACTTTTAACGGTGCAACAATGGTAAAAAATTACTCTTGTTGCTTACAAATATATATATAAATATATATATATACGGCATGAATAGCGAGGACACATTGGTTTTACGCATCTGGCACCGCAAATTTTTTGTTTGTTATCGTTTTGGGGTTTTCCAGCGTGGTTCTTTAATATCGTTTAGAATGCCGTCTTAAAATAATCTCCGTGTGGATTTTTCGTTGGTTTTGTAATGGGTGTCATGGTGCATTCTACTCTCACTGCACCTACAACTGCTAACTTCAATTTGTTCACTTCATCTCATTTGAATATTTAAGGAGTTTAATCTCTATGAAACTGTTTTGAGTGCTTTATTTCGAACAATTTCCCAATCACTCCCTCAATTACCTACCTGAGGGGAATCAATCTATCTCTCTATTGGTGCACGTACCTATCATGCTCTTGCACAATCTATAGTCAGCATGGAAACGTCTTATAATGTGGATCGATCTACTGCATAAGGTTTGCGCACTTGTGATATTTAATTGCTGTCTTAGGTAAGAAAAGTCTCGAGAATTTGTAGTGCATACCGAATTTGAATTGGGTGCTAAAATTTATTTTCGTCTGTCAGCTTCTTAATAAATTCTGAGCACCTTACTACCTCGTCTAGAGTTATGGTTGTTGCTCACGGTTGCAGAATTGTTGCCATCGTGGATGGAAAATTGCCAAAGACAATCCGTGTTGTCTTACTCACACTGCTGCGATCTTTAGCCGAGTATCCCTATCAGAGGGTCGTTCTAATGGGTTTTTAACTGTTCGAGTAGTCTTTGCTTTCTAGTGGGATCTATTTGGTTATTCTGTGGGGACATATTTTGTCGTTCTGTTAAACGACATATCTGCTCCATCTTCGTTTGGTGTCATAGGTTGTTTTGGCCTATTGTGTCATATCAACTCATATGAAGAAGAGCCATTTCATTCAAATTTAATAAATGGAACTTTATTTGCCCCCAACCGTTTGTTTTTTATTTTTGCTTTTATGATTCGCTAATGTCTATTGTATGAGAGATTTGCACCAATGAATTGCAATCAGCACGTCGATTTCTGAGTAGAGATTTTATGGCAGTTGCAAAGATTGCTTTCAGTGATCGTTGTGAACGAATTATCGAAAGTTGAATCCCTTTTGCGTATGGTAGCCAATTTTGCTATCCCATTCGTATGAGTTTTGGGTTCCATCGTATTCGCTTTTTATTGTAATCATTTGCAGTTTTCAACTTTTTCAGACTTTGTTTTAATCCCACATTTTCAGCATTTTTATTCCGCTATGTATATCTTCAGCCTTAAAATTTCCATTTTTATTGAAAGCTATCGCCTAATTATTAAGATTGATGTTTTATTCCAGTCTTATCGTTACTTCTTTCTTTCTTTATTTTCATCTCTTCGCGTGTAGTTTTATTATTATTCCTTTCAACTTCGCTACTGTTGAATTTTGTTGTGAGTTTTTTCTTCGCAATTTGATCCCGTTCCTCAACCTTAGAGAGACTAAATAAAAATATAGAAGCAATTGATGAGTTTTTTTTTTTTTGAAAAAGTTTTAAATGGTGAGCAAGATGAATATTGCTTCTTAATGCACTTAACCTCACAAATGCTGTGTATGATTGCCAACAAAATCTCACGATAACATTCGTTTGGCTATAGATCCAAGAAGAATATCACTATTAATAGTAAATTAATCGATGTGATTATTCAGCGTGAAACGGACCTCTCAGACGTGTCATTTGTAAGTGATGCTTAATTTTGCACATTTCATATGCACTAATTGATATTTGCTTTGCTTATGCCACATGCACGAATGCTTTTATGTTTTATTTTTTGATTTGTTCATTTATAGAACAATACTCAGAGGTAAGTTAGATGATTTGCGAAAGGAGAGTGACATAGTTATGTACTGCAGCATTAGATACGAACCACTTGAAATTTGCGCTTTAGTACTGGCGATCCACTCGGTCCTATCCTTCCATTCTAAAATATTCCTACGAATGTGGGAGTAGTTGATAGTGATTTGGTTGTTTTCAGTGAATACTACAACAGTCATCAACGCTGAAAATACTTATTTACTGCCTGTGGCTGTGAACGTTTTTAACGAAACGCTAAATAATTGAAACTGGACGGATAGCGAGGGGGAGGGGAGAGTAAAAGGTTACTGATTAATCAATAACTGACTGATAGTTGCAATTATTTCATGTTCATTACTGCGCAGTTATTTTTTCCCTTTTTGTTATATCACTTTTTTTCTGTTCCTTTATTTACAGCACAATCCAGCTTGACGTTTGTTGAAAGCTTTTATTCACTTATTTTTATTTATTCCATTTTTATTTTATTCATTTCTTTTTCACTTTCATTATTTCAAATACTAAAGTATATTCCACAATTTTGCTGTTTAATCGAAAGAAAATCGAGACCTTTGAAATTAAATACTCTTTTGAGCGTGATTATCGTTTTTTATGCGTGAATCTTCTTTGAATAGAAGTACTTGAAACTAATTTCTTATCGTATATTTCTTCATGTAACTTTCGTTTTGTTCTAAATTTGTTGCTGAAATATAAATGGGCAATTTTTATACTCATCAAAGCGGTTCAAAGTTTGCATCACAATTTTTTGCCAAGTTGTGATGCAAATTGGATGATGGTTTCAACCATTTAAATCCAATATTCTACTATCCTGTCTAGTCTAGTGTTACAGTTAGGTGTTTGAACTGTAATGCACTATGTGAGATTCGTTGTATATGCGTTGTTCACTTATTTAATTTCTATTTATCTAAAAGTTGAGGATTATCTTTCGTTTCTTCCTTTGAGAAATCTGTTTCTTTCACTTTCCTGACTTATATTGATGGCATAATTTCAGCTTCTTTCACGTTTTCATTGCTTAATTTAAGAAATTTCTTGCGCTTTTTATTATACTGTATCGCAAATCCGGTACTGTATATTGTTTTCTGTAATACTCACATTAAGGTACAATAAGTTCGCTGCTCAAACGTTAACGATTTTATCTCAGCTGTATTTATAAAATGCTTTTTGTATTAATTTCTTACTGCTGCTGATATGCTCGTTTATTTAGAAGTATATCAACAACCGATTATTGGTTGAATAGAGCGCCTTCGAGTGGTGAGTGTTGAACTGAGGGAGAGAGTATCAATAATAGTTCCTCCCCTCCATCCAACCCTTCTCCGCCATTTTTCCGCCTGTCAACCCATCTTTTCACCTCGATGCAAAATCTTTTGGAACAGATAGTTTTACTAATCGAGATTTCGCCATATTTGATTGTCGTTTCGAGGAGAACAAACCTCTATTGCAAAGGTCGAGTCGCCTCGCTTTATGAAGTTTCGATTACTGAGGATCTTATGATCCTTCCCTCTCTTTGATGCCCAATTCGTCGGCCGCGAAATGAGTCCCCACATCCATCACTGATATTTTTTCAATAGTTTTTGTTGATATCGGCTTTTCGAGAATCTTCTTGCTTATATCTCACTATTGGCAATGACCGTTGAATGCTAACGCTTGCTTCTTTGCTCTTGTATTTCATTTGGAGATCGTTGAAGTTGCGATTTTTAGTATCGTTGTTGCAGGGCAGTATGGAGGGCAATCCCGTTGTTCAGGTGGCACTAATAGCCGAATCAAGTCGCCTTCAGATGATGCTTTCCACCTACGGTATTAGTACTCAAACACCACATGAACTTGAGCCTGTACAGATATGGCCGAGTTGGAGGATGGTCAAGGTAGGGATTCAATTTTTGTAAGGCGTACTGCCCATCGGAAGGTTCGTTTACTTTATATCTGTACTTCTGTTTATGTATAATATACTGTATACTGTGGATGGTGTAGAGGGGAGAGTGGAGCAATATTGAGAGGTATTTCTGCAGTTATATTGCTTGTGATGGTTTATGCTGATCCCTGTTCGCCTCTCGAAAAGGGGGAGGGGGGGATGGGATGGGGGAATCCTGATGCTTAGTGAGGTTTGCTTTTAAGGTGTTCGAGTCGTTGGGCAAGAATGCCAAACTGGGTCTGGGTGGACGACCACCGCGTCCATTTGGTCCGCTGAATACGAGCAAAATATTCAAACTGTTTGGGGATACGATCCTTTGTTATCCATTGCTTTTCGAAGTCAAGGATTTCTACATAAACGCAGACCCGGCTGTTCTCATCGACGATATAAAGGTAATTGAAGAATTGTTGCGTTGTTGTTTTAGCAAAGAGTGAAAGTGGTTTCCGGTATTTGATGCTTTACCTACATGGTATACGGGCCATGCAGATTCCGTTTGGTAAAAGAAATGTGACACTAATTTATTAAGCCCTTTTAAGGAGAAATCATTAGAGAGCCTTCCGGTTGCACCTTTGTTCTGAAAGGTGTTTCGAAAGCATTGCGTTCTTATGAGCCCTTTTATTTCAGCTCCTACTTTTAAATTGACTACGTAAAAGCGCATTGTGGTAACCTTTTGCCTGCGCGTGCGTTTCTTTGTCTGTCTGCCTATCTGTGTGACGGTTTCAACTCAAGAACCATTAAAGCTAGGCCGTTGGTCTCTTGTTTGGAGCCGATCGCAAGAAAATATTGGTTGAGATTGATAATGGTAGATTAAAAAATGAGGGCATTATTTTGAATGTTGTTTGAGTGTACTGCTTCACTTGTTCTCTTTGTTGTTCAATCGCTATCCATCCCACTGTGCAATTGGTGGCAACTTGTGAACCTATTGTGTATAAGTGCTCACATAGTATACTTCTCCTCATGGTTTACTTATGAACTTCTTATGCAAATAACTTCAGCTTGTTTGTTAGTTGTTGATGACATCTGCATTGCTTTTTCAGGTTAGAGGAACGTTAAATGTACATATTGTGCTAACCTTTCTGGCGTGCTTCTCCACTTGTTGCACTTTTGCTGATTATTTCTATTTATAGGTGAATTTATAATTCTTCATTTTAAAAGCGGAAACGAAATGATTGTTTGAGTTACGCTTGAACAAATGAACAATGGCAAGAAAGCGTGATTTTAATTTCTTTTTTGTTGTTATTGTTATAATGCAGTTGTGCTTTAGTTCTTTCCTAATAATAGAAATGCGTTTGTTGCTTTCAATGGTTTTCTTATATTGCAGCTCGATCTGGAGTTCATATCGAAGCGTTGGAAGTTGGCAGGTCGACCGACGTTTTGTTTGGTGCTACGTGAAGAAAATGTCAGCGGCGAATATTTCAGTCATATGCTTGATTTATTGGTCTCAATGAAAAATGGCTTCGTTAATGGTGTACGCGTTCGAATTGGTAGGGTTCATGTAAGTTGTTGCCAATTTTCATGCCAGTCAAAGATGTTGATGAATATAAAGATGCATCTCTTTGATCCTAACGTTTATGGGTTTCCTGCCTTCCTCTCTCGTCCTTCCCCTTTCCTTCAGCTCCTTCCACCGATTCTTGAGATTTGGATCCCTGGTTACGTATGCTTAGGTCTTCTGTAAATCGAACGTCTTGCATTCTTCAACCTCCAGTTAGGTTAGATAGGGAAACAAGCTGAAAGGGGATGGAGGTGAATGGGAGGCAGGATTAAGCTCGTCTACGACAGTAATAAATATTTGCTGAATCTAGACCCTCTGCTCGAGCTCAAATAATGCACTACTTGCTGTAGTCATCCTCCTTATAGATTCCAGGAGTGGATGACATATTTTTGTTGCAGCAACTACTGAACACGGGCTGTACGGAACACGTCGACTTTGCTACCTCTGAGGATGCAAGTGTAGCAGAGGATGCATTTGAAGAGCTTGGAGGGAAAACTTCTCAAATGATATCGCGCACCTCATTAAGAGATGTCGTCGAAGAGAATGTGACAAGTAGAGAGGTTAGCGGGCTCTTCGAATCATACTGTCATTTAGTGAAAAAACGTTGATATTCTCTGGAGACTTGTTACTTCTTGGTAAGGTAGTGAGAGTAGTTAACGAAATTTTTATTCAACGATACTTAATCACCTCAGATAAGGGAACGAATTTTTAAATTGGAGCAACTGGCTTAATTATTTTTTATTATTTGTTATAATGTCATAACTGGAAATTAGGGCAGTCAAATGATGACTGTTTCAGCAAGACTTCTTGTCAAGATCAGATCAAGAACTCTACGAATTGGTGAAGAGACACGATGTGGATAATCTTCGTGTGGTGGCATTCGCGAATGCTGTGCTAGCGTTAAGCTGAAGGGAAATTTTGATCACGAATAAATATCTCATCTTATTGAAAGCATTCCCCCATATAAGTGAATAAGGAAAATGGCAAAGGGCTAGCTAGTGGATTCTGCTAAAGAAATATGCAACTGCCATATTTTTCTCAATCAGAAGGTAGGTAGATGGAGATGTTTTTTGTTCATTTGGCTGATAATGTGCAAGAGCAGTTACCTGGTGCAAGTAAAAGGCGTAATAGTAAGAATATTTATTGTTTCTCGGTTGTTTTTTCGTTATGGCCGAGAGAAAATGGTGCTGTTGATTTGAAGGTAGAAAATTTATTAACTTCTTTGAAATTGATCCGCTTGTTAAACGCTTACTGTCCTTTATGAACTCGTTGCTTTATTCTGCGTGAGGTCGACTCTCCTAGAAGCAATGGGATCACTGCGACCGCAAAATCTGAAAGAGCTGAAATTCCTTCGAATATCGAAATATAGAGCAAACGGTAGTCTGTGCTAATGCGGATTTAGAACTATTAAAGGTGTGTTGAATTTGGAATAATGGACGAACATTTTATGCTAATTTTTAAAAAGGTGGTTTTTTTAATTGATCTCTTTGTTTTAGTTCACTGATATGCCAAAGAATAATTGATGCATCGGCGAAAATCTCGTTGTTTAAGAAGATTGCCGTCCTGTTGAAGGTGTAACTTTGCTTAGGTAACGTTGGGTGTACGTGGATGTCGTGAAGTGACCATTTCGTCACCAATGACCCCGGACGAAATAACGGGTATTTTATTCAGTTCTTGCCCCGACAATGAACCACAGGCTGCTGTCTTGCAGCAGGAATTGATCATTGCATGTTCTGATCTGGTGAGTTCATTCATCCTTCTTTCTCATTTCATCGATTGACCTTCAGCTTTTCAGATGAAAAATGCTTTCCACAATTTGTTTCAGTATTTTGTAGAAATGAGAAGGAGCGAATATACGTCTGTGCAAAAAAATTATGATGTTGGTGAGTAGCACATCGAGGTCAGAAATATTGTCGTCTTTGTTCTATGTTGATGTATTGAGCCAAGATATATCCGTCCAGAGAGGTCGTCGAAGACGTTTCTGGTTAGTAATCTAATATTTCTTAATCGACCTCAAAACAGGGGCTCAATCTGCGAAAAGAGATAATGCAGAGAAATTTTTGAAGGAAGGAGCTCGAAAGGCGACCGCTACCGTTAAAAAATTTCGCTTTGGTGGTTATATGAAGAGAACTGATTGTGGACAATCGGAAAACAAAGTAGAAAAATAATGAAGAGCAACTATCACCGGCGAGTTTCTCTTCCTTCGTAAAACTTTGCTTCTATCCCTACCCCCTTTCACCCTCCCCCCCCCTCCCCCCAGCTTTTTTCTGAGGAGAATCGAAGGATTTTGGTAAAACTTCGGTTGGATATTAGGTATTTCATAATGTTCGTTTCGTCAGTCCATGATTACAGTGATTCAATGTGATATGGGACGGGACTAACAGGAGGCATGTTTCCAGATATGTAAGAAGCCATACGCGTTCGACGGTGTTTTGACGATTCGTCTTTCGTGGCTTTCTGATGCTATATCGCTAATGCTCGATTACTTGCAAAGCGCAAAGGCCGGTGATAAGAGTCCCCATTCGC
This sequence comes from Baylisascaris schroederi, assembly GCA_006503575.1. NCBI lineage: Eukaryota > Metazoa > Nematoda > Chromadorea > Rhabditida > Ascarididae > Baylisascaris > Baylisascaris schroederi. The sequence goes on along the minus strand of QEWY01000227.1, from coordinate 255,922 downwards.
GACGCATTCCACCCACCACTCCAACTAGAATCGGATTGCTTCCTAGTTGGTTTCGTTCTTGTTTATGAAAGTTTACTCTACTATCATGACTCTTCAAGTGGATTTCTTTTTGATTATTTCTAATTTATCCCTCTCTTTGTTCACTCGAAATAAGATACCGATTGTATGTTTCCTGTAGGTCGTGCTCCATACCTCACGTGAATTGCTGTTTTTAGCGGATAACTACATCGAAAAGTTGTGAATGTTCGAATTTTATTCAGCTTATAAGCTTAAGCTATAATAGTTCTGTCGATTCAGAAGGACTAATGTCGTCTCAGGTAGCTGTTTATATTTGCATGGAAACTGAAGAAGGTATACTTGAAGGGTTTAAACAAGAGAGGCATGTTTATGATCTCTCCCCAACCGAAGTGAAAGATGTCGTCGCCGCATTGCTTACCAGGAAGAATTGGCATCTCTTGTGAGTTATTTTTGGTTGCTCTCGCTTTTTATCACTCGTGTTAGCTAATTCTTGCTCGATCACATTAAAAATCAGACATAACTACATTGAAGTGATCAAAATGTCGTCCTTATCATAAACTGTAGCCAGCTTCTCTTTTTTGAGTTATAAAAATGTCCAAGGCAAACAATGTGGATAGCACTTGGATCCCTGCTTCGTAGGTTTTGAAATTGGGAGTATTTTTGTTTAGGGTGCAGCTCTTTTGCTTTTCTCCTCCCTTCTCATTCTGTGCTCTTTGCTTTTTGTGATTTATTTTGAATCACTTTTTTCATCCCGCCAGCAACAACAGAACCATTGTTTTATGGAGTGATTTTAATTCGGATAGGGTAGAAATTATCATCGCCAAAGTGACTTTTTGCATAAGTTATGTAATCTTGATGAAGAATATTAGATTGGGCAGTGAGTTTTTTTTTTTCTGTGCGTTTAAAGGAGCGAACAGTTTGAGCGATATCTGTCCATGGATTCTTCGAACAAATAGATCCATTTTAAATGATATTCGCTGTAAAAATGCGTACATTTAAGAACGCCACTACAATCACGTCGTCTAAACGGTTCGCTTAATCGTGTGCCAACGAATCTCTATGATAGTGTTTGGAAAATCTTGGAACGTACCGAAGGAGGATTGGTGATTGCAGGTCACTATCTACCTCAGGTTATTATTCTCAAATTCAAAATCACTTTGCAGCAAAATTTGAAATATATTACTTGTGTAAACGGCTGCTCTAAGAATTACTTCTAAAAAAGCTTTATTAGCCCACAGGCCTATTGTTTCAACCTAATTTAACAGCTGCAAGTTAAAATTCATTTGGTAATCTCCGATCTATTCTTGTAAATAAAGAAGGGAGATAGGGTGATTTTGTTAAACTTTTATGGGTGAGTAGATATTCAATTCTGCGATGAGAGTAGTGATAATTAACTGATTTTGTTTATCGTTGTGTTGTCACTACATCATATTCAACGTGTGAACCTGTTGCTTGCTATAGAAACAGAATGGCTTGAAATTAAGGTTTTAATTTAGGTGTTGTTTAGCACTTTAGGTCACACTTAAATACCACTCAAATCATATTTTGTTTTTTAGCAGCCCACTTTAAGCGATATGACACAATTTGAGTTGACATTCGCATATAAAATCGAGTCAATGATGAGTGTAATCGCACATCCCGAATACCGTCAGGTGCTCGTCGAAGTATGTCGCTTTCTTTTTTCATCTTTGAGTGTTTTCTGTGCGAATTGCCCAAAGAAGGGTGCTTTTTACTGCAGTTACCATAATGAAGTGAAGCACATTTATGCTCGTTTTTTGAGCAAATATTGTACTAGAATGAGCTACTGAATTGTCGATTGCCCTGCGTCAAACCCTTGTTCATTTCTTTATAATCCAAAGTGGTAGTTGTTTTTTTCTGAAATAGCCTGGGAGCATTCTCAAGAAAAGGGATCTTTGATTGTTTGTTATCTTGTAGGCAGTTTAATCAATCGGTAGCAGGACGGGGCTGATTTCTTGTATTTGGGGATCATAAAGGACACTGGATGGAATAAATTTTCAAAGAGCAGATGTTTTGTAATACGATGAAAGATCCAAATGAATGCACATCTACGCGTCATTGTTTCTTGTTTTCTTTAGTTAAATATTTCCTGTGGAATTATCCTGTTTAACAGGAAAATTTTCATATAGTTGCTGTGCATCGTTGCAATGATTCTGGAGAGGAATCGCGAGTTGCTATTCACCGGCAAACTTGATTGTGATCGTGTAAGTTTCTTACTATTATGCTATTATGAGTGTAAATTCGATATGTGATTGAATAATTCGAACCACTGATGTCACGTCGCCATGTTATTTCTTGAAATTGAGTAATTCATCGCCTGTGCAAATGTTATGCTAAAAAAATAAAAAAGTAAAAACGAAATAACTCGAAAATTCGATGTTCCAATCGATGAAGAGAAATTGCTCTCCTTTTGTTGAACGATCTACTCCCTTTATGTCCCATAGTCTGCCTAACGTACTCTAAATAACAGTGAAAAATATTTATATTGATTGAACCTCAAAGTAATGGATTTTGCACAGTTTTCATTGTGGAGTATATATGTGCATTTTTATTGAATGCAAGATGATTGTAGTTGGTGCGTACAGCATTTTGTCGATATTGCGAAGAGCAAGGGATCAGCGATCGCAATGATATGACCCCGTTCTATCAACTCGATGACTCAGATTTGACGGCTCGATCAACTGCCAATTATCTTGTTCGGGTATGTGTTTCACCATCTGTTTTTCATCATAGCGCATTTGCCTGATTCAGGCATCGTCACATACTTTCGAAAGTCTGTTGGCATTTATGAGGAGAGGGGGCACTTCTCCGCTTTCCCCACTTTTGAATTTCAGAATAATTAAGGGGGTTAGCAAAACGTCTCGATCGTTTTTTTCATGCGTATTTCGCAGTCATACTTCGGCAACTATGCCATCCACCTGTAGTTGATACAGGAATATATGAATGTATGAGATGCTTTTCCTAAAAGAACAACTAACCTATTACGGTTTAGCATTCGAATCCATTTCGATTTCACTAATTTTCTTATAATTTTGAAAGTAAGTGTTCAAATGTCTTGATAGGCCTTTGTGGTTACGGGCAACAGTAAGAAATCGTAAATCTTTCTCTTGACTCTACGGATCCAGATATCTTTATTCATCTTAATCGTAGTATTGTTTTCAGACAGTTATTGATGTGCTGTTAAGTGGGGCAACAACAGGCAGACGTAAGCTGAGCACATTTATGCCTTCCGACAAACTGTCAACGGCCGACCGCCCCGATGAGCAAATTAACTCTTGCATTATTGCTTAACGACTCGGATGGTGCTAGTTTATTACATTGGTTTTCGTCTAATATGTCCCCGATTGATCGCTATAGCCACTACAGCCAGGATTATGGCGTTTAGTTCGACTTATTTTGCAAGATTTGCAGTCCTCAATTTTTCTGTTTCAGTGTTTTCTTTTTTGAAAACTTTTGCCTTGTCTCGCATTTGTTTTTAAGCTTGTATGCTCAGCTACCCTTCATTCCCCCCCCCCCTTCTCATGGAATAAGCGAATTGAATCAACTATGCAGTGCTGTCCTTGAGAGAAAAACCATACGACAGGAGATTAGGGCTCTTGTGAGCTTCACCAATAGGGAGTCCTTTTTCATAATCATAAGGTTTTATTATTTGCGATGTGCACAAAAGTTTATTCGCTTAAAGTAAACCACTGAAACTTTTGCACCGAAGGCTGCATTATCATCTCTGAAAGCATTGTTCTTTTCCTCAATCTACAGCGTTCCTTCGCCACCGAATACAAATCTTAGCTTGATAGCAACAAAAGTTTCGCAGTTATTATATATACAGGTGAAAGCGATTGCACTCGCAACCATCACATAACAACTACTCTAAGATTTTTATATACGAAAAAGCAGTGACAGTGAATAACATCAGCAGTTGGAAAGACATACAGCTAGACGAGAATAAATGGTATGGAGGCAATGAGTTCGACATAAGCACCAAATAGTCGAAAGTAGTCCATGTTCGATTCGTTTTGAACGATGAGGTTTTAAAATGCAGTCTGTGCAGATATGAGTTTTCATTACTTTAGCTCATTGAACGAATCCCATCCCTTTACTTAGTCGTGCATCTTGCTTTCAGTGATAGATTTATGTGCCATATACGCATCATACTGTTTTCTTGATTATGCGTTATTTCTAGGTTGTTTTATTTGTGCACTGTTATGTATAGAGTTGGAGCTTTATTGGAATGTTTTAGTAGGGAAACTGAGTGATGTACTGAGTATCGGTAAGCGGACATGTTTAAGTGCCTATACGGGTCATAGGTCCCGTTTGTCTATGTTCATCTGCAAACTATCAAACCATGAATGCTGTTGGATAGTGCGAAGTTTCGACTAATCTAAAGGGTTGCATTTAATTTCGTAGTGATTTTATATTTGGCAGATGCGATTGTGTAATAAAATGAGGGCATTTTCTACATTTGTACGTTCACTTTGCTTGACTTTTAGAAATACAATTCCCACTTTAGAAAACTTTTACGTAGCCAAAATATATTTTATCATATAAAATGAGAAGTGTTTTCGCCTTCGAATCGTCGTCATATTTACCAGTCTTTGGCAACATAATCATAAACGATCATCCGTCGAAGTCATTTTCAAAGAAATAATCTTTATTCATGGAAGAACAAAGAAGACTGCAATGAAGCAATGGAGTATAAGAATGACGCGAATATGCATCATCAGAAAAACCTCGTTGGAGAATGTATCCTAAAGCAGCATTTCAAACAACGTCACAACAGCAATCCCCTAGAATCTTAATGGAGTGCAGATTGTTAAACACTCTAGATGACACATAAATACACTTAAATTCTCAGCCTTTACGATATTTTCGGGAAGGCAATTCCACACTCGCATCACTACACTCGAAGCTGTGTAGCACGTTGTTCAGTGAGGATGATTCTTACATGCCAACTGAGAGCGATGACCACAGCGAGTACGATGGCAGTGAAAGCAGAGAGACTCTCGAAGAATATATCAGAAAATCCATCGGTAATTTTATAGCATGATGCCAAATCAAGCTTTACTCTTCAGTAAAATAAAATCTCAACTTCGAAAATCCTAACGTGCGCAATGTAGTGGAGCTTATAGGGAACAGAAAGCAGCTTACGGAAGGCTATACAGGTGAAAGAGTTGTGACATACCATATGAAACGCCTCCGAACAATCAATGCAATGAAACCGCGGAGTGGAAGCACAAAGATTTATTCCGACTTCCTAAGCACAGTTCACTATACTTTTATAGTAGAAACATGAATTTTAACAGCGAAAAATACAACGATGAGTGAAACAGTATATCAATAATAGCAGCCAAGCTTCGAATTTTGCTGCATGAATGCACTTCCGGTGGAATTTTCAACGGTGCGAATCTTTACCGAAGCGGGGGAACAAGATTTTGCAAGGAAATTACAAACAGCAAAACATGGAGGATTTTGAAGCGTTTTGGCAAACACGATTTTCTACAAACATCAAGATTTGAATCTCGAAGAAGTAAACTTGGATTGTCTCGAAAGACACTCTAATGTGGTCACTGTGTTATTACTAACATGAGTTGCTTTGTTGATGATGTGGCCACGCTGGACTTTGTGTATTGTTGCAATGTTTGGAAGGGTGAAAGTGCATCATTGTCGCACTTGCAAGGCTCGGAGGCGGTTTGCCTACTGTAACCTCCGACTTGTCTGTAATGCTGGTAGAGTTTTGTCTGCGGTAATGCTGTGTTTCATACGGTGGCTTATAGCGTTTTATCGTATGATTTGTTGGAGATGCTGAAAAGGACTGGGATGCTAGGAATGAGTTAAGTGGGTTGAATTTGCCCGTCATGGGCACCCTTAGCGTCGGGATCCTTCACGGATGCCTGATTGCCATCCTTACGTGCCAGGGACTATCCAGTGCATGGAAGAAAAAGTTGATCGGTAGGGAGATCATTGAGATCAATGTTGAACACTGATCTCCCTCCGAGTCACTACTTTGCGAGTGGTTCGCAGTGTTAATCGATGATGACTGGCGATGTGTGATGTTGAGGCGATTCGAGCATATGAGGTGATGGACGGTGACAGGGGTGGTGTAGGGTAGCACGGGGTGGGATGGGGTGCAACAGAGTCGACGTGGATGATGTGAGGCGATGGAAGGCAAAAAGGACGATGACACGTGGTTCAGAAACGTTCGATGATGATCACTAGGTCAGGGTAGAGCATTGATGGAAAAACCCGCTTCGGTGCTAATTGCTCTATATTGGACGCCATGGTACCACAGGGATCGGCAACAAAATGATTTTCATTTCTTCGAACATTCTGGACAATGAGGCAGTGATACGTGCATGATGCACTCGTCATCACTTAGAACATGTTTGCATGAGTTTCATCATTTGTTATGCACATCTCGTGTTGTGCTGATCGCGTATTCACAATGTATTTTGTGCTATTCAGGTATTTTCCACCATTCAAAGTTTCTGAACGTCGAAGTGATCATAACAGAATCGAATTATTTATCGCATAGAAGTGTGAAGATGTCAAGAGGTGATAAGGAAATCGGCTACTACAATGTTGAGCGTATTGTGGGATGTCGTAAAAGTGAAAGGATGATGCGTGATGAATATCTCGTGAAATGGGAACGTTGTGAAGAGTACACATTCGAACCCGTTCATCACTTGGTTAGTTGATTTGTGCTTCTTTAAATTTTTAATTATTTTTTCTTCTAATCGGCTCACTTTTTTAATGATCACTATCCCTATTCTCTTATAGTTACATTAGCAATAAATAAAATATATGAGACATGAGAGATTCAATGAAACAATTTCGATTTTATGAAGATCGATCTTGTGCAAATAGATGATTTACTGGCAAGTAACATTTTCATTCAACAGGAAATGGCAATAGTTTGTTCCAAACAAGGAACAGAATCGAAAAGAATTTCGCTCACAGGTTTAAAGGAGTTGAAACCGATGGAATCTTCGTAGAAAGCATTCATTGAACGAAAATAATCTATCAAACTTGTAGCATTAGCAAACGTTTACTACTTCATAGTGTAGTAATAGATAGTGAAGCGCTTAGATTGGATAGCGGTATTGAAATGGCTGCAAACGAGACATTTTTCAATAAGATTTCTAAAAGGGTCCAACGACTGACCTGATTTTGATAGAAAAAGGTCTTGAGAGTTTCAGCATATAGGCAATTAGATATGTTATGAGATAAATGTTGGGTAATGTTTGTTTTGAATGCCACTTGTAATCTACTGGAATCGGTATTCATGATCATCGGGTGAAAAGCCGTTCAGATCTTCACTAAGACCAACATTGCATAGGGTTATCGAAGGAAGCCTTCATAGTTCTCCCCCCTTCTCATGGAATAAGCGAATTGAATCAACTATGCAGTGCTGTCCTTGAGAGAAAAACCATACGACAGGAGATTAGGGCTCTTGTGAGCTTCACCAATAGGGAGTCCTTTTTCATAATCATAAGGTTTTATTATTTGCGATGTGCACAAAAGTTTATTCGCTTAAAGTAAACCACTGAAACTTTTGCACCGAAGGCTGCATTATCATCTCTGAAAGCATTGTTCTTTTCCTCAATCTACAGCGTTCCTTCGCCACCGAATACAAATCTTAGCTTGATAGCAACAAAAGTTTCGCAGTTATTATATATACAGGTGAAAGCGATTGCACTCGCAACCATCACATAACAACTACTCTAAGATTTTTATATACGAAAAAGCAGTGACAGTGAATAACATCAGCAGTTGGAAAGACATACAGCTAGACGAGAATAAATGGTATGGAGGCAATGAGTTCGACATAAGCACCAAATAGTCGAAAGTAGTCCATGTTCGATTCGTTTTGAACGATGAGGTTTTAAAATGCAGTCTGTGCAGATATGAGTTTTCATTACTTTAGCTCATTGAACGAATCCCATCCCTTTACTTAGTCGTGCATCTTGCTTTCAGTGATAGATTTATGTGCCATATACGCATCATACTGTTTTCTTGATTATGCGTTATTTCTAGGTTGTTTTATTTGTGCACTGTTATGTATAGAGTTGGAGCTTTATTGGAATGTTTTAGTAGGGAAACTGAGTGATGTACTGAGTATCGGTAAGCGGACATGTTTAAGTGCCTATACGGGTCATAGGTCCCGTTTGTCTATGTTCATCTGCAAACTATCAAACCATGAATGCTGTTGGATAGTGCGAAGTTTCGACTAATCTAAAGGGTTGCATTTAATTTCGTAGTGATTTTATATTTGGCAGATGCGATTGTGTAATAAAATGAGGGCATTTTCTACATTTGTACGTTCACTTTGCTTGACTTTTAGAAATACAATTCCCACTTTAGAAAACTTTTACGTAGCCAAAATATATTTTATCATATAAAATGAGAAGTGTTTTCGCCTTCGAATCGTCGTCATATTTACCAGTCTTTGGCAACATAATCATAAACGATCATCCGTCGAAGTCATTTTCAAAGAAATAATCTTTATTCATGGAAGAACAAAGAAGACTGCAATGAAGCAATGGAGTATAAGAATGACGCGAATATGCATCATCAGAAAAACCTCGTTGGAGAATGTATCCTAAAGCAGCATTTCAAACAACGTCACAACAGCAATCCCCTAGAATCTTAATGGAGTGCAGATTGTTAAACACTCTAGATGACACATAAATACACTTAAATTCTCAGCCTTTACGATATTTTCGGGAAGGCAATTCCACACTCGCATCACTACACTCGAAGCTGTGTAGCACGTTGTTCAGTGAGGATGATTCTTACATGCCAACTGAGAGCGATGACCACAGCGAGTACGATGGCAGTGAAAGCAGAGAGACTCTCGAAGAATATATCAGAAAATCCATCGGTAATTTTATAGCATGATGCCAAATCAAGCTTTACTCTTCAGTAAAATAAAATCTCAACTTCGAAAATCCTAACGTGCGCAATGTAGTGGAGCTTATAGGGAACAGAAAGCAGCTTACGGAAGGCTATACAGGTGAAAGAGTTGTGACATACCATATGAAACGCCTCCGAACAATCAATGCAATGAAACCGCGGAGTGGAAGCACAAAGATTTATTCCGACTTCCTAAGCACAGTTCACTATACTTTTATAGTAGAAACATGAATTTTAACAGCGAAAAATACAACGATGAGTGAAACAGTATATCAATAATAGCAGCCAAGCTTCGAATTTTGCTGCATGAATGCACTTCCGGTGGAATTTTCAACGGTGCGAATCTTTACCGAAGCGGGGGAACAAGATTTTGCAAGGAAATTACAAACAGCAAAACATGGAGGATTTTGAAGCGTTTTGGCAAACACGATTTTCTACAAACATCAAGATTTGAATCTCGAAGAAGTAAACTTGGATTGTCTCGAAAGACACTCTAATGTGGTCACTGTGTTATTACTAACATGAGTTGCTTTGTTGATGATGTGGCCACGCTGGACTTTGTGTATTGTTGCAATGTTTGGAAGGGTGAAAGTGCATCATTGTCGCACTTGCAAGGCTCGGAGGCGGTTTGCCTACTGTAACCTCCGACTTGTCTGTAATGCTGGTAGAGTTTTGTCTGCGGTAATGCTGTGTTTCATACGGTGGCTTATAGCGTTTTATCGTATGATTTGTTGGAGATGCTGAAAAGGACTGGGATGCTAGGAATGAGTTAAGTGGGTTGAATTTGCCCGTCATGGGCACCCTTAGCGTCGGGATCCTTCACGGATGCCTGATTGCCATCCTTACGTGCCAGGGACTATCCAGTGCATGGAAGAAAAAGTTGATCGGTAGGGAGATCATTGAGATCAATGTTGAACACTGATCTCCCTCCGAGTCACTACTTTGCGAGTGGTTCGCAGTGTTAATCGATGATGACTGGCGATGTGTGATGTTGAGGCGATTCGAGCATATGAGGTGATGGACGGTGACAGGGGTGGTGTAGGGTAGCACGGGGTGGGATGGGGTGCAACAGAGTCGACGTGGATGATGTGAGGCGATGGAAGGCAAAAAGGACGATGACACGTGGTTCAGAAACGTTCGATGATGATCACTAGGTCAGGGTAGAGCATTGATGGAAAAACCCGCTTCGGTGCTAATTGCTCTATATTGGACGCCATGGTACCACAGGGATCGGCAACAAAATGATTTTCATTTCTTCGAACATTCTGGACAATGAGGCAGTGATACGTGCATGATGCACTCGTCATCACTTAGAACATGTTTGCATGAGTTTCATCATTTGTTATGCACATCTCGTGTTGTGCTGATCGCGTATTCACAATGTATTTTGTGCTATTCAGGTATTTTCCACCATTCAAAGTTTCTGAACGTCGAAGTGATCATAACAGAATCGAATTATTTATCGCATAGAAGTGTGAAGATGTCAAGAGGTGATAAGGAAATCGGCTACTACAATGTTGAGCGTATTGTGGGATGTCGTAAAAGTGAAAGGATGATGCGTGATGAATATCTCGTGAAATGGGAACGTTGTGAAGAGTACACATTCGAACCCGTTCATCACTTGGTTAGTTGATTTGTGCTTCTTTAAATTTTTAATTATTTTTTCTTCTAATCGGCTCACTTTTTTAATGATCACTATCCCTATTCTCTTATAGTTACATTAGCAATAAATAAAATATATGAGACATGAGAGATTCAATGAAACAATTTCGATTTTATGAAGATCGATCTTGTGCAAATAGATGATTTACTGGCAAGTAACATTTTCATTCAACAGGAAATGGCAATAGTTTGTTCCAAACAAGGAACAGAATCGAAAAGAATTTCGCTCACAGGTTTAAAGGAGTTGAAACCGATGGAATCTTCGTAGAAAGCATTCATTGAACGAAAATAATCTATCAAACTTGTAGCATTAGCAAACGTTTACTACTTCATAGTGTAGTAATAGATAGTGAAGCGCTTAGATTGGATAGCGGTATTGAAATGGCTGCAAACGAGACATTTTTCAATAAGATTTCTAAAAGGGTCCAACGACTGACCTGATTTTGATAGAAAAAGGTCTTGAGAGTTTCAGCATATAGGCAATTAGATATGTTATGAGATAAATGTTGGGTAATGTTTGTTTTGAATGCCACTTGTAATCTACTGGAATCGGTATTCATGATCATCGGGTGAAAAGCCGTTCAGATCTTCACTAAGACCAACATTGCATAGGGTTATCGAAGGAAGCCTTCATAGTTCGTTGCATCAGCAGCAGTGTTTGGAATGCTGTCGCAAATCATTTGTTATACGCCATTACCCTTTTTTGAATACTCGGTTCCTCAAATTTGCTTTCAGATCTAGAGCTAGAGCTAAACAGCCCGCAGATTTTCGTATTATCAGCGAATAGTTTACAAACATTCGGTGATGAGAACACCATAGAAGAACATAAATTTCTCTGTTGAATCTAACCTATAGTCCAATATCGCCAACATAAGTTTTATTCGTAACACTTATTTGGTAGAATTTTACCTATTGGAAACATACACTTTTGCATATATTTATTTTTTGAACAGAGTAATTCCAAGCGGTGAATCACACTACATATGAGCATGCTTCCAGAGCAGGTGCAAAAAGGGAGAGCATGGAGAAGTGATATGAGCTTCAAGATGAAAAACAACGAATAATTGAGGGCGACAGAGCAGTTGTCTTTCGAATTTAAAGCCCATATGCTTTCTCACTTCTTTGAAAACAGTGAAGCGAGTGTGGAAAAAACTATGCTTAAATGTTTCCATATTTCCATATATTGTGATCTTGGCAATCCTGGCCCGAGGACTAATCTCTGCAATTTTTATTTTGGGTCAGGCCCACAATTTTGCTGTAGTTTGAACGTGGCGGTTCGATTAAGGGGCTGCCAAGTCATTGATTCAGCAAAGCCCTTAGTGTGGCACATTTAAATATACCCGTAGCTACGTCTATTACAAAAACAATGTCCTGCCGGAACCCTACAGTTGTAAGGCACTGCGACAGAGCTGACTGATAGTGAGGTCAAAACTAGGAATACGACATACAATCTAGTCCTTATTCTGCTACTGAATAGGAAATATTATTTCAGTCACTAGGTAAATTTATCGATTCAAGGTGATACACAGTGACGATGAAAAATGGATCAACGTGGAAGAAGCAATGTCACAACAGAACCTACTTACTCTTAGGATGCACTCGATGATTTTAGCATCCATTTGGGGAATTGCAAACACTCTGAATGTAATATTATTTCGTGTAATGTTGAATATGCGTTACAATGAGTGTTTGCAGAACGGTTGTCGCAAGAAGATGTCTGAATTCCATAAACGAATTTTGAAAGCGGCTGGAGTGCAGTAGGTTTTAATCGAATGTTTCATTAATAATCTGCAAAGTCTGTCTGATTGCAGTAGGGGAAAACCATTCAAAAATGTCCCTTTATTGAGGCATATTGATTTGAAAACTTTTATAGGTGAGTTTTGGCTACACCTTATTAATGCTACTGTATTTGACTGAAGGTGTACTGTATTTTTCAGAAATATTCCATACTACCTCATTTCCTCACCGATTATAAACGGGTTTTTATTCATTGTTCACTTGCTTATTCCATGTCACTTTATGAATTCTTTCTCACATAAGATTTCGTTTTCGTTTGTTTTCATATGGCATTGAAGTTGCGATGATTACCGTTTATTGAGATATTTCAGGTCAAATCCATCGGTGGAAATTTCAAACGATACGGATTCGGAGTCAGACGTGATACTTCCACCAGAAGCCACGGAAAAGATTAATATGCTGAAGAGACGTATGTCCTTTCATATTCATAGTCGATGAAGTAAAATGTGTGATGTTGTTCATGAATGAATTTATGGATGGTGAAGTGAATGGAATTGTCTTCAAAATTCCTTCAACGTACCATAATGGAGTCGTTTTCGGAGTTCAGTGCGAGGTATGGCAACTCTTTAAACGATTACCGTTCCTATTCTCAGAAACCATTATTGATTCAACACTTCCGTAGTGTTCAAGGAATAATATGATTGAACTCTACGCTATTCATTGGAAAATAATCTTTCAATTTTGATTTTTTGAGAAGAGTTAAAGTAAATCTCCTCAGAATAACCTTGCATACTATCGATTGTTAAGTGTTCACTCTCATACTAGAGAGTTGATCCTTGCTTTAGTCAAATTTTAGTCAAAGAGAGCGAGTCTCATTTTCGTCTTTTAGTTTATCCAGTGAGCGCTGAATGTGGGATTGCAAAGGGTTGGAAAGTGAACAGGATCCTCGGAGCGCAGGTAAGCATTGAAGAATTATAGAGGTATTTTAGTTATTTCTGCTCATATTTTGGAGGGATCATACTATAAAGAAACGCAGAATGGCTATCGCTTAAGAAAATGCGTCGCATTTCAGAAATTTCCATTTGTTCGGGATTTGGGAAGAAAGATGAGAGCGATGGGGTGGGGGGGGAGTGCGAATAAAACGATGTTTAAACACACCGTTTAATTTTTCATGTATTCAATGAAGCTCTCGAGTAGTGTCGACGCACTAACCGCCGACACCTCATTCCCTCGTTTTACGCATAAAGAGTGCATTCCGTAGGAAATATCGGGATATTTTCGGCTATACCTGTATCTATCTCTTATCGCGAGTTGCCAGAGGGAGTTAGCGTGTCCGAAAAATGCTTTGGAGATGCAATGCCCCTTCGTTCATTTTATATTGTGAAATGACACAATGTTGATTAATATTAACAAAGTAGTAATAGTAACGCAGCGTACTTCTCGTTAGATACCCGAATCCTTGCTTGAACCATTTGTGGGTGAAATTTTAGGCCTGAATTAACCGTCAGATTAAAATATATGGCCGGGATATGTCCAGTCGATCAATCAGAATTTACATTACATCGACGAATAGTGCACTAAACTTGCTAAAAAGGTAGTTTGTTTCGCCGAACACGGAGTGAATGGCATTATTCATTGCACGCAGAAAAGATTTTTCAATTACTTTGTTTTCGCCTTCATAAAGATTGGCTAAAGATATTTCACTAAAGACTTTTTTAGTTGAGCAATAAGCCGTACACCTATCTTGTGCAGTACGAAGATCACAAGCAGGTCGAACACATCGACATCGAATACGTAAACGAAAAATGTCCTCAGGTAATTTGCTTTTGTTTTCGATGTTTATTGGGGCATGCTTGTTCAAGATTAGGTTTATATAACGAATATGAATATGGATAGTACGATAATTTTCCTTTTTAAAGGGAATATAAATAATTGTTCTTAATGTTCATATATAAAGATCTTGTCCAAGATGGATGGGGGTGATGACGGCGATAGACCTTACCGATCGCTGAAAAGTTTCTGTTTTCACATTTTTATATGGAATGTTTGGATTAGCCTGTTCCATAGGTTAATGCTTTACTCGGGTTTCATTTACGTAGTGTGAAATTGAAAGCTTTTAACGAATGATCAAGATATCCCTTCGGCAGTGAAAGTGTTGGGGTCGTAACCTGGAATTTACTAAGGTTCGTAACTATGGGTGGGGGATTGGCAGTGAAATTGAACAACAATTTAAACCGAAGTGGAATGGCTAGTTGAATAACTAAGCAAAAACAACCTTGTTTTTGTGGTGTGCAGTCAATTTTTTGTGTTTTTTAGTTAGCATCATCAATTTATAGGTGGCAGAGCGATTCTATATGAACATCGACAAGCCGTATCCGAGCCACTGTCATCCGGACGCGCGCAGACGTTTTATTTTATGAAATGAACAATGGGTTCAATTGTCTTTCTGCATGCGATCACTATGTTTTTAATGATTGTGGTGAACAGGAAGATATTGCTCTATCGTTTTCAATAGAGTTGCGAGGAATCCCCCTGGAAGTAGAAATTGAGAAGCGATTTGGTCAGGATGCTAGTATCGAGAATAGGATAAGAGAAGAAACTGGCGGTTGCAGCATGAAGCAAAATATTGGGACCCCATTGTCCGTATCGAGAAGGACATCAGTGATTATAGCTATATGCGTGAGTAATATCATCCCAATTGCGTAGAGCTCGGCCTAACTGATATCAGCAAGCGTTCAGGTGATGCGAAATGCTATTGCTGGGAATTTCGCCTTGCCATGTATTATACTCCGAAAGAAAAAAGTTTGTGTAGGCACGCTGGGATCTTTTATCATTCCCTTGTGGGAAGAATCACTTCTGAAGGAGTTTGAAAAGTTTAATCGTTTTATTGCACCTGATCCCCGTTTTGTTCAGATATTCCTTCAGAAATTATTGAACGTTATAAGAATAGGTTGAATTGAAGTGATTTGGATATTTATTCCCATGCGATATACCCTTTATAGATGAAGCAATATGTACACAAGCAACTGCGATTGTATCGTCCATCTAGTGTAAATGAGAGGGATATAAAAGAAAACAAAATTATTAAGAATATATAATACGATTGAAATATTAACTAATGATGTTATATGCAAACTCTTTTGCCAGGATCTCTAACTGAGAAGGGAAAACGATATCTGCTGAGCACACTTCTTCAAAAATCTCTTTCATCATATTGTAAAAACATCGTATTTATTATCTTATATCACGTTAAACGATCCAGTCGGCTGTTCGTATGTCTGCCATAATCTTTCGTCATCTCGTTATCGAATGCTTCTTTGAGTTGTTTTTTGGATGCTTCCATCCAAAAGGATTTTATTATTTAAAAACGAATTCATATCCATTAATTTCGTGTTGTTGCCTTTGCATCATTTTCTCTCCGCTCAATAACATCATCAAATAAAATCTGGGTAATGCGTTGTATTACGTAAACAGCGAGTAATGTTTCAGTTTCAATCAAATCTTGAACATCAGCTCATAAGGAAGCGGTTCAAGCTATCGGAATGTGCCCCCGTTCATTTGCTTGGCTGAGTCGATATCATTTAACCTTTTGGCAGCGAGAAGGTAGGAGGGGAGGGGAATCAGTTTCCATGCCATAGCGTGGCGCCGTGGTTGAGCCACGAAACGAGGGAGTCAACGGGTCCGGACGATGCAAGAGGAGAATCTGCAGGCTTTGAAAAAAGCGAAAAGTGTTTACAGTAAGGAATGTTTTCATCGAAATGCGGTGGGTAGCTTTGTTTGATCTTATATCGTAATGGCGTCTTAGCTTATTCGTTCGCCGTGTTCTTCGAATATCTCAAACATCAAACGTTCCTAACCTGGCCAATTTCTCATCGAGTGAAGATCGTATGGCTCTGCGGCGGATGTGGGCTATGCAAGTTCATGCCAATGCAAAAGCCCCCTGTCCCTGCCTCAATCGTCGTCGCAGTATTCGACGATAGCTTGCAGTTACTTCCTTCCCCATCCTGGCGCCTTTCTAATCCAACCCACAGCATAAAGATTAACCACGCGATGCTTACTCGTCGTCGGCTGATCCATTCGTGCGCAAAAGATTGAAGTGTTGCCAATTTTGTGGCATACATCCGATCTCCTATGGATATGTTCAAAGTTGACAGGTTCTTTAAGCATTAGCAGTATGCAATGTCTTAGACCAAATGTTTTTGCGACTACAACAATGAGAACATACCGTCTTATGAGTCTTTGAATGTACAACAATCTAAAAGTGAAACCTTTCATATATATGCAACAATAAGGTGCAAATCGAGACATGAAAAGTGCTTTTATTTCTTTTTTTAGGAACAAACTTATATGGAACTGAGGCAAAAAAAAAAAGAAAAAGAAAACGCATCGCAAAATTACAAACGAACATAAACGTATCTCAGAGCAAGCATTCAAGATCGGCTAGAGAAGATGAAAACCACTGCAACTCTTCTTACAATACCAAAAGTGAAAAAAAAAAGAGAAAAAGAACGTAATGCAGCGATGATCTGTTCACTGGTGAAAAGATCATATTTGTTGACCACGTGATCGATCTCGTAGTAATAGTCAAAAAAAATGTAAACTGCGTTGTTCTGCAAATATTTTGCTAGCCAGAGAATGAGGCTAGCATTGACCAATAAATAAAATCGCTTTCTTATCTACGATCAGGAGTTTACATCACCAACATCATGCTAGGAACATGGGAATATTATGGAAACAGATGCTTGAAAGACAATTTCTAGTCCAACGAACACCCGCAATTCCGTAAACCTGAGGAAGTAAAGTATGCACATTTAATGAAAAACATGAACTAAGGCCCACCTGCCATTTATGGAAGTCATGAACGTTGGGGTCCTCCACATTATCCCCTTCGCCTTCACTTTACATATTCCCACGAAAGTCATAAGCAACGATTACCTGCTTATGAATTTAAAATTGCCTCGCAATCGAGTTCTATTACTATGCATCTCCAATGACAAACATACAGATTAGTTCACCGCAATTATAAATTACAAAGAATGCTTTCCATTTAATGATTATGAACGTCAGAATATATGAATATAGGACAGAAATACAGGACAAAAATAAAGCACAAAAAAATAAAACAAAATCACAGTATAGCTGACGGAAAAAAAACGAAACTTAGTAATGCCATAGAAAGAGAGGGCGATAGAACTTTAAAAAAAAACTCGCGAACCAATCCCAAAAAGTAAAAAATCTTCCCGGAAATGTGCGCCCTTAGGAACCAATAACATTGCCTCTGAAACCAAAGCAAATGGTAGAACTGATTTCCTCAGAAGTTCCATATTTTATAATTGCGGAACGAGCAGACAACAAATTTTTAGATTTCTTTGCGTTACAATTCTTCCATAGTGGTTGGATCGTGCTTAAAACATCAAAAAAAAAAAAAATCCGAAAATGTATAAATGTTATGAGACGAATGGAAAAGTGGAAAATGAAGTAATACGGAACGCTGCAAATTGGCAACTTTCACACTAAAAAATACAACGTCAAAAACGATTTATCAACTAATACATCTTCCCTTTCAAATGAATTGCTGATTTCTATTCCCCTATCGTCTCGCAAAAACACAATAATCACTTCTGCAATATACAGCATTCTAATTGTGCCACCCATATCGTATACACTCTCTTCATATACAAGTTAGCACATTTTGACAAAGTGGAAGGCCACTTGTGCCAGGAAGATCGAAAATTGTCGATTCGACGCAATTATTTTTTATAACGAACGAATCACTTAATCATTTCACAATTTCCTCGGAAGATAGCGATGAGCGGAAATAAAATAAAAACGATAGATTTAGCAATCGCACAGAATGGAGGAAAGATGAAAAGAGAAGAATGAGTTAATAAAGAACGAATGCAGCTATATGCCAGTTTGAAAGCGGTAATGATGGTCAGTCGAAAGATATGAGAAGACCCTCTGCAGGCTGTTGCTGCTGTTGGACTGATTGAGTTGGTTCCGCATAGTTCATAACCGAAGGAACGACCGGCTGAGTTCCTGTCGCACCTGAAGAATTTTGAAAAAGTACGTGTCAATGCTGACTTTAGCACCATTCGGACTTAGCTGACTATACCACTATTGGATGATGAAGCAAATACTTTTAGCAGAAGCAGTCTAAACTATCAACCTCCATTCTCTGGGCAATTAATCCGCGATCTTCCGAGTAACTTTCTAGGCAAAGCATCTGCTCGGAAAGCGGAATATCCCGGTCGGGAACTGTCTGCTGACAACGTTTTCTTTATCACCGAACAAACTACTATACTTCATTCTCAGTGACGACGGTACATGGAGGAAGTTTTTCGACATACTTGCAACAGTACTGTCCTACAATCTTCAATCGATCCTCTTTAGGTATTATAGTTTTCAGAGATAACTGAAAGGTTTCTTGGTACGAGTTTTGGTTGCGTCTGATACGGATAAGGTATAGCCGTTTAAAGCCAAAGATTCAGACCATAAGGAACATGTCGTTGTATATAATCGTTATCACATCTTATTTCCTGCTTTCCCCTGACTGAGGAAATCAGCTGCAGTGACCCTGATAACTTGAAGTGACTGGATGTAAAACTGCTGTGTTTGGGCGATACGCCCTATAGAGAGTAAAGTGAAAAATAGCAAGCAAATGAAACCAAAATAATGAACAATTCATCATCAAAAAAACCTCCTGTCCAATCACTCCTCAATTATCACTAAATGATGCATTCATTAACAATAGAAAACACACCCTGATAGTATTGGCCACTCGTATTAGAGTACTGCTGTTGGTACGCATCCTGAACACCCAGCTGTCCTATGCCTTGTGGGGTATATCCGGCTGCTTGACTGATAGCCGCGTTTGCAACCTTAACAATTTCGAAACATATGAACGAAACACTATCAAATAAATCAACATGCAGCTTTCGAAGAGCCCTCGAGACGGCGAACGTTATGGTTATAGAGAGTAAAGTGAAAAATAGCAAGCAAATGAAGCGAAAATAATGAACAATTCATCATCAAAAAACCTCCTCTTCAATCACTCCTCAATTATCACTAAATGATGCATTCATTAACAATAGAAAACACACCCTGATAGTATTGGCCACTCGTATTAGAGTACTGCTGTTGGTACGCATCCTGAACACCCAGCTGTCCTATGCCTTGTGGGGTATATCCGGCTGCTTGACTGATAGTCGCGTTTGCAACCTTAACAATTTCGAAACATACAAACGAAACACTATCAAATAAATCAATATGCGGCTTTCGAAGAGCCCTCGAGACGGCGAACGTTATGGCTGCATTACCGATCCGTACGGCATAAAGTATATTACAAAAGCTTCACTAAAGCCAATGAGGTGTTACAAATACACACGAATGAGTGTGCCGAAATATGTGCAACATTAGCATTTGAAATGAATTAAATTCAATGAATTAACAAATGGATGGATAAAAGGTACCGTACTCAAGCATCAAACATTCTAATTTATGCCTTGTGGAAAGAAGGACCGATTGCAACAACATAACTAAACACATAAATGCCCTTAGAAATATAATGACATCTATTCTACAAGCTTGATGTTGGGCAATATACTATCAACGCAATCAAAGAGGAAAACTTCTAAACTAATAAACTTAATTCTCTTGCAAACATGTTCACCTGATAGGTGGGATATTGCTGCTGCTGCTGCATAGTAGGCTGCTGCTGATACGGTGCATTAGGTGGCACATTGTACTGCTGTGGAACTGCTTGAGGATGGCTGTAATCATTAGCAACCCCTTTCTGAACCATCGCCTGCGGAGGTATCTGTGCCACCCCTTGATATATATATGACTGCTGAGTAGCGTTTGCATTATACGCATTTCCAAGAACCGGTTCCGACGATGAAACAACTGGCAACGTTGTACCATTGCAAGCGATCTGCAAGCATAATAACGCATGTGAACATTTAAGTTATTTACGAGAAGCATACAGTACAAATGATTTCGTGTTCACTTTATTCAATACAAATTAAAAATGAAAAGCTTCAATCCCAATTGCATTTCACCTCAAAAACCATTTCAAACGAAAAGATCTTTTATTTTGCTCGCGAGTGTATATTTCGAAAAGCAAATTTTGCATAACACAGCAACACCTAAAATTTAGGCAAATCCAAAAAAGAAAGAAGAGCAGAGAGCAGTAATTTGGTTGTTTTTTGTATCAAGGCATAAGGTCGCCGATATTTGCATACTCGATCCCCATATCACCTTAAATGAAGTTTTTTGCACTCAGAAAACAAATGCTTAAAACAGTACTCATTTGTTCTTATTATCAGAACCCCTCAATGTGGTCACGTCTGCATCTCATGCAACTAGCGATGCTTTATAGATCATCCAGACATGGCAAATGTTAATCCAGTAACATCGCCTTCCCTCCTTAATTTTTATGGAAAAATCACGCACCGAACCGTTAGAAGCAGAGTGCACAGGAACATTCGAAATCATTGGCGCAACTTTTTGGTCCTGAACGACTTCTTGCGAGATGTACTGGGGCGGGTATTGGATTTGAGGTACAGATTGAGAAGCCTGGGGCATCGCTTGTGGCACCTGAGGCAGAGCTTGAGATACTTGAGAAGTAGCCTGTGGCATTGCTTGAGGTGCCTGACCCATTACAGGTGGTGCTAACTGCTTTTGTTGATTAGGGTCAATACAAGCACCCGTTGGATAACCTGCAAATAGCACACTTCATGAAAAACGAAACTGGGAAATTCTCCATTGGCGGTCAATGAAAACGTTGAAAACTATACAATTCTGATGCTATTCAATATTATGCTGCTTTAATAGACCATCGATGCAGACATGCGGAAAAATGTGTTAATGGTAAATGTGACCAACATAAGGACCATTTAACACTGCAAAGCTATCATAACTTCATCTTCCGTTCTCTTGAAAATCTAACGGGAAGGGTAAAATAGGTGGATCAAAATAGCAATAATGGAGCTGAACAAAGCCAGGAAAGCCATATAAATTCCTGCTCCTTATGACCGTTGATTAGGATTACAGAGTACAGCACCAACTCAGTAACGTTTTGTTCTTGATTAGCCAGAAAGAACGACATAAAAAAGGAACTCACCGTACTGTTGAGCAACATATTGCTGACCTCCATCCGAATAATATGGTTGCACTGCTTGTATCATGCCCGACTGGATGTTAGTGGTGGTTGCCGGTGCAGTGTATCCAACAGGTACCCCGGGTTGGGCACCATAATAGCCGGGGGGTTGAATGGTGCCCTGTTGTGCCTGCATACGACGCATTTGCAGTTCTTGCTCTTGCTGTTGGAAGCGTAGCAACGCCAGATGACGTTGATGAAGCAGAAGTTCCTGGAATAGAATATCAACACCCTCAATTTTTTCACAATTCAAAAAGACAGTTTATTTTTTTATCAATGCGCTCTCTTATCACGAACAAAAGAGTGCAAACGGTCAAATAACAGAAAAAAAAAAGTAGGAATAGCATGAATCCGCTAACATTAAAGTCTTTCAATTTTTCAGACAACGGCTTCGACCCTTACCATCGCTCAATTACATTGAGCACTAGACCGGTTACTGAACATCGAGGCAACAAATAATATGATACCGGTTACTGAACATCGAGGCAACAAATAATATGAGCATAGAAATAATACGAAAAGGCATGAACGAGGAAAATTAATGGATAAGAACAAGCTAACATGTTTTTTCTGGCGCATGAGGTCGACTTTTTGTTGCATTTGCTGTTGCCTCAGTTTTTGTTCCTCTAGAGCACGCTCTTGCTTTCGCCTTTCATAATCTTCACGGAGGGCGTTTACTGCTTGCCGTGCCTCTTGTATATGAGCGAGATGATCTTGCAACGATTCGAAATAATCTACAAACTTAATAGCTTAAAATATTCGCACGCTGATGATAATAATATAGAAAAGTTTCGCATCTCTATTTTTAATGACGAAAGAAATCAGTGAAGAAATCACTTCACTGAGAAAATAATTCCGTTAAATGGAATTTCATCGTAAAAGATAATAATAAAACGATTCATTCAAATCAAATAATTGTAACGAAAAAAAAAATTATGAAAGCACAACAACGTAATGGAAAAAAATCAAAGCAAATTAGAAATCTGAAAAAAAAAAACATAATCTAATTTCATGTTCTCATCAGCAAATAAAGCAAACCTAGAAATAATCGCATTCAATGCAATAATGAGACCAAACTAAAATTACTTTCACATTTGCAATTACAACCTCAGATTTGCAATTACAACCTCAGATTTGCAATTACAACCCAACAGACATCAGCACTTTGCAATAAGGATGCAAAATGGGACAATCTTGTTAGGAAGTCCATCTTTCATATCCACGAAAATAAACCTAGTCAAAGAAGAAAACACACGAAAAGAACATCGCTAACTTCTTCGGTCTTCCAATTTATTCATTCTGGCCATCACTTGTGCGTGCATCTCAGTCAAACGAATAAAGAGTGATTGAATAGCAGTATCGTTCACAATAGATCTATTACGTGCTATGTTCGATCGAATCCTGTTGTCCATTACGGTTACCTCAAAACGAATAAACTTTGCGAATTATGGCCTTCAGTCTCTTTTTCTGTAGATTCCAAACGAATCTCTTACTCGTTTGAATATTCTTTATATGTAAGATTTGATTAAATGCGATCTGCTAAAGCAAAATGAAACTTATGTGCATAAAAGTAATCTGAATATAACTAGAAAAATGCAAAAAAGTCACCGTAACGGATGCTACCGCTGAAAGAAAAATTAACATGCGCTCACCATTACTGCCCTTCGTAGGTGTACCTCAATCTATAACAACTTCTCTGTCCCCTTCCCATGCCATCCAAGCATGAAACGACAACCAAACCAACCTGTTCCCTAAGTTGACGACAGAACTCCATTGTCTCAGCCGTCTCCTCCTCGTCTGCAGATCCGAACTGCGGAGTTGGAGTGGTGTCTCCGTCAAGCTGTTTGGTAGTCGATGCCACTGAAAACGCTCCTCCAGAATCGGTTGTGGCATCATGCCGCGATATGGAGGATTCGCTGGGAGGAGGTGCTGTTGGTGTTGGAGTTTTTCGACGCTCTACCCCATATGAGTCAGCGGCTGCAGCCTGTAACACATATTCGCTGAATAAAAAGAAATAAACAGAATTAAAGGAATAAAAAAGGAAAACACTAGTACTCGATAGGACCTGCTTAGATTCATAGCCTTTTTTACGCAATCGATGAACGTATTAATTCAAGCCAATCGTTATATACAGCATCTGTCACCTATGTTCGGTTGAAACAATTTGACAGTGGATTTATTAAAATAAAAGAGTGATCTCAGTAAGCAAAGAGCAATGTGGAAGGTGTTACAGCATAGTCGTCTGCGTTTGTCCATTTCGCTTAAACCTACTGTTCAATCACGAATAAACATCTTTTTTTTCAGAGCTGGGATGCCAAGGAAAATGTATATTCTTTTTTCCTCTGATTAAATAAGTCCACAATACGCCAAAAATTAAGAAATCGTCTCTGCTTAACTGGAAATATAAGAGGACAACGAAATAGCGCTGACCGCATTCTTTTGCTCATTCTTTCTTTGTTGCCAATAGTCACGATTCAAATAACGCGCCAGTTCAGGATCAACCTCTGACTCACGATTTGAAACTGCAGCCAGCTCGCTCTCTGCAATTATAAAGAACTTCGAAAGGACATCGAAAAACGGCACAAGAATATAACAGTGGATCTGGATACCTCAGGTGGCAGCAAAGGTACCTCAGATAAAATATCAATGTTCCACACCCAGTGGCCAAGGTGACCTTCAGCCATATCGAGGAGTAATAATCACATGGAAATGAATATAAATTAGCGAGTGGGAACATAAATTGACATCATTTGCCAGCTTCTTCCTTTCTACCTCGACGCTCCCATCTTCAGATCCTCACGAGTCATTGTCTCCCAGGTTGTTTCCGTTCATGCTCATAAGCTTTCTTCAGGGCTATTCCATTCCCTACTCTGACAAGGATGCAGAAACCTCGAGATTATGTTGCCTAAAATGAGGACTGAGGCTATCTATAAACAGTCAACATCTTTCAAATTGTTTGCAAATACACTATACAAAATTGTCACAAATATGAACCGCGTTTATTGCTTGCTGCTCCTCTGTAGATGAATGTTTCATTATTCGTCGGGGCACTTGCTTCGTTTGCATTTGAAGCTTCCGTTGGGGTAATGCGTGTACCAAAAGCGTCAGTCCCATTATAAAGCTGATAGAGCTTACGTTGCCTTTCTTGTTCCTTCAAACATTTCATAACAAACTGTGAAAGAGAAATTAAGAACTGACTGAAGTGTTGATAAGGATCAAACAGGTTCACATGAGCTTACAATTTTACTAGGCAAAGATCTTGGATATCATAGCGTCATGCAGCAAGTGAACTTTAGAACAAGCGATACGGAAAGCCGATATCATAAAACCTTCACAAATTACCTACTGAGATATAAACTGTTAGGCTGACAAACAGAATGAGAAGAGAAATTTGCGACATTGTATCTATCTCCTCCCGTCAGATCTTCTTATGAAATAGCTATCCTATGAACTCAATTCAGAGATCATCATTTATATTTTAAAGAGATTAATGTCGAATTTTTTTCTCTTCAAGGATAAACTCCTCTCTCCCAGAAGTGCATCTCCCAGTCCAAAACAAACGGGAAACTGTAATATAAACAGTAAGGAAAGGATGTTATTTATATACGCTACATCATAGAAAAAATCCATGCGATGCATAGAAATCGCGTTCGACAACCCATTCTGCCCACAAATCCCAATCATCAAATCATCTCATTAATATATGACGATTCACTCAGGACAGCAAACGAAAGAAACCATAATAAATGCACAACGTAACAACGGTGAATCGTTCTGATCTCGTCTATTATCTTATTAAAACCCTACTATCTTATGCATCTACCTGCAATAAAAAAGAAGAAATAAAGGGTTGAAGAAATGGCTACCTGCGCCTCGGCTTCAGACTGGCTTATCGCTAGAGCAAGATTAAGTTCGTCCTCTTCAGCTTGCTTCAATTCGCGCGCTCTTTGCTCGGCCGTTTTCTTCGCGTCCACAGGTAAAGGTTTATCACTCTTTCCTGGTGCGGACTGCCCCGGAGCTGCAGGTTGCACTTCGGAAGGTGGTTTGCTCTTTCCGGATGGAGTCTTCTCGAAGCATCCATCACAAACACGCACCTGAATATAAGAGAAATAGAATGTGCAGATGGACGGCTGCACGTCCCATATGACAGCACAGTTAGATAACTGTGTACTTGATGGTCAATTTTGGACATCTGCAAGCTTAAAAAATACTCCCTACGATTAAGACGTAGAACGTGAAATGCTCCGATAGAGGAATCACCGAGAGCGGAAAAGAACAAGCTCCACTCATTCTGATAAATTAAGCTTGTGAGGATCAACCAAATAAGCAAAGAATCGTAGAGAAATGCTTATAGCAAGTCAAGGTGCGCCAGTGACTTCAAGACAATGCCGCAGGTCAAACTCACGTAACATTAGCAGTGAGTACACCTTAGAAGGTACTCTGTCACCTTTGCAAATGCAAATAACGCAAAATTCACTGAAGAAAAGTCGATGGTGATGGCAGTATAACGCTGCTTCAATGCAGCATCACTTAAAATAACAGCACTAACATATCACTGCATTCTTAGTTGCAATTGCAGCAGAACCTTCTGTAGGAAATAACGTCTCCTAGTATATTCAATGCCCTCTAATATATCTTCAAAGATGGTTTATTACTTAAGATCTAATCCACACCTTCCACAAACTTGAGATTGTATTAGATGATGGCTGCATAATCCGAGACGTCAAACATAGGCGTTTTATAG
Organism: Baylisascaris schroederi; assembly: GCA_006503575.1. Taxonomy (NCBI): domain Eukaryota; kingdom Metazoa; phylum Nematoda; class Chromadorea; order Rhabditida; family Ascarididae; genus Baylisascaris; species Baylisascaris schroederi. Next base: position 229,673 of record QEWY01000227.1, on the reverse strand, counting down.
CAGCAAAATGCTGAGCCCAGTCACATTGTACTATAAGCAGCCAGAATACAGTAACCTGTGAAGTTTGCGGATTTTTTATTGCCAAGGACATTTACACCTGGCAATAAAAATATAATTCGAGGCAGGTGGAAAAGGGAAGGTGGTGGTTCCAATGATGTCGACCTCGGAAAAGAAACCCGAAATCGTAACATTACCAATATCTAGAGCAATGTTGAAAGGAACAAACCTGTTTTTCGATACCATATTGAGGTAGATAACTCTGTTTACTGCTGCATTTATCGCAAAAGATTTGTCCACATGCCCGACAATGATGTTTTCGCGTCAATATACCAAACGCCGCACGACACCTTCAAAGAAAATCCTTCATTCACATAAATGATTCACAATTTGTCCTTGCTTTCAGCAATTGCTTTTCGTAGTGATCCTATTTCAGATCGTCATTTTTACAAATTCGGGTTTCATCTTACTTTGCTTAGTTAACATCTAATTCATAATCACTTTACTATGGCTGATAAAATTCCGAAAGTAGATTCTGAAACGTACAAAATGCTATATAATACGGCTATTACTGCACGACGAATAAACTGTGTGCTCATAAGTTGAAACAATGAATCGGTGTCGACTAATATTTTAAATAATATCTTACAAACGGGTTTATTCTCAGACATCAGCGCCCAACACTGCAGCATCCGCAGTTCTGATATAACTGCAGTTTTGTCAGAGCCACTGTTGCAATGACCCCTTCATTTTTTCTTGCTCTTTAACCAACATTAATAACATTACCTCTCCCTAGGTTGCTACCATTCCATCCCTCCTCTCTCCAGTATAACCCCTACCCTTCTCCCTCCTCCCCCTACAATCTAAAATTTTTGCTTCGAGATGACGTGTGAAGAGAACTGTTGCGCTAAGAGATGCGTTATTAGGCCAAGAAATTATGCTTCTTTTTACCTGAAACATTCGTCGCCATCGGCCCATTCAGGTGCGCTTTCAGCAACAAACATCGCTTCTGCTTCTGCAACCTCCGGGAATTCGAATCCGGCTAGCTTCATTAGATTATGGGTATCGACTACTATTTTATACTCGGGTTTGTTTTTAAATGCCATTGCCCAACACTGCAGCAGCTCCAGAATCTTGTTTTTCACCTAAAAATACATCTCCTCAGCTAAATTTTGATCAGACAATTATCAGACAATTGCAAGTACAATTTACTTTGCACAGTAATGCCCAATGTGAGCGGACATACTTCCTCATTTGCACTACGAAGGTGGTCCTGCAATCCGATATGCACAGAACGCATGCAAAAGTTACCATGCACTTACTTCCCCAGTTTCTCTAGTGCCAAGATTTTCCGGAAATACCGAGAACTTTTCAAAAGGCGCTCGAGATTTCTTGCCAATATTTCAGGCCCACATTGTTTTTCTCAGAAAATCCATTCCATGATCCAATAAAATATCTTCCGCTTTCCCTAGTGCTGATTTTTGCCCAAAATTAGACGCCACGAGGTGAAAACCTCCTACTCTTCCCTTCCGAGATCAGAAATCACTGCTAAAGAGCGTTTGACACCGAACGAAAAAGCAACAAATTTAACAAAAATTTTCGTTTTGAATATTGCAAGAGCCATAAGCAAACTGCTACTACTGCAGTATTCAAAACAAGAAGTCCTCGTTTTAAACAAACTCTCAAACCAAGAAATTACGCTTACACCACCAAGCGACTCTAAGAAAAATAGTAGGCAAAAATGATAAGGAAATCATTAAGTTTTGTTTGCTGCAAAACTACGAGATATTCCTCCCTTATAGCTTTTGAAAAAACCCCGAGCTATAAATTCCCATTATTTTTGAGTAACGGAGGTTTCAATGAGAGAAAACAAATGGAACGACGACTTCCTATAGGGATTCTACAGTCTCATATCCAACTGTTGCCGCACCAAGCAATCACTGATGTAATAATATCGCTTACAACTTTTCCTTGAGTTGCACTTTCTACAATTACGTCAATTGCTAACTACCGCATGAAAGAACCATCATACGAACTACGCAGCCCCATACTACTTAATATCGCATTAAATTTTTAATGGAACATTAAAAGAAATTAATACAACGAACCTTATCGGGTGTGCTGTCGAGTGAGAGGTTTTTTAGATCCTCCATAAAATCTTTTGTGGCAATTTCTGCGTGAAACTGCAATGAGAGAATGTTTATGTTGTTAGTGAATTGAATAAATTTGCATAAAACAAAAAATCAAACGCCCTTAAACTCTCTCTTTGAAGATAGGGTGCTGTGGGCTGGTCACTGATTCGACCACCAGCGACCACTTCTCGATCGATTTTGAACACGCGCAATGATATGAAATATAAAGAACGCTTCAGTTATTCCCATTAGAGATATTACGAATCCAATACTATTGCAAACACCAATAGAGACCCATTACAAACATACAATTAAAAATTGTGTTCAATACATCTGAAAATCATCACAATATTTGCAATGATTAAATCAGTACCTTAGCGCCGCAATTCTTCATACATGCCTCAAGAACCAATAAAGCGTGATGGGCGACATGTGGATTCTCATTGTGGTATCGTTTTATGAGCCGTAATAAACTATTCGTATCACCTTTTTTCAAAAAAGTTCTCTTTTTAAACGATTTTTTTTTCTCCCTCACCGTAGAAATTTTAACTTTTGAAAGATTTTTTCCAGTCGTTTTGATTCTCCATCATATACTTGTTTCTGTCTCTTCGCGACTTTTTACATGAATGCCCAAACATGCAAATTTCTTTAGCTTATATCTATCCTCGACTTCAGGCTTCCGCTTGTTCATCACTTTTGCTTTGGATCTGTTTACTGATAAGCCCACCATCGTACTTTTTATCACAAGCTTAAGCTTCATATTTCTTTTCACCTGACTGAAGCTGTGGAATATCCGGACTAAGTCATCTGGAACCCCAAGTGGAAATCTTTCCCCATCAAGTTCACATTCTTTTTACAATTTAGCTCATACAACATGAATTGCAAACTTAAATTGAATAGCAGTGGAAAAATGTTTATCTTCTTTTGATCAGCTTGCTAAGTTTGCAAAATTTCACTTCCATCAGGAAAAATAAATTTTGTTGTCGACGGTCAGATATAGCTTTCAAACGACAAAACGCCTCTAAATGTTCAAAACTCTGTCTTTGTTCCTCATTCCATTTATTTTGAAGGGCATCACAATCCACTACTCTCACCGTGAGTCTTTCCATGAATAAACTATGGAAAACATTCTGAGCTCTATTCACAATGCTTCCCACAACCTTCACAGTTCATAGTTTTTTACTGAAATTCATAAAACTGATATATAAAATATTATACCACGGTTCAAGGATACTTCTGATTCTTAAAGTTAACAAGAGTAAATTTTAAAAAAAAACCTTGGATGAATTTTTTCAAAAGCCAAGCTTACTTGTGCCTCAAAGAATGTTCGTTGTTTCTAACTAGAAACGGGAGTAGATCGGGATGGAGGAAGGGATAGGGGAAAGAGGAAGGACATAGTTTTCTATTTACCACTTTATCTGCGAAAGTATAAAACGAGATCCCCCCCCCCCCCNTTGCATCTGGAGAACTAATAGACCCTCACTAATGATGAAAGGGGCATGATGGGGCTAAATTCTAATCGAGGAAATGCTGTTCACTCTGATCTCGATATTTCTTAGAACAAATAGATATTTTGAGAGGTAAAATTCATCACCTCTCATCGTTTATACACGACGGCGAAATTTTTATGCAAAATCGTTAGTATAATTTCTAATAACAGAAATAAATAAATACGAGTATTATATGAATAAGCCCCCGGGCAATTTGATGAAGTTTCCCAAGCAATAAAAAATTGGGATGATGGTATTACATTCTCAAACAAGAGATCAACCAACTAACGGTGCTTCTCCTCCACGTATCATATCAACACATTCGATAATTGCATCCCAATTCGGATCGATGAGTGTTGAATCGGTCGCCTTCTCTACAATTAAACATCCTCAATGAACACCGAAATTTGTTCCTTCAAACATCAATGGTTGTGCATTTATGAATAAGGATTCCAAAGCGTTAGAATGGATTTTTTCTGCTCCTTGTTCTTAAAGAATCTCTTAAAGAATTTCTGTTGCCGTTCTTGTTCTTAGAGAGGCTCTCTTCATATGTTACTTCTTCTTCGAGATATCAACGTTCGAATCCTTCTCCACTTCCAAATGTACATCCCGGTTACCTTATTACATCGGATATTCAAAATATATCGCAAACCAAACACAGTAATAAGTCAAATAATTTGGGAAAACACAATACATAGATAAATAAAAAATAAAAAATGAAAATCAACACACGAACCAAGCTGCCTGTCGAAGCGTTTCGCCATTACGACTACCCTCTGGCCAACAGCAACGATCCTGAACTAACGTAAACGCAACCAATCACACTGAAATCAATGATGGTAAATAGCAATATTCACTTGCACCGTAAAGTAGCCTCAAACACTTTCCATTAATTGCAAACAACCTTCGAAATTTGCATATCTGTGAGCAATCAACCATTTAATTGTTAAGCACTTATGCAAATTTGTTCTATGAACGCATCGTGGACGAAAATAAATATTTTATAGAAGTTTATGAATTTATGGTAATATTAAGTCATTATTTCGGTCACCTATTGTTTTTTATAACTCATGGGACTGAGTGACCAAGGGAGGGGAATGCAAAAGCGCATACCATGCTGCCTTCTTTAGCACATTCCTCTATTTATTGAAGTATCTAGTATGAGCTGATATGAGCTTAAAAAAGCTCCATTTGTTGTGCTGGTTCAAACATGAAGTTTGGTTGAAATGATTGATCAGGCAACCAAATAACCGAGTTAAGCTAATATCCAGCTAAGAGGTACAGTCAGGGAGATGGATATACGCGCAACATGCAGTCATTAAGAAATAGACGACAAAGATAAGAATACTCTCGAGGAAGGGTGGATATGAAGGGATGTGCTACAGCACTAATAATTTCCATTTCAACAGCAACTGATTTCTTTGCCTTATTTATAGCAATATGAATATGACGACAGTTCATCGACTTCAATCTCTGATTTGGTTGCACCTCATTAGGTAATACATATCAACGAAATATTGGTTGTTGGGATAGTCATCTAATTCAAGAGGAACAAATACAACCGTAAAAAATAGATATATGAAATGAATAAACACATGAATACAACCAATGAGTAGGTAGAGTAGAAAGTAAGAACGATACACTCCCTGATTAAGGTAACACAACCACACTGATTGTACCTACAATCCATTAATAATGAAACAAATCAACGCTTCAATCAGCAGATCAAATCACGCGGTTGACAAATCAGCCATTGTGGTGGCAATAAGAACTCATTCATGCAATCTGTAGAATTCGACCGATCAAATTTGCATCGATATTTCCATTCCTCATCGTGAACAATTTTGTTCAACGATTGACCAGTGGTCACATGGTCAACTGATGCAACTTTTAACTTAAGAATCCACCATGAATGGCTTAAATGATAGCTAGAAAGAAAAGATCCGGTTGCGCTGGTTTGAATTTTACTGAGTGCTGCTGAATGAACTTTGACTTTACCGATTCGTAGCGGGAACAAGCGTTATCACTGCAGGACACATATCGGTTCATTCAAGCTTATTAACTTTTTGTTACTACAACTGTTTCGGTGTGTGAACTAGTGTTCGGAGTACATCACCATCCCGTCATTCCTCTGGAGGGGGAGGGGGGCTGCCCCATCAAGGCGGACGATAAGTTTTGGATCGCGAGAGTACCGCGACTGAAAAATTCCCTGCCCCCTGCAGGGAACTTGCTGTAAGCAGTCCCATCCTCCAGCTGGGACTGGTTACAGCAAATTCCCTGCAGGCACCGTGAACGGGGTCCTCCTTCCCAACATTACTATGAAGAACCTCATCGAAATAACGAAGATAATTTATTTCCAGCAATAACAACCACGCGACGACGACAAAGCACACACAACGATTAGATAGCAAGCAATACCGCAACTTATTCATGTCTTTGGTTACGGCCCGTAAGGCAGATCATAATGCATGTGGGGAGAGATCAACATCGAGGTCAATAAAATAGTAAACAAAGCAAGTAGTTATACAAAATGAAGATCACCACGATCACAGAGATCAAAAGAACTTATTTAATCATAATGGATCACTCGTTAATAGTTATCTATGTACTCGCAATTGCCCTAAGAGACGATATTCAGAGATCATCAGGTTGAGGCAGTGTCGAATGCTTTTGTTATACGGTAATGATGTTATTGAACGCGCCATTATAAGCGATGTTGGAAAACGGATACACTGTGAGTTGGAACGCTGTTCATAGGTTTTGTCATTTACGCTGGGGTGGTTAACACGCTTTGGGATATCGAAGAAGGTAACAGTTTTTGTTTGTTCCCGTCTGGAAAATGATAGAACTGTCCGTCCTGTATTTGAACACTTCCGGAAACTACTGAGAACGTTGATTTATTCGTTTGACAGCTTACGAATGATTTTACAGTCGACGATGGATTGTGAATGGAGGTTTGGCGATTGCAATGCTCACCTTTTCATCAAGTACGAATATTTATGCAACATCCTGAATAAGGTCTCTGAATGCTTTGAGAGAATATCGCTTTCTTTTTGCAAAAATATGACTCCTACATGAATATTTCGGGAATTCCTTTGGATTAGTGCACTCATGAAATGTTGAAATATCGCGCATAATTGCCCCTTCTTCAAGGAAGGTGCCATATAATCGGCTGCAAACTATCGGCCATTATTTTCGAGATCTACGGTTTATCGTATTCTCGAGAGGGCCATTACCTTCCATATATGCAACCACTTCATATCTGGGTTCATTATCAACGAATATTGCTGGCAGTGAGCCTATCCAATTGAACGGTTATCTCATATCCAACTACATTTTTCTTTAAGTCGCAGCTTATTATGGCGATTAAAGATTGCTTATGCAACCAAAATATTGCATAGTAATTATGTGTTTATCGATTTTCAGTGCTATTATTTTTGGTAAAGTGACGATTAAGTCCGTTGTTTATGGTTCTGACGACAATCTCAGGTGATTCAGGTAGTTACGTTACTTCTGCGATACCGTATTCAGCCAATGATAATTGAAAGGATGCTTTCAAAAAGGTATCCGGCTGGATATTGCTCAAGAATCATGCTTTTAGTAGTCTACTATTTATGTTTTATATCGATGTTGGACACTCTAAATGTGATTTTTGAAGGGGTCACAACCAAATTCCATATGGATCACTCTTGCATCCTCTCAGCTTTCTAACTTTTATTAATGACCTGCTCACTTCCAAAGTTCATGAAAATATCGACATTTCTTCTCATGAATTCTTCGAACTTTCCTTGACAAGTGGCCAACTCGGTCGGCTAACTCTTCAAAACCTTTTAACAAATGCTGAATGAACGTATCTAAAACACTTGTTCTCAAAGAAGGTAATAAATATTTGGAATTCCATACCGAATAAAATTGAAATAATTAGAGATTGACCTCTAGCAGATGAACTTAACGGTTTCGCATCCGGAATAAGGAAACAGACATCATATCCCACTCCCCTTCGACCATTTTTCTTGCTTTCATAAGTTTTCACTCAGTTTACTGCTGTTGTGAATATGCATTGTCTCATAGGTGTTAATTTCAACGTTATAATATTGTTCAATTTGTTTTGTTTATAGACTTGGATTATCTCTTCCTTCACTCTTTTGATTTTCCTCATCCATTCACATGATGAATGGTATATTCGTTTTTGCATATAAGCGATGTGCTTCCTATATCTGCGAATAAACTCATCATTAACTCTATCGAAAATTAAAATATTCGTTGATGATGTTAGAGTTGGTGTTGTTGACCATGACCTGACCATATCGTCCTTAAACAACAACAAAAGTGACCACTGTCCACTTACGAACAACAAATACGATCCTTCATCTCGCTGCGAATAATCCTCCATTCACTTATATTTTAAGCGCTTCTAATTTGAGTCCTGAGAATGAACTTAGGGATTTGTGATCCGCAACAACCACTTTGAGTGGATATTTTGAGTAATGCATCATATACCTTCATCGACGTTTATCGTTTATTGAAAGGTTTTAACTCCTTGAATAAAGAGGGATATGTTGGAGTTTATAGAATTTATGCACGATCACTGCTCGAGTTCATTTATGTGCTACCGTATCTTTATGCCGCTGGGGTATCGGGAGATGTACTGTAAGTGTTGTTACGCTTATAAAAGACGACTTGTGTGGTTGATATGCTTCTTCATTTGTCGAAAAATTTAATTAAATTCTTTTGATTGTCATTTTTGCATACGGTACATGCTGGAAATGTGCCAGGAACTGCGCTGATGCCTTTCGCTGGAGGAAAGTATCACCCTTTGCCATCGAAATGGTCGGAAGCAGAGAAGAAGAGTTTCCAATTTTTGCTGTGTTATAAATGCAGAGAGCACGCGAATTATGAGCAACAGACAGTGCAAAGAGTGAGCAGAGACGCAGAGTGAGTGGGGATTAGCACAGTGGCGCTAGTGATATCGCAGTTATCGAGTGGTGCGCGGCTTTCATGAGCGGAAGTTTTCGGGAGGTGTGTTCGGGAGGTGGTTAATTAGACAGTTGGGTGGTTGAGGTTTATGGTTGGGTTGGTAGGGTGTTGTATAGGTTGTCTCGAAGACATGGTAAGGTCACTGGGCACTGTGGAGGTCACCTTGTGGGCACTTACTAGGGAATTGGGCTGAATTTATGACTTACTGTTTTGAGAATTGAGGGGATAATCAAACATCGATTAGGAGTGAAAATAAGTGGGGCATGTGTACGAATATCGAGTTAATATAAATTTTGACAGTGCCTCGCAAGTTAAGATTTGACTTTTATTTCTCTCCCGCCATCTAACCCCCCCCCCTCCCCATCCATTTCAGAAATGATTGTGGTTATTTGAATGCAATAAAATTGATAGGTCAGCTTTTCAACGATGCTGAGTGCCATTTGTTGTTGAGGCAAAAAAGGTACCATTGTCACAAATCATCGGCCCTAAGTGTATTTTTATAAGAACAAATAAATCCGTCATAATTTACTTCGCCGATGTCTTGCTGGCGACTTGTGATGTTTTAAGAGGCGCTTAGAATAGTCGATTAGGTTGCGATATCTGCTGCACAGCGATCGTGATTAACTATACGTACTTTATTTCTGGGTATTCATATTTGTATTCTCGCATACTTCCATTCCTTACGACCTCTCTAGCAGTCATTTTTAATTATTTCTGGGTGGGAGGGGGGGGGAGAGCGGGAGGGGGAGGACTTTCAAGGCAAAACTGTATACCACCTTTATGGTTGCAGATGTTTTTTTATTGTAAAGTGAAAATGTAATATTGCCATTCATTTTGCACTCCTTCTTGTTTCCATACAATATTTTTGCTTCACGTTATCGCTGTAATCTCTCATTTGATCTTAATTTGCAAACTCAATGAATGCTTGATGTTGAATTTCGCCGCGGGATGGCTGCAAGAGCAATAAAATCTTCACTTGGGATATCATGTCGTCTTCGAACTCTTAACGTTGAGAATAGAATTGTTATTGCATTTAAGACGCGATTGGCGCTTTCTAGGTTGTTTGTTGTATCGAAAACTTGTTCCATTCACGCCATTATTATTTCAAGCGTATATACCATCCAATATGTTATATTATATCCAATCTTTGCTCCAGCAGGAATCAACTCCAATCCTTGATCATTAGAGGGCTATGTCTGTCGATTATCGTCTGAAGGAAACTACTTATTCGTACAGTCTCGGTTTAGTCTCTTTCAGGAAGTATTGTGTCCATTCTTTTTTCCACAAAACTAATTTGCTGCTGTCGTTATATGTTGCGTTGGGATCGTTCACGTAATTAGGCGGTCCATTGTGAGTGGAGTTTGCAAGGATTCTATGTTATAACATCAATGTTTTACTTGGCCAATTTCGCTGTCTGAAACGTCCTTCCTGCGGAACACTTATGATGGGGATGCTGGCGAAAATGTGCAGAATATCTGCAGATTTATTCCTTGTAAAGTCCATAATGAATTCACTTGCGATTTTATTTTCCTTCAAACGTTCGCTTTCTTCTATTGTGCGTATGCAAATTTACAGTTGTAGGTTCATCGTCACGGCCTCTTATTTGAATATGCCAGTGTTTGTGTCAATCTGCATGCAGTTGATTCAACAAACACTGAAGCTTGAGTTACGTTGGTTGGTAGATTTAACGTTTTAAAATGAACTCTTTTCCATTTTTCATGCTGAAACATCGTCATTTTTGTAAGCAATTCGAGATATTTAAATAAAATCTAGATGCATTTTATAACTGCCAAATATTTATTTCACATTCCTCGACCGAGCAGTCAGAAAACGAATATTTCGTAGAGGATATGTGGTCAGATAAGTTGAAGTGTTAAGACATAGTTTCATTCAGTTTGTAATTTGTGATTGCAATAGAGCATATTATGCGCGATTATTTATTTCCTTTATGCAAATGCCACTCTTGAGCATCACTCGACGAGCTACTCAATCGTTGGCTGATGCTTTTATTTTAATATCAGAAGAATTAAACGGGGTGGGACAAATGAAGCCAAGGCCGCACTTGTGGCCTGGTCCAAATTCAGCCATGTGATGGACATAGTGAGCGGACTATACACTAGTGAATCAGAAATGTTTCGAAAAAGATACAGCGATAGCTCGAAGGTAGGATTGAAATGATTGGGCGAGTCACGTATGTCGACGAGTGGATGCCTCGACCACTCATGTGAGTCGTCGAGTTACTCGATCCCCTCTCCTCTGAATCACAGAATTCGTTGTCTTGTGCCTAATCCTGTTCACAAGTTGTTCTCTGATTTCACTGCTCATCATGCTCTCAGATATACCGTATTTTTTACTCGTCGTTGCTTTCAGATATAGTACGCTGTCTTATGAAGAGCTTTTACAAATTTAATGACCGGTCCGTCCATCTATTTGTCTGTTCAGTTGTTTCAACTCTTAAATCACTGAAGCTTTAGCATTTAAATGAGCTATGAAATCTAACTGTTGAATTAAGCGATGATCTCGAAAGCCAATGCCAGCAAATATAGCGGTCAGGTTGTTCTTGTAAACGGTCAGGTCACAGGAAGGCAGGTGAGTCTTTGTTGGTGTTTTGTAAGTAAATGTTTAAGTAGTTGTTTGGATGTGCTCAGTAAAGATGCACATATCAAACCACTTCCCTTGGCACCTTCAGTTGTTTATCTTTGTGGCGTTGTGCCATAATCGATGAAGATGTGGGACTCTTATTTCATGTGAATGACACATATTTGGCTCCCACGGTCACGTTCATCCATCCATTCATTCACATTAAGAAAACGTACTTTATCGTTGCTTTTCCACATTGTATTTCCTGCTTTCTTTCTCTTTGTTTTGCATTGACCGACGCCAATCTCAATGACGTCGACTGAATTCTACGTTCACTGAGTTCAACCCAAGTCAAAGAGTGATGCTTTCCCGTACCATCATTCCAGCTAGGCTGTCAGGATGTATCCAATAGGCGGGAGTGCTTGAGCAATCGAAACGTTTTATAAAGAAGTTAGAAGCGAAAGATTTGATGGTATATGCAGCTAACATTGTGCATTAAAGATAGGGATTAGAGGAAATCGAAATGAATTATGGGCTCATGAAACTATAACAAATTTGCAGCATTCGTGCTTGTTTAATTCTGTCCATATTTATGACCAACTGGTGCTGTTGACCGTGAGGGAGTGGGGGGTAAGGAAATATGCTCACTCTTAAATTTTGATGCTGCAGACCCGATCCCACCAAAATTTGACCAATTATGCCACAAAATTTTTACGCCTTCAACACCCCATTTTAGCGGCAATTGTTGCTATTTCATCTGTTTCTCTTTGATAGCTTTATCATTAAAGATCGCAATTTATGCACAACTGACTGTGAGGCATCTTATTTTTGTGAATTGATTACTATCCTTGTTTAAATTGAGGCAACCACCCAGGTTCCTATTTGACCGATAGGATTTCTTGCCTCCTGCAAGTGTGCCCACTTGGATTCGATCCTTCAACAAGGGCTACCCACTTGCATCAATTTTTCGTATGCGCTGCTTTGTGTTGTATTAAGGGAGCGATGTACAGTTCATATGAGCATGTTTTGGGGAATACCTACGAATACTCGCTGTGTTAGGGGTCGTTTTGCTCGATCCCAAAAGGCATAAAACCTAAAAAATCCTTTCCTGCCGTTTACCGCTACCGGCTACTAAGTTTTCACTTGTTAAGCATGCTGTGGTACCTAAAAGTGAGATGGTTTCCTGCTCCGAAACATAGCTCGGAGGGATTTGAGGCAACAATGCCAAAAAGGGATTTGTTATGGTTGTATGGCATAAGTTACGGCTTTTTCACAAATTTATAGCCCTCTGAAAGGATTGACGATATGTATGGAGGATGGAAATTTCAGTAGTTCAAAAATAATCTGCTACGCTTATTTGCAGTGATCGTCTCAAATTCTTCATTATAATATATGCAAAATAATTTACTAAACGGAGAGCAGTTGGTATTCCACCATTAAAATCACCATTGCACGCTATAGTAACTAAATTGATCGAACAGAGACAGTAGAGATCCAACTGGGCTTAGAGGATTTTCAGTGATTACTTCGATATGTTAGTGTCGCGGTATTTTCTCATGTCTAGCCTAGCCGTCATTCCGACTGTCTTCCCCGTCTTGCTGCCTGTTGCTACTTTTACACTCGCTAGACTTAAGAAAAAAAAACTAATTACCTAAACGGGTAAATGTTTCAAGAAAAAAAACTAATTACCTAAACGGGTAAATGTTTCATGAATATAAGAAGTGTAGCAACAGGTGATGATCTACGATTAATCATTGTTTCGATATTCTCGAATGACACTCATCGCTATTGGTACCTCGATTACCGTCGTATTCATCCACCAACGTATATGAATACTGATTGACTTGTTCTCTTTTACTATATTTTATTTGAGGATTTGAATTAACGAGCAATTTTATCACAATAACTTTAATAATTTTTTTTTTTCACATTTTAACGTTTTATATATCTTTTCGTCTCATAGTATCATATTTTTATGCACTGAATTAGGGATTTATATCTTTGCTATATAAATTTCAGTTTTCACAATTTTTGCCGCTCGTTTTTCTATGTTACATTTCTATTGAATCATTTAACGTGTCTGTTCCCTTTTATTGATATTCGATAACGATAGTAATAACAGTGAGCATTGAAAAAAGTACCTCTGAGATGGTGTGTTAGATGAGGCTAATTCTTGCTATTGGCACACACTCAGTGTGCGTTTATATGGTGTGTTTGACGGAAGTGAGGGATCCCATCGACTCTGTTTGTGCCAAGACTAGTTCCTGCTGTGGCAACACAGTCATTATGTCTTTACGTGCCAACAAATCCCTGTCCTTTCGTGAATGTGTCTATGTGTCTTTCTGTGTCTGTATGCGTTTGCAGTTCGTTTTCCATCCCCATACGGCTTTCATATATTGTTCAATCCTTCCGTCACTTTCTTTAAACTAGAGTGAATATTTCAATCCCTGTAGTCGCTGTGAAAGGTTCCAATGGAATTGAATGGTATGGAGCGGAGCAAGGTCAAAACCAACAAAACTTCCTTCCTTTTGAAGAGAATGGAAGGAAGGAGGAAACGAAAAATCAGAAATCATTTCAGCAACCATTTGATTACATTTACAATAAGTGTTCATGTGGGAACTATAGAGAAGCGTAGTCGTCTTTGGTGCATTAAGCAGTTTCAAACGAGCGGAGGAAGGATGCGATGCGGTCGAACGCAGGACATCAAGAAAAGAAGTGTTGGACCGGAAGTTGTTGGTGATCGTGACCAACAGTTCTTAGCTTCCGTCGACTCCCGTATAACACGCCAACATTCCCGTTGGTCAGGATCACCGATATTTCCCGGTCCAATGCTTCTAATTTATTCTCTGCTGAAGTGCTCTATATTGATTTTTTGTTGGCAAAAAAGTATATCATATTTTAATTGCTTATAACGTTAGCCATCCTTCTACGGTTAAATGGACTGTGTGAGGTGTGAAGTGGCAATATCTTTTCGTGGATTGGATTCAAAATGCAGCATCTTTTTTTATATTTTTGTTGATTCTTTGCTCAGTTGTTCTAAGATGAATTTTGTTCGGAACCTACTTACTTAAACATCTAAGCTGTACATGCGGACAGCATCGTGTTGTTGTGAATGCAGCAATAGTTCTTAATAAAGGTTGTATGAATATTACCAAATTTCTTCAATGCGAATTGCCTTTCATTTAATATAGCAGTGGGCGTATGTTATTCTTTTCATTGTTTCGAATGAATGTTGTTTATGAATGGAACAGTGGGAAATCTTTGAATTCTTTAGGGTTAGTTTCATCAATGCGCTCAATTTTCATAGATAACAGCTGTTTCGAGGAGACGCGTTGTCGAAGTGTGAAAATAGCGCATTGAAGAGATCTGCAATCATCTAGTGCCACATCAAAAAACGAATTGTTTTTTTTTCTCGATAACAACTGTTTTCCTCATCTTCTATTGCATTTCTTTGAGTATTTTCATGCGAACGTCGAGGTTAATATCGCTTTTTATTTGTCATTTGTCGTATTCTGACAATACTTTATTATCTCATTCAATATAAAATTTTTATAGTGTCTGAAAGTACTCGAAAATATTTCGATATGTGAAATATAACTGAATGATCGCTTATTTGAGAATGCAATTTGTTGTTCGTACTTTTTAAAGGTTGAGACAGAGAGGGAATCGCTTACGACAACTTTGAAGCAAGGGAATGCTCGAACTTCAAAAAGTTTCCTGAAAATACTAGGGAGGGAGGATTCGTATCTCTGTCCCGTTCAAAAAACCGAAGTTCAAGGCGCAGATCGCTAAGTAATATACTTTTCGTGCATGATTGTCTATGCTCACTTCTGTTGAAACTGCTTTGGTTCGTTGTTACTTCCTTATGCGAGGGAATAGTTCTTATTATTTAACAATAGATAAAACAGCAAATATATGAATTTAGGTTAGCAGATTTATATGACTTAGATAGAACAAACTAATTAATTATGTATTTGGTTGGTGTTTATAAAATTATGAGCGTTAGTGAAATTATGCTCTGTTTAATGCAACTTGTGGGGGCTTTTTATTTACGGCTACAAGCTATAGCTGAGCAACATTGAGTGCATCGAAAATAGTGTTTAGAGGATACTTGTATGGCAGTGTAGTTAAAGCTTCTGATGATCAGAGAATCGGCAAAAAAATTTTACCGGTGATCATATGGGNACACATATATATATATATATATATATATATATATATATATACATATACATATATACATATATATATATGCATGTATATATGCATATACATACATATATACATGTATACATATATATATACGGTGAATTTTCAATGGGTCAAATGTTTTGATAATACTTGCAATTTGTGTAGAGGATGTTTGTTTTAGATGCCATTATAATAAGTTCCATTTAAGGCGAATAATTTCTTATTTCATTTTATTTTGAATGCTTATTACTTCAATATTAAAACTGCAAGGGATTAAGTGTTCATGAAGTTTTGCAGTTTGCAATGCTTGATATCTTTCTTTTTCAGATGACAGCTGGCGCTTTAGTTTTCTTCATATTGTTTTTTATAATTGGAATGCGAAATGCGATCGTTTCCAGATGATATGTCTATGAAGAATAACACTCAATGTGCTCATTGCGTGAATACGTGAAGCGAACGGATCGTTGATAGATTTTAACGCTGATAGGCATTCTAGATCGTTCGCATTTCAGAGGTCGGCGATTCGATGCACAGCAATGTTTTGGTGAACAGACATTCGTTACAGCTGTATCGCCTCACATCACACCTTTTCACTGAGGTTTGCTCCTTCTCATTTTATGCCCCTTTATTTGGGGAAAAATATGCTCATTTCATCGAACTGATATGTCAACTGATAAACTCATGCAGTTTATTCCCATTTTATATGTTCGCCAGGGTGTTATCAAAAGTTTTAAGGGACTCGGGGGGGGGGGGNGGGGGAAGGAGTGAAAGAAAGGAAATGGGAGGGGGAAGCCTTGAACTACTTTCCATAATCATTTGCACTTCTTTTGGCGTGCCGCCAAAATATTCCTAAAACGGTTATGGCTTCTTCATCCCCACTCTCTCCATCTCTTGTTATTTGGACCTTTACTTTTACTTGTCTGGGACCGTTTGTTTGAATTTTTATTTTCAAAAATATGTTTGCCTTCTGCATCCTGTTCCACCTCCCACCAACATAATATTTCAGTAGCATTTGCATGTGTATATCCATCATCTGTGCTAGTTGATGTTTCTACGTGATTTCACTAAGGAGAGAGGGGGAAGGGGGTGGTGGGAGGAATCAGAAGAATAATAGAAATCAAGCATAGATTAACTAAATAATGTTTTTCTAAAAGTATTTTTACACTTTTCAAGCCGAGAACAGTCTTTAGAGGTGAATATTGGACTGAAAATATTGCAATGACACTTACCGGCGATTAAAACCAGTTTATTCATTTTATTGTTATAAGAATCGACTAAATCATCTCGTATCATCAGCATCCAAATTGCTGCGTATTTTCTTATTCCTCTTAATATTTGAAAATTGGCTTAAATTTCTTTGTAAACTAGGCCCACTTCGAACCGAATCACATCATCTCTGCCGCTGTGCGATTCAGCTGGATTTCGTTTTGAAGTAGGTTTTATTAACGTGGGGGGCTTCGAATCTAGTTCTAACTAGATTTAAGCGTTTTTTTTTTCTTATTTTATTGAGCGAAGAAATGAGAGAAATGATTGTTGAAGGAGGAACTTGTGATTTTTAGATGTTTTACAGGTAGCCGAATTAATGAGTCATCTTAAAATTAGAAATTCCCTCTCACTTTGCTTTTTTTTTTCTGAATTTCTTTATTATCTTATTCTAGTAGAATAGATTAGAACGATTTTATTTTCGCATTTTAAATATACGTTTATGTTATTATAATTGGCAACTGAGAAATGAAACGGCCATTAGAATGCATGTTTGCATCATTTACGTCTTTTGGATACATTCAAGTTTTGGTGAATCGTGCAGATTTATGGCTTGCTTCATACATATAAATCTTTGCAAAACCTCAAAGTTAATGATCGATTATTCAGTCGTTTCAGTGAGACCAAACACTTCCCCCAAGCTTTCGAGTTTATTTCCCCTTACTTAAGTGTAATTGCATGCTATTTCAAGTTTTTTTTTCGTTCTAACAGTTGTTGTTTTGAAGTGTGTGGGTTGGGCTTTGATCTTTTCTTAAGGGAGCACCAGTTGATTGCAGTAAATTTGGAAACGTCACTAAACGATACGTTAAAGAGGTGTTTGTGTTGTTTAGAGGGGGACCTTGGTGGAATAGATTTGGGCGAACACTGCAATCACGCAACATTCATTAGTTGTTCTCTTATGTTTCTCATTGATCATCGCGTCGGCCATCTAGAGGCGAATGGAAAGTCATTCTGCTTTTTCAATATTTTATCGAAATATGCTATTCCCCTAGACTATTTCAAGATATTGCGTTCATAATAAAATATATCTGTATTGGTGTCCTGAAAGAAAGCTATTTGAAGAAAAAATAACTGATGCAGTGTAAATGTAGCAACGATTGTTATTGAAAATTAGGTTGCTCTTTACAAACCACTTTTCTCATTGTTATATGAGCCGTTGTACGTTTGGCACAAGGAGAAGGCAAGCAGGAGTTCTATCGTTGGATCGCATGCAGTTGAATTTTGTTGCAAACATATGCAACAAGTATATTACGTCATAAACAGAGGAGGTTTTTCGTTTCTGCAGTACTGAATCAATTTTTGGTGATGGTTGTTGTGAATGCTTTTCTTCACTGTCCTCTCGAATTTTTCACTGTCAGAAGTGCAGTCGTTCAAGAATGAAAGGAAAATGTGGTAACTCTGTGTTTGTTTCTTTCTCGCTGGCTATTCCTTCTGTCGTTGTATTGATGAATACGATCCATGCTTAAGAAATCAGCACCACCGTAAATTTGCTCTTTATACTTGAAAGAGTAAGCACTAGCGTAGCTCGAGAGTTGTCTTATAATTGTTTGCAACTTACCCGGTTTCAGTGGGAATGCATTCTGGCGGCGTTGCAGCGGGTGTCTATCGGCAACCGACAATTCCACAAGCAAATGGATCTGGTACAATGTCTTCACCATCTAGACGCCCCCGCAAAAGGTGTGTTGTATTTTTTTTTTTTCATTTACGATGAAACGTTGCTTAACACATTCATCATAATCAAACGGTTAGCAAATGCTTCTCAAAATTGATAAAAATTCGTTTTCTTTTTTGACACAGCGATGGAAATTTTTTCATATATTTTGTGAGGAAATTCAACCATATATCTATGTTTAAAGAATTCTCTCAAGGATGGATGATATGCTTAACACGTGAGGTATGTGTCATGTTTTTAGGAGTGTACTGGTGAATAAGCTTTTTCGGTGAACTTTTTGTGTGGTGTCAGCAGTAGAAGGCTGATAATTCATTGGCCGCACAGCTGACTGATGTTTCAGCTTAAATGCTCCATCACTTTTTCACATACATGCAAAATTTACAGCTTGGCAGCTTTTGCGAACCTCTCCAATTTCATTGCCAGCTCCGATCACAAGTTTTTTGAGACACATTGATTGCATCATTAAGGGGGGGGGGGGGGGGGGGGTGGCAGCAAAATTCATTGTCGCTCCATTCGACCATTGGAAACTTCACTGTCGATGAAATAAAATAAAAGTATTCAAGCACCCGAAGGGAATAGTAATATCACGGTTTCTTGTCTCGCAACTCTTTAGTGGAGGGTTGGAAGAGGCAGTCTATTCGCTGTTATGAGACAGAGTACAGCCAGGAGAGAAAAAAGAAGCTCCTGCTGGCTCTGATCAATTTCCCATAACATTAGGGAATAGCAGAGCGCAGACAAGCAATAGAAATAGGTGGTCATGCGACTGACCATCAATAAACACTCCATATTTTGCCTCCGTTTTGATCGGTGACCGGATGTTATTGAAGCAACTTAGTTGCTAACGTCTTGTTTGTAAAGGCCTCTGGGAAAGGGCATGAGGACGAAATGCCTCCCGCTCAAATAGAATAAACGTGAACAAGCGACCTTTGGGGACGTTTGAAAGAAAAAACTTAGGTCAAAACCTACCAAGAAAAAAGATTAAAGATTTCGGTGAAAGGCAGGAGATGGGATAGTTCATGTGGAAGGCAGAATTTTTCCAATTTTTTATGCTTTCCATGGAAGGAAAGGAAGAGATGGATTTTTTCCAGGGGATGGTGTTAACCACTCCGCCATGCGAATGGAACATTGAAGTTACGAACCTTCTCTTTCGTGCTACCTGTCCTTATGAGCCGATTTGGGCATATGCAAGAAATGTTTATTAAAGGCAAGGGAATGGCAACGGTGTTGTGCCGCTGAGCAGTAACAGCTTAGCTAAATAGTTGTTTTCAGGGAGCGTCCACCGAATTATGGTGCACAACTCCTGAG
Organism: Baylisascaris schroederi; assembly: GCA_006503575.1. NCBI lineage: Eukaryota > Metazoa > Nematoda > Chromadorea > Rhabditida > Ascarididae > Baylisascaris > Baylisascaris schroederi. The sequence goes on along the minus strand of QEWY01000227.1, from coordinate 210,066 downwards.
TGCAACTGAAAATCAGACGTTGTTCTCTTTGCTTGGCCACGACTGCATTTCATTGGCGGCCGGTGTTGTTCAACTTCTTAAAGCAGATCCTGATAATCCACGCTTCTGGACTAAAGTGCACGTTGGCGTTATATCACTGGTTAAGGACTATGAGAAGAGAGCCTATTTTCTAAGGCTTTATGAAATCTTCAAGAAACAATTCACTTGGGAGCAGATGCTGTTAGTTTTTTGTATGTTTTCGTTGCGAAGGTTTCTATAAGTTGAATATTTCAGTGGCTCGTGACGGTTATGGAAACAAATGTTTTTTTTTTGTGACGTATAAGATGTCATGAGTGGAGCAACAACACGGGGAATCCTTACCGTGCCACCCTCCCATTCCCCTTCTCCCTTTCTTCCTCTTTGAGTAAATGGTAGCAGTTGCTTCATGATGAGAGGACTAACGTTTGGCAGGCGAGGGGAAAAAACTTATATGGAAAAAACTTCGTTAACGTGAATGACGGTGTTCCTTATGCCGCGACATAACATAATTATTAATTTAAGTTTTCTTTCTGCAATGCTGACTATCGCAATGAATCTGTGTTGTTGGTTTATATTTAGATAAGAATCGAGCTGTTGAAGGTAACGTTGTTGAATCTCACCAAGTAGTGCTCTACGTTTTATGATTGCATTCTTCGAGGGGCACAAGTATATTCGGAAGGTATCGCGTATAACGGTCCTAATTGGTTACTTGAATGCAATGACGGTTAGAGCTTGTAGGTCATGCCTTTAGTTTATAGGTTGTGCCTGATAGAGTATAAGTAGATTCTCTGTCATCTATTTAAATATGATACTCCATTATAGGTCCGTTAGTGTGAGGTCTATTAGGTTTGCATGCGAGCTGACTCAAAGATTGGGCTGTTCATTTTGTTGTAGTTAAATCAGCAATCAGCTGAATTGAATATGCGAGTAACTGCACAGTGAGACAAGCATACTCATATATATAGACATATAGAAATGGTTACTAATAATTAAATAAAAATGTGTTGCCAATTATATTGCTTATTAGAGAGGATGACATTTCGTCAGGATAAGATATGGTTTTATGCTAAAGAGTTAGGGACATTTGAAGTGACGTCTGAGATTCTCAAGAAAACCGTATGCAAATATCAGATATTATTGACATGACATTGATTAAGCAAATACGCATTGGTATACTTAACAACGTGAACGTACACGAAGGCAAAGAGTGAAATGAACAGCAGAGAGAAAGTATTTTGAATGCGACTATGTTAATGGGAAGCGTTCTAAACGGGTCTAGGTATGCTTCATTTTGTGTTATTCGAATAGACATAATCCGATTATTAAACACCTCTGTGAGTCGCTATATTTTTGATATTTTATGACTATTCGAGTTGATTTCCAACAATATGCTGTATCGTTTCATCTGATTGCAGTTCTAGAGGTGATGTTTGCTTGTACGAGAATATTTGATTGACTCTATGTTTTACCATGCTTGCGGCAATATTTTTGGATAGAGTGGCCCCTTTTTCGAATTACATTCGTTCATCTGCATTGTGCCGTCTAGAATTTAACTGTGCGTTGTCTTTCTTCACATACCCGAATGGTCGGTCGATGGTGTCTGTTTGGTTAGAGATGAGTGGGAAATGCCGCTATGCAAGTTGAGTCGACTAAATTCGATGAGAGATTGCTGTTCGTGAGATGAAATTCGAACGGATCGTGAGCGCATTTGCATTTCCATCCCACCACTATGTGCTATTTTTTTTGTTGCTATGGTACCTTATTGCCTATTGTCACAACGAACACTTCGATGATTTTAATACTGCACTTCCGTTTTGATTTTATTCGACTTCTCAACTTGACGCTTCCAATGCCGATTTTTTCATTTAGTAAGAGGTGGATAGTGGGTGGTTTTTGGCATTTTTGTGGCTGGAGATAGTTTCCGTTGTATTTATGGATTGAGTCATATCCTCATCTGACAGTACAGTTTTCCACAATTTTCTCCATTTGCGAGCAAAATTCGATCATAAACGTCGTTCTATTATTTCTGAGTCTCGTAGATCGTTTAATGTATCACTTTTTTCGACGAAACGAATGAACTTTTCCAATCGCCACTGATAAAGTACCGCAGACCAGAAGTGAAAAAAATCAGGATTGAGCTAAGTGCTTAAAAAATCTCTCAAGCATCTTTTCATATATAATGATGAAGTGAATTGAAGCAGTATGCCAGTGGTCATTGAATTTTCAAGGAAAGTTTCTAACTTTTAATTGACAGCTTTTTCATATTGTTCGTGAGTAAGGAATGTAGGGAAGGACGCTACTCATCAATTTTTTGAATCTTTTTACCTTCTTTGGGCATCCGATTGCTGAGGTATCATCACGGCTATGCGTCGAAGTAAGCGCCATAATAGTAGACTATTAAAATTGTACTCTTTTTGAAATTTCCCAATCCTTAAAAACCTAATTTGTGCTGCTAAACCTTCACCGCGCTGTGCACCTTTCCTGTTCTCAAAAATCGATCTTTATCATCGTTGTATCATTATTTATCAATCATACCTCATCTTTCATCCAAGTTTTTCACTCATACATCATCTTTCTTCATTTATGCAATTCATTTTTCGGTTCATGCCAACCGTGTGCCCTTAATTCCCTCTTACGTCACGCTATGAAGTGTTCCATCGTGAAAACCGAGAGCAGAATTAAGGGTTCTACATTTTACCTGTAATAATTCTGGTCCCCTATGGAATAAGGAAGCTAGCGCTTTAAGTGAGATAAGCATCGGTTTTCTTTCAGACGCTCTACTGTTTGGGGATGCAAATTTTGATCGCAGTTCACTGATCGGCTATTTGCTTGTGGAAGGGGGATATAGGGCATCGGATGAAGAAAGAAATGTTTTTTTTTGATTTGCGAATGAATTTTCATAAATTGCCAGATGATTGATTGCTTTCAGTTACAAAAACTTCCGGGTTTCATCGGCAGCAACGTGTCCGAATTTGCTGTCGTTCGAGGGAGATGAGTGCGTCTACGGTCTAAATTTCTCGAGTCGAGAAGAGGCAATCAATTTCAAGCACCATCTCGACAAACGTTACGAACAGGAGCAGAGGAGCCGTAAGCACTTTCTCATTTTGATGTAAGCCCTCCACAAAGAGGGGGCAAAGTATAATCGTGGTTCAACAGGTGGCCATGCCGCGGCCATCTTTTATTCGTCTCAGCTGTGTTGCCCTCGTCCAGGTATTTGAAAATTGCTAAACACTCACCTCCTTGTTTTCAATCGGCTTTGTACTAAATATTGAAGTATTTGGACAATCGGTTCAAATCACATTTTTACAAACAGTTTCACCGTTCAATCAGACCTTTCAAATCAAGTACCGTAGCAGGATGTCCGGTAAAATATTTCACCGTCTATCAAAGGCTACATTATATCGCGACACAATATTTTGAATAACTATGTGGGATATGAGAGGTTTTCAACAACACTTATGAAAGAAATCTAAGCACGGACAATTTTCAGTTGAGTGTTTTTATACAAGTGAACAACATATTATTTGTGCAATTTTTTACAGTAATGAACAGTTCCTGCCGATCATATTTAATGAAATAAGTGCAAAAACATCGAATCGTCATATGTAAAGAATAGGGCGTCTTGGATGAAAATGGGGGCGTTATTGACGGGGTTAGATCCTGTCGGATTTACACAGCTGCGTTTATACCCTCCATCCCCTCTCCCCTTTCCACCAGCTCATTCTTCTCACAGTTGGTTTTTTCGTCGTTATCCCTATTTGCGTTATGTTGCTGACAACTGAACCAACGATTGTAGTGTGTGTGTTCTGTCGTCGAATTAAAGGAGTTGTTTGTTTGTGAGGTGCGAATAATTCGAGGCAATTCGATGTTTCTTTTGACGTAATTAGATGGGAACGATATTGAGTTGGATGTATTATTTGCGTCGATGGGATGCGCATTTCAGAGAAGTTTCATTGCGTATTCTCTAATTATTTCGCACTCAATTTTGAAATTTTGTGGCGAATTGAATTATCCTCGAAGAGCGTTGTGATATCTCTCAAACAATAACAACTCGCTTGTCTTGTCAAGAAATGTTTTTTTTAACTCTTTATTACCAATCGTTAAACATCTCTATTGCAAAAAAAAAAAATTCTCATTCGATAAAAAAGTCACAACGAAGAAAAGTTTGATTCCTTTTATTCTCTGTTTGCTATATGAGGGGATTTTCTTTTATTGGTAAAAATTCGCTAGTTAATGACGTATCAAATGAGTATAAGATTTGTAGACCGTTTAACTATTATTCAACGGTTTTTGTCTTGTTCGCTTTCATAGTGGATATAATTCGATTGAGGTTGAGGGCTTTTCAATTTTGAAGCGTTATCTCGCTGATTTTGATGTCATTGGCAAATAATACCTTTCGGTCATAATTAACTATGCATAGAGCGCATCTAAAAAGTACTTTTTTTGTATATCTGGTGGGATGGGGGCATCCTGTTGTACGCAGATGGAACGTTTCACTGAAGCAATATTGAAGTAATAGTTGCCTGAAATGGACAGATGTTTCGCTATTTCTTCGAATGGAAGTCAAATTTTTGATTTGAGAGGAAAGTAAAAATTTTAAAATGTGACATTTCGACAATAGAGTTTTGTGCAGGCGGTATTTTCGAGCTTCTGACGTCAAGATGAACAGAATGGACTGGTGGTCGATAGAAAGTTAGCGGAAAATTAGGATGAGAACTGGTTCATGCTTTGGAGCGAAACGAAGCTTCAATGTCAGCCTGCAGTTTCAAGAACGGGGAGGGCATATTCATCTCGCCGTTGTTTGGCTATAATCTTTCATTTATCTATTACGTTGAGCGTTTGTTGATTATGCAATCGGAGGGAAATATTTGGATGTGGTTAATTCGTGATCGCCTTCTTAAAATTGTGATAGATTAGAGGCACTCCTATTGGGATTTTCGGTCTGTGAGTCGTGCTGTGGTTGTTTTTCTTTTTGGGCAGTAAAAAAGGGAAACGAACATTCAAAAATTTCTTCATCCTACATAGTTCTAATTCATCTTTATTGCGTTTAACTTTATAATATCGTTTCCTACGTTCAATACTGCAAATATTTCAACTGCAATTTCTAAGTGATTTCTCTATGTTGTTGAGTTCAGTTTTTTCAAAGAAAAGCATATAGTGCATAACGCAGTTAAATTGCTAACGAGTATAACACTTCCCAAATTTTGCAAATGGTTGAATGGGGTAGGTGGATTGAGTGCGGGGAAGGGGTCTTTTGTTGGTAATGTACTCTTTCGAAATGGATATGGAAATATCGGTCACTAAGCAGTAGAAGATATTGTTATAATTGCTGCATCTGACGGTCTTCTATCGCATGCGAATTAATCTGCTGTGGGTAATGCACGCATAGGTTGCGTTTTGCATGCTCTATTTATGCAAATGAGGATTGTTTTACACGATTCAATGCTCTTGTTGTTGGCCAACTTCGATGCGTGTTTAGCAATTTTCATACATAACTATGGCATCATATAGAGCTCTCTTTTTGAACGTTACGTTTTCGAAGGCAATTATGCACCGACGAGCTATTTAAATTTGAACATTTGAATGTTAAAAAATTTAAATTTAAATTTGAACAAGAAGGATGTTAAAATAAACGGAAAGGAAACGAATAGAATGAAATAAGTGGAAAACGCGCCCTGGAAGTGACATGACATGTACTTTTGTATCGGGCTCATCTGTACATCCACGTTTATTGATGACCAGTAAATAATAGAATAGTATATTGGAACGTCGGATACTAATGAGTCGTTATTGCTCAGCTGCAATTTAATCAACACAGTGGGATGGATGTCTACGGAGATATAAAGTAAAATAGAGAGAACTTCTGACGATATTTCGACAAATTGAATTTGCAATTTACTCTGATTCGTTGAACAAGTATAGTTCTTGCATATTTGCTCACATCGTGGCTGTAGTGCGTTGTTTTTTTTTTCTTCTTTAAATGTGGAAAAAAAAACTAATGTAGCATCTGTATTTTTTATTCAGAATGCAACGTTCTTAGTAATGAGTTTTGAAAGTCTACTTCGAGAGATATTATAGTCGTGTATCATCGTGATGTTGTGGTAACGTCAGTGCCATGTGATTGTAGCGCTGTTTACATATATGCTTAATGATGTGGTCTTGCATAAGTCGTTTTTTATTTAATCATTTTGTCATGAATGTGTGTTGCATGGAAATTCGTGTTCTAGGGGAGGGGTTGGGATAGGGGCTAGTAAGATCGTAGCCCCCTAAAGCCACAATATGTTTGTAAGATGTTTTCGATTAATTGCACACATAGGAATGGCGTTCGTTGTTTGTGGTGGTGAGTATCGACGGCAAACAAAGGAGTTCGTTTACCTTCACTTTTGAGTAGGAAAGCATTCGCTTGATGACATAGCAGTGATGGTGCAGTTTGTATCGTTTCTTCAAGGGGATTTAGTTTAGATGTAGATGTGTGCATCTAGTTCGACTGTTTGTTTGGGCATTGCATCGCACAAATCGGGTTAATAAGCACACACCTCCCCACTTTGGTCGTTTGGCACTTTATTCATCGGCCAACTTCACTTCCACACCGCCCATTTCCTTGCCTTATTCCTATCCTCTCGTGAACTTACGCTGTGCTATTTGAGTGCGAATAATTCCTTTGCACTCTATTGGCGTTGAGTGCATCTTTCGACTTCACTTTTTCTACGCGAGTTGACTGTCTCATTTTCGAGAATAACTCACTCGGGGCAGTCGGGGTCAGTGTTCGGTGACCGGCAGCAATTATCTCACCGTTCTGCGAACCATTTGGTTCCGTGTGGCGATACTATCCCAATCATTTCTCCACTTCATCTAATCTATCTTCGTTGAGGTGGGATTGCTCAACGAATTCTGCTTACTTCGATACACTGCTAGAGTTGTATGTTACCTGGTGGTCAAAGATCAGCGGTTAATGTGGACGGCATTCGGTGGTCACTCTATAAGACGTCGACGTGGTGTCACATCTGAATCCGATCTGAACAATTTGTGGTTACAGAACGAAACGCTTTTTTGTAGAAGTCCTCTATCTTCTGTTCATTCTGAGTATGCGCACTGGCCAGGTGCAGTGCAGATTGGATATGATCGATTATATTTCGACAACACATTCCCTGCTAACTATTTTTGCAATAACGAATCGCATCACTACGGTGATGAGTTGTTGCTTTATAATTACGCTCCGCCACATGACGTATATTATTTTGATTCCGGTCCGGAGTCTCAAATTCGGTGTCCTACACCAGATTATTCGCCTTCTGAATCCCCATCGCAGGAGTGCTCAAGATTGTCGGTTGATTCGTTATATGGAGGAAATTGCCGAGTTAACAATGGGCGAGCTGATGAAGTTGAAACTGATTCAGGCTCGTCGGGTTACGCATCCTCTTCACTTTCACAGAAGTGGGAGCACTGTCCTCCACCTATCAATAAATCTACACATCGAAAACATCGTTGTTGCTGTAGTGACTGCACTCATCTCTACATTGCCTCTGAGCAGCTAGAATCGCAGATCGATGCGAGGCGGAATATGCTAGCAGGGAAATCAATTTGTTCACGTCAGGAGTCGATTCCAGCGATCCATTCCGATGAGCGCAATTCACGAGTGAAAGCAGTAACTTTCTCAGAACCTCTTTCCACCGATGTCCATCCTTCAGTGGAGTCGTCGTCATCAGCAAATTATGGCTCATTCCGTCGACGTGCCACACAAATACTTTCACCGGCAAGAAAGTGGCTGTCTATTCCATTACGTATCGAGCATACGTCACTGATTGGTCATTTGCCTGAATTACAGCAACGTGTTAAGGCGACGCTCGAAGCGATTATGTCACATGAAATCAGCAGTGAACTGTGGAAAACTGCTAAAGGTTCCGGTTCATCATCGACGTCGGTCAAGGCTGAGGATGTGACGGCATCGAATACCGTTACCGCTGGAGGACTTTTCCATTCGTTATCAGAGGTTGATATTTCAAGTAGACGATCATCGATGATGAGCACTGCATTTGATGAAGAGAGTAGCAAAACAGATGTACGGAAAAGACCACCGCTTCCACCGAATCCTCCTTCACGTTGCAGAATACTGAAGTATTCGAATGTTTCTGCTCAACGCTTTAGTGGCGAATCTTCTTCAATGTGTTCATCGAGTATTGATAAAAGAGTTCTAGAGGGCAAGTTGCAAGGTTTTGTTCTCTTGTAGTCTATACCTTCTTCTTTCGATTTCCTTGTTTGTTTTATCTCTTTGTTGCGTTGTGTTTATTAAATATTTGGGTGCGTTTTTGAAGTGATTGGAAGGTTCATTTCTGCGATATTATCTATTATATTTTCATAGAAAAATTTGCATAGAATTGAATCGTCAATTGGCCGCGATTGGAATTGGTGTGGTTATTAGAACTGTTACATTAACTAGTCGCAATTGAAACTGAAGATGATCAGAATGGAGCTGTTATTTAAGCACGAATGAAATCGAACTGCTTAACAATTATTGCACCCATATGTTCATGTGCTTTATAAAATGCACGAGGAGATGGCCGAGATAACAATGAATCGGCCTCTTCAAGTGTTTGACTGCCTTTAAGCAAAGATTCTTCTAAACCAATTTTATCATTTTCAGCGTTATATTAAATCGTAAATTCAACTAAGTTTATATCATAATAACCTATCTTTCTTAGTGTTCGTCATACTCAATTCTTGAATAGATGAAGCGAAAAGATTTGAATTATTTCAAAGGAGAATAAGCTAGAAAGTGCGGCTACGAGGAATTAAATAAGATGGGATTCGTTTAGGAATGTCCTAATCACCCCGTTACTACTGTTACTTCTTTTAATGCATTCATATTTTGTAATTTTCTAGGTCGTCTTTTCAATGAGATTTCAGTGTGAATTTCTTCAAGCAGTTCCCTCTACCTTCGTCTTATATCTGAGGGATTTCTTAGATTAGAAGACACTCTGAGTTAGTACTAAAAACTCTCAGTTTGTGTCTTGCACTGATAACTGCTCGAAGTAAGATCGGGAGGTGTCTAAATGTTTTTTTTTTTTGGCATGATATTTGCTATATATGAGGAAGTTTGTCAAATGTTATGAAAGACGTGCTTATGAAAGACATAGTGGCATATTTTTCTTACTGTTCTTTTTTCTTTGCTTAGTTTATACTGATCATATTTTTTGCACGTTGCCCGCCCCATTCTCCTTTCCTTCCCATCCCTCTCTCTGCCCAGTATTATCCTGGCAGCTCTTTCATCCTTTGCCGTCTTTTTGGTGTCGGCTACTCCAAAACTTAAAACCAGTCTGTGGGAGGGGAAGAGAAAGGAGCATCATCTCAATGAAAAACACTCGTTTTAAGCAGTGTACCTGTTTGTTTTCTTGTTTTTATTTTCATCACTCCTCATCATCACACCAACAAATCTTTGTTCGAATAGAATTTTACGAATCTCGTCACTAGTGGATTTGGTTATAAAAAATTTGCAGGCATAAAGTGCACGTTGGTTGGGATCAAGATGGTGGTTTTTCACAAGAGACATACGACGGTGAACCAATGGATGAAAGTATATTGACGCTACTGAGAGCAGCTGGGCAGAACCCTGATCGGATGACGAAGGAAGACCTCGACTTTTCCTACAGGTTCATCACCGATTACCAGAAGACAACACAATCTCCAGTTGTTCCGCCGCCTCCTCCACCACTTATACAACAGAACACACAGAGGTTTGATTGTTGCTGCTTATATATGCTTGTTGATATTTGTATATTTCAAACACTTTAGGTAGCCTGTGCTTTTCTATTTCTGTACTCGCTGAATGCGCTTTAACTTTTAACGAGTTATTTGTATAGGGCATTGATTATTCCTCAGATTCTTTGAGTTAGTTTTGATGGATCATAGACAAATCGTCATTACAGAAACGGGGATGGTTTACATATTTATGAAACGGAAGTAAGACGTTGTTGACATCATTTCGGGTAGTAGTGATAGGAGGGAAGTCGTGATGAATAACGTTAGGAACGTGTGATGGTTTTGCTACTAGTTGCTAATATCATTGGCAGTGAACACTAGTTGCTGAAGACATCATGGATTATGCTTTAGCAAACGTTATGCATGGTCGAGAAAACATTGCTTTTACTTTGCGGCATTTGGGAGGGACAGCTAATGAGGGGTGATTTTCGATGCGATGAATAAACGACTGAACAATGATGTGAAGCGTGGCCAGTAGAACGCTAGTATCCCTTTGAAGCAGTTTTCAACGTGCTAGATTCATGTCAGTTGGTAACGTATCGGGTTGTGCACTTTTTAGAGTACCACAATGATAAGTTTTAGGCAGTATCATCCATCACAAGCGACGCAGAATGCCACTTCACCACCACCTCCGCCGCCACCACCAATCCGACGTGAGGCTTCATTAACATCGACACCCCCCTCTAGACCACCTCAAAGGCCTCCAGCGGTCAGCAGGCCACTCGCAAGACCTCTTCCCACGGTTTGTTGCACACTTGTTCCGTGTAAATTTTGTGGTCCTGACAAGTGGACTTTCGTTATTGCTTGCAAGTTTGCGTTTGGAACAAGTTTTAACCTTCATAATTTAGCTGTGTAGATGATTCCATTCTTTGAATTTGGTCATTGGCATACATGCGGTTAGTTGGTTGCATTTGTTATAGTATATTCTCTCTCGAAATTACTATCTTAAGCTGATGAAAAACGATTACCGAATGGTTTCAGCCACCGAGCTTGAGTAGTGGATCGTCATATCGACCGAACGATGCGCCTCCACCACCACCGCCACCGAATTTTGCCGTGGGTGATTCTTCGATGCCACCACCTCCACCACCGCCTCCGCCACCAACACAAACTGGTGGAGTACCGCCACCACCTCCTCCACCACCCCCTCCGATTGGACCTGCCCCTACTTTACCTCCACCGGCTACAGGTGGTAGGGCTAATTTGCTCAATGTACGTTCTTTGTTTTGCACTCGTTTAATATGCGCCCTTTTCTGTGAACGTAACTCGAGCTTTTCTTTACGCCTTTGAAGTTTTGAGCTTACTTTCTATCTCAAACAAGAACATTGGGTGGTTTCCAGTTCTTGCAGACTTGGCTTGTTCACTTTTTTGAAGGGAAAACGATAATAGGAAGGATTTGAAAAGTCGTAAGGATCCCCCTCCACATTTCATCTTACTAAGTTGGGCTTCCATGTTCACTAGTTTTTCAGAGAGCAATGCCTTTGAAACGACGCATCGAAAAATGAGTTTCTTTAGTCGCTTTGCTGGGACCATATTAGAGAAGTGTTTAAAAAATTAGGCGCGGCAAAAAAAAAAACTCTTCGTGTCGATCAGTCCTGAAGCAGGGCAAGGATCGAGCTGATAGCCTCAAGGCATTTTTTTGTGCTTGGTGATGCTAGTGACTTTAAGTTGCGGAAACAGCGACTTCTGCACTCTTATATGTAGTTATATTATTTGGAGAGAACCACGCTTGACGGGTTTGAAGCAGGAATTGTCCATGTTTTATATAAGTTCCGAACTTTTTGTGATAGATTATTGATGATCATAGAAACCGGAAGTTACACGATTGCCTCTTGCTATTCCCTCATCTCTTGTTTAGAGGTTCATTAGATCGAATATTTTCTTTCGCATCTTTCTCTTCCGTTCGCACTTATTCTTGAGCAAACGAACTTTTAATTGGTTTCAATGAATTAAAGGAGATTCACGCCGGTATCGCGCTAAGACCGGTGAGCACAAACGTACAAAACGATAACAACAATGTGGGGTCGCGTGAGGATGTTATGGCACAGATTCGACAAGGAGCAAATCTTAAACCAGTAAGTGCTTCATTCTTTTTTATGAGCTCTCATGTTTTCAGTGGAATGCCTTCTATAGGCTCAGTGATGCAGAAGGTTTCGCAAAACATGTTTCATAACTAGGCTTTTTGTGGTGGTCTTGAAGCCTGTGGGGGTGATGCTTTATTTGTGCCCTTGTTTTGTTGTTCATATCACCGGTCGATAGATTATTTTATTTAAGCGACGATCTCCATCAAGAGCTGAACTCGATGCAGTGACATATACGTTTCATAAAGCTGCTTTTGTCTATTTCCTGCCCCCTTCCTCGCTCCGAAATCACATCAAATTTTTCTCGAAGAGTCTAGTTATGGTGGCTCCCTCAAAAAACCTGCCTCCTCATTCACTGACCATCATTTAGCACGTATTCGGTGTGAAATCTTAATATTGTTGGTTGTAACATTCGATGTGTCGAACAAATTCAGTTGTTGTAATGTAGATACAAATTGATTTGAGCATGAGTTTTTAAAAGGCGTACGAAGTGAATGTCGTCAATGTTGAGGTCGATAAAGCGGCTATAGAGAACCGTAAATCATCACCAAACATCACCGACGTGGGTGGCATAGCAGGTGCACTGGCACGTGCTCTCGAGGAAAGACGAAGAAATATGCACAACTCGGATGGTGAGAAGTTCACTTCGTTTGTTTTCACTTTTTTAAGCCTTCAGCGCACTCAGACATCAAACCGAGACTGGTAAAGTGAAGTGGTTGAGAGATGCAATATTAACTAAGTAGGTACATGCCATTATTGCAAAGTTTGCATTTGTTGCACTTGTTTGTTGTTGAGACGGCGATAATTGCATAGATTATGTTTCAGCTCAGGGAATTGAAGATCTCTGGGAGATGAAGTATGTGATGTAGATGTGCTGCATACTGAATGAGGACTCACAATTGGAATGGGTCTAGGTAAATATTGCTGGGATTATCTAAATTATTTGTTTATGACTTTAAATGAATCTCATGGTGTGGGGAGGGTGGAACATGGTGAATAATGGTTTGAAGAGGTTGATGCAGATGAACGTCGATCTGACCATATAAAAATGAAGCACACTGAAGTCAGCTTATTTTTCAAATTGGGATTTTTCCGTCGACTTAGAGATTACTTTTATATTAGGATCGTCTTGTTTTAATAATGATGAAAAACATGTATATTCAAGATTCTGAAGAGGAGGATGCGGAGAACAACGATAGTGAGTGGGAGACCGATTGAACGATCAGAGGAAGGTAGAGCACATTTGCGTGCGATAGAACGTTTGTGGCTGATTATTTTCACTCTTTTTTTGAGTTATTTTTGAAATGTTTGCGGTCTGTTCAATTCTCCCTTCGATTTATATCTTATATAAGTACTTTGTGTATGCATACAAAGAATTATTCATCTGAAAAAAGTGATTTGTGGCATTGTTGGATGTGGTGTGCATTGATACTTCAAATAGGTGAATAGACCTGTGAAATGGTTTATTCGTAATAGCAGGTGATTGAGGTGTGTTTCGCCGTTGCTCATGCTCGTCTTTAATTAAATAAACCCAATTCGGTTTTGATGTTCATTGCTGAAATTGCTTCACTATGCATGATTTTAGCAGTTACCTGAAGAAGGCGATATTATTGAAGAGAAAAGAGGGGGTGGGAGATGTTTATAAGAAGCATAGAAAATTCCCTAAGACATCTATTTCATATTGTCACGATTCAAATAAAATGTCTGCTTCTAAATTGTTTAGACGAAATATTTATACAATTTTGTTGTCACACTTCATCACTTCCGCTTTCTCTATATTGCTTGTTCGCTATTTCGCATTTTGAATGCTCTAACCGGTGAAAGAGATAAGGGGAATGTGCAGAGGAAATGTTGATCTATTTCATATTGTCACGATTCAAATAAAATGTCTGCTTCTAAATTGTTTAGACGAAATATTTATACAATTTTGTTGTCACACTTCATCACTTCCGCTTTCTCTATATTGCTTGTTCGCTATTTCGCATTTTGAATGCTCTAACCGGTGAAAGAGATAAGGGGAATGTGCAGAGGAAATGTTGATTATAGGGTGGGTAGAGGGTGGCAATAAGGTGCTTTCTAAGTGTACTTAATTTATATGCAAAATTGGAATATCTTATAAAATTATCGTTAGTGAAAGTTTCTGTTACAGAATGTATTGTATTGTTTTCGAAGAAATTTTTATTTACCATTTTTGGGTTAAAACTGTTTTTTTTTATACAGCGAAATCCTTTGCTCATCAACGAAAATGTATGCATGTACATGTGAATTGTTTAGTTGTAATGCACAATTGCTTTTATGATGAGCTCGATGTTTTTCCTTCACTGTCTATTGGACGGATAATCCGAAATGCCTTATTTGGTTTTATTAATTTAGGATTAACCGTTTTCAATCAATTGTTTAGTATTTCTTCTGTTGTGTAATTTTTAGCGGCTCTTTGCTTCATTGTTCGCGACTATGAACTTCAGGTCACGACTGAAGAGTTCGAGTGTTTATGAATGTTATGATTGTAATGGAGTGGACAGTGCGCTAACTTGTATTGAGGTGGACATTCCCCCCAAAAAAATGAAGCTGCTGTGCTGGCGTTATGATTTTGAAAGTTAGAAACGTTTTGAGATAGTTGATTGTTTTACTGGTTTTATGTTTCTATTCTTTTTTTTTATGTGTTGTGATATATAATTCTTTAAATTCCTCCTTCACAGTTTTAATTTTATTTTCCTCGTGAATTAGGCTGGAAACATTATATAAACAGACAAGAATGGTTTATGAAGCTAAACAACGAGCTTATCGAGGTAAGTCAATTGATTTGTGGGATGGACATGTAGATGTGGATGTGTAAAATTTCCAGAACGTGGGTAGCGTTGACTTTTCAGCGTTTAAGAACCTTGGATGCTCTTCAGTTTCTCGTAGTTTGGAGGATTTAAAATGGAATATTTATTGAAATTTCGAGGATTTATTTTGGGAAGTGTCGTGTATTGGGATTTTTGTTGAGAGGGCCACTAAGACGTCATGGGAGCTTAAAGCTTAATTGAATACTTTTTTCAATTTGTATAATGGAAGTGACGTTAGTGTTGTGATGCTTCGTTTGGTGGTTCTTCTGTGGGTGAATTTTCCCTGGAAAGTGAATGTAAAAGTCGTGTACAATATGTAAGTTTTTACCTGAATATGTGAAAGAAAAACCACTTGTTTTACGTTGCCCACGCATACTCTAGCTGTTAGCAAGAAAGATTGATACACAAAATTGTGGAGATATTTTATACACATATTGCCAGCTTATGGCTGGCATGTGGGTTGTGTTTTCCGTCAGGAACCCTGAGAACCCTGGTGTGCCTTTGTGAATGAACTAAACAAAATTCAAGATGGCACTTCAATTTGTGGTTGCATGTGGGAGAGGGGGGGGTTGGGGGGATTGGGGAGACGTCGAATGAAGCGATTTGATGAGAATATTTGCTGCTGTTTAATTTTAATCATTTATATAAAAATAAGTGGAATGGCAATACAGCGTTGCAATGCGATATGTGTTTTGATGGCAAGAGAATGGTGTTTCCACTCTTCAATGATATACTTTTAATTGATGATTGTGTTGATTTTTCGAGTTACCTTTCGCTATGCATTAAAATTCTTATGCAAAGTTTATTCGAATCATACGAAAGATTTTCGAAAATTATATCTCCAACGTTGTTACTCATGCATACCATTCGAGTATGAATTGCTGCTGCCATCGGTTCTATGATGTGGTTCGTCATTTTCGATGAACGGGGAGGGGGAGGGGAGTTATGAAGCCATTTCTGATGCATAGTTGGGTGAAGCCGCAAAACGTTTTTACCATTTCACTATTGAGTTCCTTAAAAAGAAATACGGTGTTTGGCATGTGTGGTGCAGATTGCATTTCCCTTTGTTTGCTCTTTTACCACTGAGTACTTATGAGAAATGACGGACATCTCAATGCACAACACTTGACTGGAAGCCTAGAATATGTGCAAATTTGTTTGTTCCCGTGTTGAGTATTACATGCACATGCTTGGGATTCCCTCATGATCGAGATGACACACATAAAAGAGTTGGGGAAGAGCGTATCGTCGTCATGCTTGATTAGTGGTTATTTGCCAGCGTTGTGGTGTGGGATGTTCCGTTCGTTCGCCTTTTCCAAGAATCATCGAAAAATTCTGGATGTGCCCACATGACCGCCAAAGTTCGATAGCGAAGTTTTCGAATATATGGCAATATACTTCGACAAATTTTTCTTAATAGTTTCAGAGGCAAACTCGAAGCGGAATGACATGGAAGTTCCCACCTGTTGAACACTTCCCATTTCACTGACCTTCTCTTTGGAAGAATTGTCCTCGTAGCATCTGTTTTTCCACTGTTGTCGGAGGCATGCAGAAGTGCGGAATGATTATCGAAACATTTGTGCACTTATTTCTGCACTTACAACTGCTGAATCCAAGCAGAAATTGTTTACTCTCAGTTGCAATCTGTTTGTCATCGTGAACACTGCTGTAAGACTATGCTCCGCATTTCTATAAGGTTTTGTAAGTCAGCTAGGAACCATCGTAATTCGATGTTTTTTGTTCTCGAAACTCAGTAGTGAATTTTTAAAAATTGAATTCATGTGTTATAAACATATTAAAAGCAATGCGGTTAGCAGTACAAATGAGGAGTGCGACAGCTTGGTAGGTAAACACAGGGGAAGAGAGGGAAGGTCGGTGAGTTTAGAAGTGTTTAGCAGGTAAGAAATTCCATGCCGTTTTATTTTGAATTTGCCCCCTGAAATTATTAAGAAAAATATGTCGATATCTGTTGCCATATGTTTGAGAACTTCGCTACGAAATAGAGTAAACTTCCGGTTGATATCATCTCAGTGCTTGAAGTCTTTACATTCACTAATCGCCTAAAATATTAACATCGGGAAGATCTGAATCAGACCAAGCAATCACGGAATAAGGGTAGGAGATGACGAGGGCGACACCTTTGCATCCCACTGATGGGAACAATCGATGTCACAAGTCATCTAGGGAAATAAAACACCAACATGATTCATCCCGGTTCTTACTGATTCATCCCGCGGTTCATAAAATTATTTCTAATAAATATTTGTTTTCTGTGATGCGACTCGTGATGATGAAACCCAACCAACTATAAAATAAATCCGAAGTTTTAGACAAACTTAGATGACTCTAACTGTTTTTGGAGCTGATAGCCAAATGCTAATGCTGGAGGTGATGTAAATTGGTGTAATTTATAACCGTCAGGTTCTACAATCCTGGCTTTATATATCCTTAATGTTGAACTAACAGTCAGACACAGACAAACACCCTCAGACATCACGTTCTCTCACATAAACACACAAAACCAGCAGCCCATAAATGAAGCACACACGACATTTTAGCGGACGTTGGTTATACGGCGCTTATATTCGGCTGCTGATACTGAGCCGGTGATTTTTATCTGCCTATGCGCTACTATAGATGTTCATTTGTAGCGCGCCTTTGTTTTGGCGCTGGTCCAATTTGTTTGACCTTGGCACTAGGCCAATTTGGTGAATTCCATTTGTTGAAATTTGTGGATTTGCATAAGTGTGGATGTGTTCGTCGATTTATGAGAGGTGCAGGATTTGTTAGCAGTGTCGGTAGTGTGTACGGCTTTGTCTGGATTTGTGGTGTATCCGAATGAGGTGACGTGATGCATAACGGAAGACGATCCGTTATGTATGCATTCTTATGTATTTATTGAAGCGTTTGTGTGTGGTCATCGGTTACTTCTTGCAAGTGTCCATTCGCTTTGATTAGATGTAATTGGTACTCTCTTTTTTACACATATTCTTCCGCTTATTTGCATACATAAAACGTCACTCNATATTCTTATTTTATGCGAGATATTCTATATAGCAACCAAATTGTTAACCATTTATGTTACTTATAACTTATTTAGGATGATGAACAGATGCGCCGTTTGCAAGGAAAACTATTCTTCGATTTGGGTGAGCCATTCATACTGTACTCTAAACCAAAAACTTAGATTGCCTTGAAACGAGTTTGTGATATAGGAGTATTTCGACATTGTACAGCATGAACATCCTCTATTAGACATTAGGACAGGCACTGTGGTGATAATAGCACTCCTATTTCTTTATGTGTTCAACTAGCATATCTTTTGGGTATTGCTATATTTATATTTGCATGACAATCTTTATATTATTCGGTTTTCATTATTCTACCTCATTTTAAATTCATAAATTCTTTTTGGGGGAATAGTTTGAAGCCGTAATATTGTCTTGATATGAAACAATTCCTTCGTAAAGAATAATTTTGGTCAACGTCATAGCTCAGTCGTGCATCCAAATGGATTCTTCAAAAAATTTCGAATGTTTTTCTCTTAAGACATTTCTAGTACGTTCGCTTTCATCATTAAGGCACCACTCCATCATTGTTGACTATAACGGTGCCCTAGAGAGGTTTGCAGTAATAAAATATAAGCAGTCATGGAAGTAAGTAAGGATTAGAATTACGATGTAATCATAAGCGGTTTGAAAAGAAATCAACGATAAATCGACTATAATTTTATGAAAGTTTTTAAAGGTTAAAGAGAAATGTTTATTTTAAGGCTAAGAGGGAACACGATGCGTCAATGATCCATCATGTAAAACTTCAGCAGGCGAGCATCGATTGTGAGCATGTCTGCAGAATATGCAAATTTATATGCAAAGAGTTATCCGAGTATTCAAAGGTAAATCTTTCATTGTTTATTGAGTCAGCAGTAAAGAATTTCATGTTTGATTCTTTCGATTTCTTTCCTATTACGAATAATTAGTGTTGCAATTGTAGTGGTTGCTTAGTTTTTTCAATGTAACCTCATAAGAAACTTTATTTTTGCGACGCTGAAATCACTAGCGAAAGGCAGTCTAGATAGTACAGCGTGAGATTATAAATGTTTGCGTAACATACAGTTTGTTTTGGATGGGGAAGCTTCGAATGGTTTTTTAATTTGGCATAGCTCTTCACATAATGGAGACGAAAGCATTTTAAAGCATCTTAGAATAAGCATGGCCACGAGGTTCCAGTTGTTTCCGAGATGACGGTTTTAGGGGCCTAATCTCCAGGCTAGAGCTACTTCCCGTGGGTTACGTAGCGGCGGCTTTCGCTCATACAGTTCGCTCATACAGAGAGGAAGCCCTGCCCCGTTGCATCTGAACTCGACTCGTCCACACGATGGGGCTGTGCTGCTAGGTGTTGGCCTAATGGAATGATAGATGCTTTTCTGTACACCGTTACTTTCTTTGTTATACATTTCTTCACTGTGGAGGTTGTAATCTTTCTTTGTCAGAACTTAGTTTCCAGACGCACAGTGCCGCTATCCCCAGAAATTATTACGACCATTCAGCTTATAAAATAGGAAGATGTCTTAAAACTGCGTTCATCGTAGTCCTGTTTGGCCTGCGATTCATATTATTTGATTTAAATGTACATATAGATCGTTGTTCCCTTGTCTTCTTTTCAGCTGCATCTGCTTTTGCAGGTGTTCTCAGTTCTCCAGTCATTGACAGATTGTCAGCATGTTCTCTAGTCTCTAGTCAGTTTTCTATTTTCTGGTTATTTCTTCTTAATTTCTCGAGTTCTGTAGTGAGCATAAGTGACAGATTGAAGTTATTATATTCCATAATATTCATAGAGAACGATGTGAGTGATGAAATGATTGCAGCATGTGGACTCATCGGTTCATAAGGACAAGTTGGCACAAGTTCGCATGCGACGTGCCGTTTTTGAAGACATCAGTGACGATACGGGACTTGCACCATTCGACGATGTGGTTCGTTCATCGTTCTTAATTGTGTTTCACTGTCTTTTAATTTATAAAAGCACACATTGCACAAATAGTTTTGATGGAGGAAAGGGAATCAACACCGAGGTTCATGATTTCAGATATATGCTAACGGTTCTCAAGGTTGTAGTCGTGAAAGTATTCGATTGCAATTTTGATTTTTTAAAAAAGGAGAAATTTTTATATGTTATTGTTCATTTTTCACACAAATTTGAACATCATTGTTTTTAGTAATACTTGAATTGGAATACCTGAGAAAGGAAGTCAAAAGTTCAATCGGTTCAATAACTGTTGATGCATGATGATTTTCGTTCAATGTTATCTTTTTCGTACAACGATTGAGAAATACATACTGATAATAGTGCTGCTTTCATTTGAAGGTTAATTATCACGATCGTGCGACTTGAGTTGGCTGCTGCATCGAGCATCGCTCTACTTTTTCTGCGATACAGGTTTCCGATACAGCCAACAGCAAGCTAGAAACAAAATCGAAAGCAAATTAGTGTATATATAGCGCAAAGGGAGGTGCATGGCAATCACTTATAGTTTTGAGAGGAAAGAACTTCCTCGTAGATAAGTATGCAAGGTCGTCGATTTTCAACGTGGAGTATAAACAGACTTGTCAGTTCAGCTGTACCAGTTGACTTCAAAACGTTCACATAAGTTCGCATATGCTTTCCTCTGTGATGGGATAAAATGGAACAGAGAAGGACTGGGTGGGGTGGAGGGGTATATAAGCGTACGTGATTGCCAAGCGCTTCATTACGTAACATCGAACAAGTTTGTAACAATTAGGTTGTTTTTGGTTCACCGCAGCTATATGTTTTTATTGGAGCCATTTACTGGCCTAAACTTTTGCATTTGCTTCGAGGTAGAATATTGCAGCAATATTGTCTGCAATCTGAAACCCATTAGGTGATGGCTTCAAGCCCAAAAAATTGTTCATAGATTATGCGGATATGTCACAAAAGGATGAAAAATACTGAGAATTTCCATTGTGTATAATAACGCTTAAGTACATTTTTAGTAGAAAATATTTATTTGTAGAAATAAGATTCACCACTGCGGTTTGTGATATATGCTATTTGCTGCGTGGATTCATCCATTTCTGCCTTATTCAAATTTATTATGATTTTCCTATACTCAATCTACCGATCCCTTTCTTCTCTTGTCATCATCTCTTTCCCCGTCGCTATTAATGTTGCCTCCTCCAACAATCATTTGCCTGAGAGTTGCTAGATGCTTATATTTTAATTTTATACCCAAAGCAATTCTTGATTCTTTTCTGATGAGCGAATTCTCCCTCGACTCTATCACAGATATGACCACTGATCTTAGAAGATTCCTCTTTTATAGCATTTAGCCACGAGAACAATATATTTGCATCAGTGAAATGGTTCTCGAGGTTGTCGTCAACTTCGTTTGCTGTGCTGTTCTTGTCCCTTCGCGAAATATTCGCCGTCTATTTGATATCCCACATTCACTCCCGTAGAGGTAGGTAAGTTTGTATTTAATCGTCTTGCCGATTATTGCGCCCTCAACAACCACTCCTACTCCATTTACCTAATATCCAACAGCACAATTTACGGAAGGTAGTCACTTTTTCCATACTGGAGTATACGCTGTGATGACCAGTGGCATTGTTTTGTTTGCCACAGATATGGGATTTAAGGTTTCTTTTGAGAGAGATAACAGAGGCTATCTGAGATTAGCCGCAGGGAGGACAGAAAGAGGAAACGCTGTTAAGAATCGGAAGAAGTCAATATTATAATGATATGAGATGACCGCTGCAAAGTCCTACCTTTGTAGTTGAATTGAATGAAATAGAGCTGATGAGGTACCTGCTTCCTGTCTTCGAAATTCTGAAAGTCATATTATATATTGGATCATCTTTTTGTCTGGTTGCTATTTTTATAGCCCATTCTGAATTCCAAGTTGCAATTTCATGTAAGTACTGCTGTGAAGTGTGCCCTTACAAAAGTCAGCAGCCGGAAATGGGAAAATATATTTGCTGTCTTTGTTGGACTATTTTTATGGCTTGAAATCGCACATCATGAACTTTTCTTTACGCTTAAATTCTATTAAGTATATAAACCAGAAGGAATTTCTTTCCAGGTTGCAGTACAATCATTATTTTTCATAACCAGTTCATTGTTTCACCTGAAATTGCATAAAACGAAATAATTTGCATATGCAATCGGCATCCGCTTAGAAATTTCGCGCAGTTACACAGCAGTTTTTTTAGCACGCTTTCCATACAAAATTGAAAACCCATCATAAGGGCTGAGGTCGGCACCATACTCTTGGTAAGCTTAACTTTCTGTGGTTTGTAATTGCGTTGCAACACAAGTGGGGGAATCAAATTATAGAGCTGCTTTTATAATATGTGTAATTCATGGATGATGAGGGTATTACACTGCATTGTTGAGCCGTTCTTTTAATAGACATTCTTTTAACAGATACCAGTTGAGGGAAGTATTTGCAGTAATCTCTTCTGTTGAGTACCATGAAGATTTTGGTATAAACGCTGAAAAGACACCGGTAATTTGTGATTCAATATTTATGAACATAATATGTTTTTAAGACAGCTTCGTTAAACTGATGTAGAAGGCGGTACTAGGTATCCTTTTTCAGTTCCTTCCACTGGTAGGAAATCACATGTTTTTATTCTTCTTTGTTAAAACATTTCATCACTCACTCTGTGTGGATTCCATTCAGGCAGTTAATCTTACTCTCAACATTATATAAACACCAATGTTGTTTTTAGAACAAATTGTTGAATAGCTAAACATAGGTAGTAAGAAAAATGTCAGTGAAGAATGAATGGAATATATGAAAGTACAGAAATAAAGCAACTGTCCAGTTTAGTGATCAAATCGCATTCTATAGCCGATAGCGCGTGATGGAAAATCAATTTTTAGTTTGAAGATTTGCGCTACGGGTGAATTGTTTAGGAAAACGTACCGTTAATCGACAGTTAATGGTACAGGGGTTTAAGCATTTAAAAGCCCAGAGAAATCGATGGAAACTTGTTATTTATGTGGCATTTTGGCTCGTGGAAGAATCATCAAACACCCTCAAATGTGGATCAATTCAGGCACCTGTTTTGGAGATGCCTAATGATGACTCCATTAGCCAAAACCATAAATTAATGAAAGCTTTCTACTGATTTCTTGAGGGGCTCACATGGTCTAACTCCGAATCATAAACCAATCTACTTTGTGATGCGCCTCGAAAGCTATTTGTTCCGCCAATTCAGACATAGTTCATTGTTGTGTCGTTTTGTTTTAAGTGATTCATTTATGCGATCATATAGCTTGCATCGCCCAAAGTATGTATTCTATCAATTCTGGTGACCCGTTTGTTGAGAAATTTTAAAAATAATAGTATGAGTGTAACTTTTTATGGGGAAATTTACTAGAAATTAGATGGATGGTTGAGTGTAATACGTATTGCATAAATGGTTTTATTACATCAAACAGTGCTTCGGAATACACCAAAAGAACTCTAGATGGTCATTGCATGTTGTTTTGTTCAATTGCTGCGATGGGATCGATTCGCCATTTTGCTCTAATGCAAAAGATCTCCGAGATTTTGCAATGCCTTGTGGGCATTGTCAGTTTGATGTGATCGAACAGCCCTCTAACACAATAGCGATCAGCAGCGTAGCATAACCACTAGTCGTTGAACGATATCACTTCGGTTCACTGTGTTTTTATCTTCATGGGCCTTGTGCATTCATTTAGCACTTGCAAGAAGGAGGTTTTTTTACGATTCAGTTTAATGAACAGCGATTATACTTCTCAAGGTCCCACATTGGTCTAACGGTCTAACGGCAATAGTTTCTTTATTTTATTGTCACTGAATTAAGATGTCTTTTAGCAGTTTATTCGATTCTTTATGATAAAGTTCAGGTAGGACCACTGATTGGTTAATTTTAATGTTGTTAATTTTGGCTTTATTCGTTTTTATAGGTAACAGCACATCCAGCATATAGTTTCAACGGCTAAATACGACTGATTACATTGGCACCATCAAGTAGCCATCAAGCCCCTCTCGCAATGAATATGACTGTATGCTCATCCGCCAAAGATCTATGCACTGCCTTGACGGCGCATCTCATTTGTTCCTTCCCATACCCGTATTAGGTTTTCGTTTCTCAAAAGAAACAGTGCAATGAAATGGGAAGCACACCAAAGCAAGCGACGCGCTATTCGCTCTTGCATTCCGCTCATGTGACCAGACAGTTTCATATACTTCCTGCAAGTAATGCAGATTTTGAAGATTGGTATCTTCATAACGTAATGATCTGACCCTGTGTGGAATTCTGCGAAAAATTCGATTATTGTGACTTGACCATTGTAAAATATATATACGTCTTTTGGGAGCTTGGAATATCCATAAGTCTTTTGAAATTGATGGACGGTCGTTAAGAGTAGTATGTAAGGTAATCGTGTGATTTGTGTTATATCACCAAATTTAGTAACTTTACTTCATTGGGTTCCGAGTAGAATAGAAAGATGCGCACAAACTAACACAATAGCGTTTTATTTCGCTTTAAAAATTGCAATTTGCAGAACCGCATTAAACATGCAAACTGTTTGAAGTAGCGTAAAAGATAGAGCAGTGCGCGAACGGAAATTGCGATCCGTAGATTCCGTTCCCATTAGAGTACGAATGGAAATTCATTTTCTAGATTTCTCTACCAAGGAGAAACAGTGGAGGTTGACGGTGCTAGGGAGGGTGATGAAGGATGCCCCACTCGTCTTTATTTTCGATAGCGTCCCTCGCAATTATCCACGGCAATCTCGCTGATATACAATGCGTGACAGAAACCTGATGGCATCCGTCCGTTTCGCTCGACCAGCACTACATATAACTGGTTTTCCCCACACAAGACTTTTAAACTCGGAAACGGGCAGAATCACATTCATCTTGTCGGTACTGTCGAATTAAAGCCTGATCAACTCATGGCTTGTGAATGAGAGCTCCTATAGTAAGCTAATTATAAACAGTGACATCCGATGTGAAATTATTATAACTGCTTTCGCGGCTAACTGCTTGACAGTGATATAACGATTTTCTTCTATAGACAATTTCCAAAAAAAAAAAAATTTTTTTTAAACACGGTTGATAGAGGGCTGATGCGCAGAAAGATATCGATCGACGTTCTGCCGCTGCTAAATTCGACTACCAGTTTGTGTGCTGTCCGGTTGTGCTTTGGTCAGCCGCTCATGCAAATAGCTGAATGCATTGTGTAGAAGAAATAGCGCAATTCAAATGGCATTTGCACAATGCAATCATAGTGGGGTTGTTATGAACTATTACTATTCATGGAATCCTACAATATCATGTCCTGAAGTGTAGGTAAATCCAGCGGAAGTGCTCTACTAGGCACTTAAAACCTTTCCAGCCGCGCCACTACCATCTCTTTCACTTTGCAGTCCCAATCTTTAGTGCTGTTTCTTTGTGCTTACCCTTTTCCCCGGTGCCGATAGCAGTAGCATCGTCACTGACTTTATCGATTTTGGGAACAGCCAGTAGTGTTCGTGCCACATAGTCGACGAAGAGTGCTTGTGAATTCCTCGAGTGCTTGTCGTACATCTTAATCTCCAGCTGATTCCTGGACTCGGGAATGTCGTGAATCATATCTCTCACAAATTCCTGGACTCGGATGTGATAAAGGTTTAAATTCATATCAAATATTTTCGACAAATATTGGAAGAATCGTGTTTTGAAGGCGTACAGCGCTAAATCCCGAAACAGGAAGCGGTTTTAAGAAACTTCATGATTGATCATCGCTAGAATTTGGAAGATGTATTTTATTCTGGCGTTTGAGGTGCTTCGACGCTCATTAACAAAGATATTGATTATATATCTTTGTTATACTGATTATATACTGATTATGTATATTATATATCCTGGTTATATATCTTATATCTTAACCACCCCTTTCTTTTGCGATCATTGAATTCCTGAAGATGCAGTGCATTGCGCCCATAAATCGCGATTCTGTCAGTATTTGCGGAATACCGCCGCTTGGTGGGAACTAGGAAAGGGTAGAATATTTCAAAGCGCAAGAGTCTGCAGGGAATTTGAAACCGCACGACATTTCTCGAATGGGGGATTTTGAGATTTGCAATTAGTTGAAAAGGCCTTTTGAATATGTGACTGATAGTGAGCAAACCACTGGGAACATGCAGCGGAGGATTTAAAGATTCAGGTTTCGTTGCAAGTACCAATTATCTACAATATGACCCTGCATTACACTTGCAGGAAATGTTCTAGTAAACATATATGAACATTTTTGCCAATATAATAAGCAGTGAAACGATGAAAACAACACAGCAAGATATGAATAGCAACTTACATGCTGAGTACAAGTAGAAGACTGTGTATAGATGAAACCATGAGGCTTATGTTGAAACATTGGAGATATTTCTGAGTTAGGACTGTTTCAGATCAAGGAATAAAGTATGTGCCATGAGGTAAAATATGAAGCTAGGAAAGGTCATGATAAGTCACCTGGCGTGAAGTGGGATAGTGGTAAGACTGCGAAGGACGAGGCTTTGAGCTAATGGGTAGGGAAGTCGATATGCGGGTGGTAGTAGGTGGTGAAGATGTGAGTGCAGACGTCTGAATGAGAGGGCAGCATCGCGGCGTAGAGGATACGGCCGAACGCGTCAAGTTTTTATGACACACGCAGCACACTGCTAGCATTGATGCAATTCGATGCACTCATTGCACAACGTTGCTCTTAGCATACGACTGCATTCATGTGGAAGGGGGATTGTATTAGTGCGGTGGTGAACTCTGATCCATGCAAATTTAGTAGATTTAAGTTATATAATCACTCTTATAAAGCCTTATTACAGCTACTTGATTGCAAGGGGCCAGATGAGAACCTGGGGGTCGCTATTTAGAGGATTTAAAACAAGTGGAGGGGCGCCAACTGAGCTCGCGCTACTTCTCTTTTCCATTCGCCCACGTGACCGAATAGTTTCACATGTTACTAACAGACAACAAATTTTTGCTGGATAATCCGTTCTCGTCTTAAGTGACTCGAACACCTATATAAAACCCTCAGCGATTGGTTGTTCATTACTCGAGGAGCGAAAAATTTAAATTTAGCCGGGATAAAATGTGTGAAAATTTAAGTGTATGTAATTGCTTGTGACTGTTTCCAAAGTTGATGGATCAGTATGGAAGGTGCCACTAACGGTTGATCTGTGGTATGTGCTATGTCCATCAAATTAAACTGCGGTTTCGGAAACATTGGCATGATGTTGCATTAATGGGTCCCGATAATGCAAGATTATAGAAAACATTAATGCAAAGATGCAGCATAAAATTATATGCAATATGGGTGCATATATTTCTGTATATCGAGACATAAGTAGATGGCTTGCGATGAAGCTGGTGCTAGTTTAGTACCTATCGCTTCGATGAATGCAACCATCGTATAGGTCGATTGTAGTTGATTACTGTCTGTTATGTGCACTGTGGTCGCATTTCATCACGAAACAGCTGTCTGTGACAAAAAAATTTTACACTGAATTTCTCGATTTCATCGAAAAGCTGTAATGATATCGCGAAGAGATATCACGAGATGAAATGAGCTGGTAGCACTTTGTCCTCTGTTCACTCAATCACCTACAGTAATTCATATGAGTATTTAGCACCTATGTTTCCTCTTTCCGGTAATTTATATTTGAACGAAACCATCTTCATTATGTCCCTTCTGCATTAAATGCTCGACGATATGAGTGACGCATAACGCTTGTTGCTATCTTCTTTAAATATCGCTTGAACATAACTGAGTATGAATAATTCGATGATGCCAAATATGCAATATTCTTTCAAAAAAGTAGTTCCTCGGTTTTGTTATTTTAAAAATGCAACGAATTCCTTATTGTGGAGTGGAACTCATAAACGAGTCTGCCATCATCCTTAACGGCCCAACTAAAAAGTGAAAATCGCAGGTTGGTGCGAAAATTCAAGCAACTGCCACAATTTGGTTTAAAAATTCCGTAAAAAGGGATGAAGGAATATGAGAAAAAGCGATTCCCACTCTGTCGCAATGAGCATAGATCGCAATCGCAAAGCTTTAGATAATAGCGAAGAGATAAGCCTGTCATATTCTAATTGTGCAATGTTCCCTCACTCGTAGAGTATTCTGGATTCTCTTGCGTCCCCACAAAGCGGGTCATGCCTTAACTTAGGATTGTTGAAGATGGAACGGAAGCCACAATCGAAGCTGGAGGGTGCTGCTGGTTGTGAAGAGCGAACATTGTTACGTAGAAGGCCTTCGGAACGTCCGATCGTTAATTACAGAGAGCCCTTTGAAAGGGGCATGAACCCCCATTACAGGTAGAATTACATGGTTTGTTACCCAAACGTTGCAAGATTTCGATAATTTCTGTCGCAGTAAACAGGACGGAGCGTTGTTTCCCGGGTAATGCGTGATGTTCTTTCTCATGTTCAATGTTTCTGCTTTTATTTAGGTCCACACGCAAGAAAGCAATCCCCGCTTTCCCTTTTCTCGTATAACCCAAGAACGTCGTGAACAAGTCGGGAAGTTCTAAGTTAAGGTTGTCAGCACTAGGTCTAGGGTATTCTCCCATCATTTTAGAAATTATTGCTTGCTTTGGCCCTCTTAGCTGCGAAAATTTCGGCTGCTTTCGATCGCTTTACTAATGCGAATGTCTGCTAATATTTTATACCTAGTAGTGTGTGAAGTTTTTAGAATTTAAAGATGTCGGTATTTTCAAACAAGTAATCCAAGTTCATCCGATCCGCATTATGCTGAGCCTGAAAACAATCTCAGATTGTGCCTAACCGCTCTCCGTTCCCACTCAAACCGAAGTCCGGCTTATGGGCCTGTTTTATCCTATAGAATTTCAAGCCACCTATAGTGCTGTTACGATGCGAATGTTTATGTGAATGCATGATGAGTGTTGCAGAAGCAGCTGGCGTGACCAAGGTTCGGCATATGCATTCGCTCATGGTGATACACATTGTGGTCAGTGGTACCCAAGCGAAAGCTCACATTATGCACCTGTGTCAGTTGAATATTCAATTCCAGTTAGGGTTTGTTACTTTTTGCTTCTCTTGAAGTTCCTTTGTTGTTGACCATAGTTGTGACAGTTTTTTTTAGCGCTCTTTGAGTTTTAAGTGCGAATGTTGAGTGAGGGATGGTATGCTTCTCTTTCATGTTGAACAACTGAAAAGAATGAATTCATACGCGCATTGCCTGGTTATTAGAATGACTCATTGGGTTACGGTTTTACTGCATAACCTGGATCACAGCGAAATTCGGATAAACTTCTGCTAAGTCAGTTCGTCAGCCGATTCAACTCGCTCATTGGTCCTACCCTTATATCTGTCCACGAATGTTTGAAAACCGAAATGATCGGACCATGCCCTGTCAAATTGTTTGTGAGAAGATTTGGATTTTACCCAGATTGTTAGGAAGGAAACTGGTAAATTGTCGAAAGTGTTGAAGCATTCGAACATAGTTTGAGGTTATCTGAGGAAGGAACTCGCTACTCCCGTATGATTTTTACGCCTTTTCATTTTGGCCATCGTCTCCGTGTACAGAATCGTCCAAGTCTAATATCCATACTGTGTCATCCTAACCCATACCACAGCCTTCATCTATATAAATTGATGCCGTCGATTGCGTTTCCTCACAGGCAAAGAACAAATAAGAAGCGTGCTTTTTTCTGTTTGAGAGGTGGCAGTTTCAGGTGGGAGGAGTTCACAGGCATGATAGTTCAAGAGAGTTGCGTTATTATAACGGTGCTTTCCGTAGAGGCACTCCGAGACCGATCAATCCTTTCAGCGGAGATGAGTAAGTCTTTAAAAACATTCTGGAGTATTATTTTTGAAATTGTTGCTTCTTTGCCAAAATAAATAAACAAATACCTCGATGTTTGTTTATTTTAACGCTGAGCTCATTTTTTATACTTCCTATCCGATCATCACTCGCTTTTATAGAAACGAAGTTTTTGGCAGAGGCCTATTGTTCGATTGAGGCAGTAACGCCAAGAATATGAATGAGATTTATGGGACGAGTGAAGTGTGAGCTCTAGAATGAAGGAGGGGCATAATGTAGCATTTGAATGATTCGTCTAAAAGTTTTATATTTTTCAGCAAAATCTCCAATTCTAACAGAACTGCTTTGGTTTGGCAGCAGCCTATTTTCAGTGGTGGTTGGATGAGCAACCTCCCTTCGTTGTTCCAAGCTTGCAGAACTTTTCTACACTTTCCAGTGAATGCTGTTCCTTGAAAAGCAGTTGAAGCTTCTCTTACAATTAATTTAGAAGTCTGCTCTATCCCCTTAATCTCGTTCTGCATCTGGCGGACCGTTGATAATGATGAGGCTGTTTAGATGGGTGACGGACGGAGGTGTAATGGAAGTGGAGGTGGATCAAAGAGGCGGCGGCCCAAAGTGTTCTTCTTCATCAGCATATGGGAAACATGCGGTGGTTTGGGTGACGGACGGAGGTGTAATGGAAGTGGAGGTGGATCAAAGAGGCGGCGGCCCAAAGTGTTCTTCTTCATCAGCATATGGGAAACATGCGGTGGTGCCTACGATTCGACGTACATCTTTGGGACAAAACAAAGGCAGTGTGCAGGAGGGGGCACCATCTATATCGCAGATTGATTCAGCCGATTCACAGGCAATACGTTCGCAAGCGCAGGCCTCCGTTCCCATCAAAAAAGGCTTTCTGGGACGATTTTCTTTGCGCAATCGTTCGAAAAAAGTTGCTACCAGGGCCTCCGGCAACAATATAGGTTTGTCCTTTACAGCACACATGGCTTTTGATTAGTTGTTTAGATTATTGCGTTATATTTTCCCGAAATGGGATCTACTTGCTTGCAGTGCATAAATCAAAGAGCCTTATCTCCAATAAAAGGATTCAGTTCAGATGTATGAGTGTAATGTTGAATAACATCAGTGTTACTGTGTTACTAATTCTGTTGCAAATGACGGATTTGGTGGTGTCGATTAATTGAATTTGTTTCCGCAGCCGAATTTGTCTCTAAGAGAGAGACTGTTGTTTTTTGTGATTATATACCTTTTTTTCCATTTAAAAATGATCGCGAAGAGTGCTTCTCAGAGAGCAATATGGACATCTCTAAGGACTTCCCTATTCGGTCTCTGTGAGGGCATTAACGTCATCTATTCCTATCCGTCGGTGTCTTCTAAGCTTCCGACGTTTGTGGCAGTTAGTTGTTTAGTCATGCTTCTTGTGCTGTCATTTGAATGATTAGTTTGTCTTATTGAATGAAATGGCATTCAATGATTCACAGCTGATTTTAGCGGTATTAACGAAGGAGCAACCAACATCAGTTGAGAATGCGAGCACAAAAGAGGGGCCATGCATCGATCATCCACCTCCCAAGAAGAGTTCAAAGATCACTGAGGTCGCAACTTCGATATCTAAGAAGGCTTCAAAACCATCGAAAAGGATTGTGGGCCTTGCTTTGCCTTCGTCATCTTCATTGAAAACTGATCGAACGTCCAAGTACGTTTTTATATTTGCCGTTTTTCTGCATTTCTTACAGAAATTTTTCTTTTGAAACGTTGTGAACACCGTTTTCAAATGTAACGACATATCCACCAGAATGAATATAGGTCTAACCCTCCCCCCCTCTGTGTGGTACATTGTCCACACTCCGGTGCAGTGTCACAGTTACTTGGCAAGATGAGTGGGATTTAAGAAGGCATCAACAGCCGGAACTGAAAACTTTCTAGATGCTCCCTTCCCCCCCTCCCCCCCCCATCCCCGTTGCAAACCTTCCTCAAGCACATCTCATTCCTTCCAATTTTCTCGAAGATTGCGGACACTGTCACCCAACTCTTCTCGAAAACTTCCATGTTGCGATGAAAACTGCAGTTTTTAACAGAAATTAAAATATCATCTTTATGAGACCTACGCAAGCAATGAGATATCTTAGAACGATTTTTCTAAAATCCGCTAATTTTATTAGGCTAGCGGGTGCATCTCTGTCCCCCTTCTCTTGTCTTCTTATGTCGGATTTTTCCCTTTCTGGATTCCGGTCGGTTTTAGAAACCACGAGGCAAATTTGGACGCATGCTTTCATGTATTTGTTATCTGGTAAAGATTTTAGATGGTAAGATAACTAATATTTGTTATTTACCAGCGGTATGGGATCACATCGGACTGTAAACATCACCTAATGCTAGGACCATCCAATATCCAGGGCTTTTTCATCGCATTGTTATTACAAACGATGAGTTGAAATGTTCGCATCATCAGCCAAGATTCACCTCTTCGTCTTGTGGAAAATAAAAATAAACTCTGACATTTAAAGTCTTTTTCCGCGTAAACCGAGAAAAAAATTATTAGCATGAGACCCAAAATTTAAGTGGGTAATATGATTCTAGATCCAAACTCTTCAAACCTGCCGAGTGGAAAGTCTATCTTGTTGATTTGTTACCTCCATTTTCGGGAACCATTGAGTAATAGATAGGGATGGCTGAAGTGCGCATATGTGTAAATTGAAGCTGTAGATCTGGTCGGAAGATAAGTTGACTGGAGTTTTGTGCCGTTAGCAAGTTTCCACATCTTAGCGTCCAAAGAGGTGGAGAAGTAACGTTAAGAGGCAGATTTATGACTGCAAAAATATTGTCTGCATTCGTAAGGATTGTGGTGATTCTTTCTCCCCATTCTCTCCGTTATTTTCCCGTTCTCTTTCTACCGGCAACTATGTCACTTGAAATGAAAGCAGTTGAGTGATCAGTATTCGATAAAATAATTTCGTTTACAGATGGGAAAAAGTTGCAAGGAAGAGCCGTGCGTTATTCTTGAAGAGTCGCAGCCAGAAAATGCTCAAAGAGCGCCTGAATAAATATAGACTTGTAAATGCAAGAGGAGATCCCATTCCTAGCGATGGAGTTACGATGGTCGGATTGAGTAGGCGAACATCGGGGATTCGACTCACCGATTTACTTCGCAGTCACAATACCTGTGAGTTTTTATTCTCAAGTTTTGAAAGAATTGCAATTTGTGCAACGGAAGTGCAGATCATATTAGGTATGTTTATGACGGCCGCAACAGCTGTTGAATCTTGCTATTATTACTTCTCTGATGCTGTACATAACGATCGTTCTGTACTTATTTGCGATACGCAAATGGAACCTTTTGCATTTCTTTATTTTTCAAGTTGTAATTCATGTTAATGATTTTTTATTCACTCATATGATGCCAATATTTTGCTCCATTGATATGGTTTGCATTTTTTGAGAAGTCAAAGATACAGGTTGTCTGTTATGGAACCTTTTGACCTAGCGGTGAGAAAAACGTTCCGCACATATACAGCTACAAAGAATGCTTTGGGCAAAATGGTGACTCTTGTAAGCCATTTCGTTCAACGTTATATGTGTGAAGTGAGTTCAGTGATGATGCAATACGTTTAGCTATGGAATGTAGAAGTTTCCTCAACGGTACCGCAAAGCAGCGTCCTGCAAAGGATGTAGACAGTACAGCGGCTTTTTTATTTCCTCCTCAGTTATTAAAACTGGGCAATCAGATAAAATTGATTGTTGGAAGAACCTGCTTTTTGTATTGAACGCTGGTTGTTGATGATAGGCGATTATAAACTCAGGGGATGACAAGAAAAAACATCGACGGAAAGGGAGTTTTTACGGTCCGAGCAGTGTTATGCTGCCCTAAAATTTGCGTCAGTTCGTTGTGGCCACCGTTTTTTCGCTGTGGGCAGATTCTATTCAGGTCTTACTATCTTTACTGCTCTAGTGCTGAGCGTTGTGGCTCTTTCCTTCGAATTTTTAAACAGTGTTTTCGTTTTCTTTGTTCTCGCTGCTTGTTATCTTCATTCTTACATTATTTCGACGAAAGAAGGCTGAAGGGGGCTCCTTTCAATAGGAAGGATACAAATGGGAACATTCATGTCATATTCAAGTACTTTTTTATAGCGAAAATTGGAGTTAGCAATGGTACCACCCATGTCGTGAGAAAGCGTTCGGTGAATGATAAAACCATTGCGAACACAGTTGTGCCTGGATCGCAACAGTTTCAAGAATCGGCGCTCGGTGCTTCAATGTGCACTCCTCATGCGCCTAACTCAACCAACCCGGCCGACCTTAGTTTCACACCATTCTTCCAAGGAGCCGATTGGAAGAGGGTTTGTCTTTATGCTGATCACCCTTTTTCATCATCCTTTGGTAACTTTGTATCTATGCATATAACGAGGTATCTGTAGGCAGGGACCAGCTAATAAAGTTATATTTTCGGCTGAATTTGCTTTGTAAGCTTAACGGACTACAGAAGGTAAAAGCCACTGTAGGGCTTTGCCGTCGCTTTCTACTGCAGTGAGTTGAAAATAGGCGTCACAAGTTCCTTTCAGAAAGATGCATTAAATTAGGCATAATTTAGCGTAATCAAGTTCATATTTTTGCCCATTTTAGTCGAAGAAAAATGATCTGCAAAAGTGTTTCGTTTGCAGTCAATTTGTGATGGTTGCTTGAGTGTTTTCAGGTTGTAAAGGAAGCGAATGATGCATCATCTATTGCTTCGGCTAGCAGTTCATGCTTCTCATCTAGCACACCTGTGATGACTGCACCACCTACAGCGGTCACAAAACTTGACGCTTCATCGAGTCCAATGACAGCACTCACCCCTTGTGCAGCAGGTGTGACTTCTAATGTTTTACACCGCGATGCATACGAGATCAATACAGGTGAGTAAAGTAATTGTCTCTATATTGTAGTTACTCTATCAATTACTTCTGACCAACGTTTACCTAACTTCGTCATTGCTTTGTCTTCGCAAATGTAAGCCGAGTTTATGTTGTTTGAGAAGATGGAAAGGGATGCAGCGCCACTAACAAATTGGAGGAAGTTATTTCCAATCGAATTTTTTGTGCCGCTGCAGTGAAAATAGAATGTGAGGAAAACGATATGAGGATAGCAGCTGCAACACCGCTTCATACTCCGTGTTCAAGTGATAGAGCAAGCAGTCAGGTAAAAGCTTTGTAGACGCCAACAGTTAACATCATCAACGGGATTCTCCAGTTTTCCGTCATCGTGATCTCAATCCCCTTTGCTGAACAAACGCCCCTCTAATATTGAAGTCTACAATAGTCAAAAGTCCCACTCGACCATCGAATAGACAAATAGTGATTTAACAGCAGTTATAACTCGAAGTAGTCGGACAAAAGGGATTTATTCCTTCATCTAATGTGCATTATGTCATTAGCTTTTCTACAGCATTGCCACTTTTGAGTTCAAAATTGGTACTTTCTAAAATTTTCTCATACAATACAGAAGTTTTATGATAGTTGCGATACTTCCCTGGATAAAGCATTTGAGATTTTGTATAGCATATGCACAGTGTATGCATGTGGACGAATGACTGATGCTTTTCTTAAAATCCCCTTGCAGAGCATTGGTACGTCTGATATCAGCATTGGTGATTTCTCAAATTCTGATTTCTCCTGCATGGATGACGATACCAAGGTATGAGATTGCCTATTTTATTTATGAATTTCTACTTCCTATAACTGTATTCTTTTTAATATTTATCCACCACATATTTTTGTAGATTATATTTGCCGGATTTTATTGGTGAAAAGAGCATCAAAGCTAGCATGCGAAGCTGCATAGAAATGAAATGAAATTACAATCGGTTTGGCATTTCAATTTTAATTTGGAATTGTTATTGGTTGAAAATGGGCCCAAATTGTTGGCATTTGAAAACATTAAACATCTGTGAGGAATACCTCTTGTTTTTCCATGTAAAACTGGTTTGACTGTTTGCGCTGTTGCATTGCTCGATGTGACGTATGTGCGTTTACATCTCCTATTCACTGAAGGTTCTCAAACGGTATCATACATAACATCTGTCACATTTTTGAATTTTTGCTCTCTTTGAGTGATATTTGCTATGAATTTAAATATACAAAAAATATATTAAACGTTGTGCCTTTTTTTCAGCTGAAATATATGTGGACATTAGTGGCGAAGGAAAGCTCGCTGAACATATCGTTAAACGCAGTCAATGAGAAGTTAATGAAGCTGCGGTCCGAAATGGTCGCAGTGGTGAATGAGCGAAATCAGGTGACTTTTTATCAATAATTATCAAGTTGGGAGTCACAACTTCATTTAGTGATGGATGTAGGATAAGAGAGGGAATATTATCCAGTGGCACAGTTACGTCTTCGAAATATTGGAATTGATAGATTTGTGAATAGTTCGGGTTGTTATCTCTGTTTGATGGTTATATGCACATTGAAAAGAACCTACGTCATTTTAGCTGTGCAAGGAATTGTGGAAGTTTATGAGTTGAATATTTGCGTTGCTTTTGATCTTGAGTCTATGTAAAATTAATCCCGCATTACTTATAGCTGTTATGAAATCAAAAACATGGAATAACTTTTATTTTCCTAATATGGCTTTTATGAAATCAAAGTGATTCTATGGAGTTTCATTGGTATTTGCTTACCAATGTAGGTTGCGTCTATTAGATGCGAAAATATATATATATATATATATATGTTCACTGGTCTTTGAGATCGCGACAAATAATTCCCTAATAGGTGTATTATGAATACGAAACTGCATGTTGGGAATAGTTCAGCAGTAAACGTAGCATTAAAATGTAGATGTGAATTAGGTGCATACTGAAACAAAAGTTGATGTGTATTTATCCTTCGATTATTTAAAATTTATTTCTTTTGCAGCGAAATGATTCTAATCGAAGTTGGTGAGTGTATCTCTTCAATTTAATGCATTCAAACATTCGTGTACTTGAGGTGTGAAAAATATAACGATTAAATTCGTTGCAGTGAAACGCATTTTGAAACGTTTTTGCAGTGCCCTATGAGTTTTGAGTGCATGCGATAGATGGTTTAGTTTTAAAAGTAAATCTGATTCTTGCAAGGTTTATACGTATATTTACACTTATCTGTGAACGTCATTTGTGCATATATATTTATATCTCTATTTTTTTTCTGTAATTCCGAATCAAGAACCACGGAGTCTTAAGTTGGAGAATTTAGTGGATAAGGTGCACTGCGGATCCTTGACCAATTTTCACGTTGAATCGGTGAGTCCTGAAACGAACTACACAAATTCTAGCGTGCGTAAGAATTTTCATGCATTTTGCATGTGGTGGATTCACATTTCGAGCCGACAGCGCCATGAGGTAGGTGGTGTAGAAGCACAACTTGAGATTTGGCAGAACATACATCGTAAGCTCCAATCGCCTGACCAAGTTCCACAAGTTAGCAGCAAATAATGCAACCAGGTATATAATCCTTTTAGTTCATTGACCTAACTGGTTTGAAGTGAAGATCCGGCCGTTGTAAAAGATGCACGCGTTTTCAACATATTTGAGTTTTTATGTTTTTCTCAGAATTGAGTGATCAGCATGAGGTCATCTTTTGGTGTGCATATTTATGTAAACTTAGCTTCGGCTGTTCCCGAGTTGAAACTACAGATATAACCGTATGCATTTGCATAGAAATGACGTTGCCGTGGTGCGCCTATGCAAAGGAGATTTGCAAAATGTTTTGCAAATGTGCTTTGCAAAGGCGTAAAAAATGGATATTTTGTAAGTATAAGCGAAGTTGGTTTCTTTTCCAACACAGTCGAAAACAAATGATTTTCCAAAGTGAGACCCATCTGATATCCCCCAAATTCGATGAAGAACAAGCAGAATCCTAGTTTTTGTGTATCACAGGTAGAGAACTTGCTAAGGGCAATTCTACGGTGCTTTTTGTGGAAAGTCAATGAACCTACTGCTTGCGTCAAGGAGTTTTAGTGAGTATACAAGCATACGCACCAATTTGCTTGACTGCTCACCTATCCGGATATCGCTTAATGCACTTCATTCGCTTTCACGCCCTCGAATTTACTTTCTTCGATGGGCATTGCTTGTGGAAGGCTGATTTTTCACTCTTGATGAGCTTTCAGATCATGGACCTCTACATGAAAGCTTTGGCGGATTTTGCGATTCGCTTCAGTGAATATGCTGGTGGATGTGTTTTTCGATGCCTCCAATCTTTTCGTTTATGGATGTGCAGTGTTGCAGTCAGTGTGGTTGTTTCAACCTGTTGCATTTACCTCATCGGTAATGACTACACTCTAGTTTGTGTTTATTTCTTGTTTTTTAAGTCTGTTATTAGCCATTCAGTTGTATATTACACATCAACGCACAGCAATTTGAGAAGCGCCAAATTCAAAATTATTCATCTATCATGAAAATCAGTCGATCATGAAATTTCATGTCATGAAAGTGTATGAATTTTATGGCACAGGATCGCTAGACAACCTTTGATGTTCCAATATTTCCGACAGCGTTGTTTAGTGCTAAGGGATAATTAAGTAAGGATTTAGATACATATTGCTTAAGGGGATGGGGTTGGAGAGAATACAAATGTAGGAAACCATAGTAATTTTATAAGTTTCATTGTTGCTTAGATCATCATTGAGCAATTCGACTCATCAAGGTGGTGCAGTATGCAAAAATTACAGTAAAACTTATTGTCGTTTCGATGTGGTCCTTCTATATTCGGGCGGTGATTGCCGCAAAATTTGTGCAAATCGACAGGCATATATCTAAAGGTGTGATTTTAGTATTACTGTGCCATAGAAGAGAAACTATTAGTGACGTGCTATTTGAGTTTGGTAAATTTCGAATCATCTGCGAAGAAATTAAATATGAATGAAATCTCCAAATAGAACTACTCGCATTTGTCGTTTTTAAAGAGACTTTAACAATTTCATCAAAGAGTTATTTATTGCTGAATTAAATAAACTCCTCGTTACGTTTTATATTATACCTCAAATTTATAAATTTCTTGGAATAAGTTCTTCTTTTCTTCCAATTTTCATTTTGATAGTTTAATTTTTTTTCTTTTTTTTTGCATTTTGCATTCATTCTTTATGTGGCAATTATTTGTCGTTTCTTTTTTTTCTTTTTATATTATTATTTTCTACTGAATGTTATCATAATTTTAGAATTTTGAATTAACTAATACAATTGTTGCCATAAATTGCCCCATCATACTCTTTGACGAGCGGTTATGCATATATGTAATTATTGTGTTGTCTATAAATATTTCTTTTTCATTCATATGTCATTGTTATAGCGATCGGTCTCGAAGATATTTCACACCTATCAACCATAGTTTAGGGCCCATCTAGAAAGAAATAAAATTTCCGAACGGTTGCCACTAGCCAAATTGAAGCGTTTGGTTATCAAAAACCGTGTGTTCTTAACATCACAAAACTCAGCACTAAGGTTCACAACAATTTTTTCTTTGCATTCAATAGACGTGCGATTTGTGTCCGATTATATGTGTGCACTTTTCAATTTTTTTTTTTGGGGGGGCACCGCTATGCAAACGTGACTGTTTGCTGTTGTTGTCTTTATTGGTTACTCTGCATCAGCTTTGTGAGGAGGTTCTTTGCTTTCAACTCGTTGTTTAGACACCATTCGGATTACTATATCGAGGAGTTCCTTAACAGTAGTTTTCGTTTCTTTTCTTTTGTATTTGCTTATGATTTTGACGTTTCGTTTTTGTATGATATGATTATTCATCAGATTTTAGCGAATATGTTAATGTCGATGATAATGTTAAAGTATATCCGTGAATGGATAATGAGTTAGTATGTTGGAAAAAATTGTGAGGGAAACAATGTCGCCAATTTGTTGCATATTTCTGTAATTGTTACATACAAAAGGTATCAAGCAATGCCAAATAATTTTGATGCTGGAAAGGGGGAAGCTATTTCTATGATTGGGCTGAAGCGGTTGCAGTGAGGCCATCTTATATTGCTTCCACTCTTCGGATATTATTTAGTTTCGTAGATATGCATAGCTGAACATGTAATGTGTTGTGCAAGCGATCGAATTTGTTTCATAGAAGCATTTCTGCTATGGCATTCATTAATTGATGTTTCTATGAAAATAGCTCTATTTGACTGTTGCATATAGCATTCGATATGATGTAACTCACTTTGAATTACAATCATAATCATATATATGCCCTATTTAATTTGCATATATATATGTGATATTGTTTTATCTTGACATCTTTCATCTCATATGCAAATTTTTACAAGATTGGTTTGCGTATTGAAATAATTTGCAAGGGTGTTTAATATCAAAGTCTTGCAAGAATATCTGTAATTTGAGGATATTGCAACAAAAAAGGTTGAGTACTGTGCTGAAAAGGATGGATGTACTGTCATGATGTGTTGACACGACTTTAGCCGTTGTATTTTTTATTTGATTTATCTAAATGTCTCACTGGTTGAGCGAATACTCACTTCTTGAATAGCGAATGTACTTATTCGATGAGGCTGTACCTCTTATGTATTATATGTATGAAATAAATTTAAAAGGCTTTAATCTTTGTTCTCCACGAAGCGTTTTTGTTAATGCGCATTGGTTTATTTCACAAAGTTTGTTTCCTCTTCATTTTTGTCGTACCCTATGCATGGTTGATAGGCCGATTTTGTGGCATTCATCTTGACTTTGTGTTTATCAGTAATGAACTCTTATATTATTTAAATGCTTTTTTATTTAGCAGATTGGAATAAGTCAGCAAGTAAGGACCGTTGTATAGGTTCTATCTTGTTATGGGGGCACATCGATCCTTGTGTATAAAACAGCCCTTCCATACGTTGATTAATAGGTTTTTTGTCTACTGATAGGAAGTCATATGCGTGAAGCAATTAGGAAAAAACTTTCCCACTTTTTAAAGCGACATCGCCTTCGTGACAAAATTTACTGTCTTATTGTTGTGAGGATGAAAGTCTCTTAAAATGTCTTCCATGCTCGTCACGGATGGATTCGTCCCATCTGTGCTTCTTGGGGGGAGGAATTTTTTGTACTCGAAAAAGTGTCGGATCGAGGTTAGTCTAAAAAACTCGTCCTAAGTTGTCTTCGATTTTGGCAGCATTCTGAAAGCGAACGATTCGCTGGGGGGTGTGTCACTCTTTACATAAAAGAAACTGTCGGATATTGAGCAGAGGTAAGGCGTCCCAGCGGGCAGTTGCTGTTGCATGTCATTATAATTGCGCTTCTCGGCAGCCAAAGTTGAACTGTTAACTAGAAGCAAGCGGTTCAACGCATGCATCCGTAGACCTGAATCAGACGTTACCAGAATGCAAGGGCAGTACACTGCATGGAAGTATGATATCTTTTGTCATGCATGAAAATTTTTGGGTGTTAGTATTTGGTTGGACAAAGAGATCAAAAAGAAGGGTGTGACTTGACTGAACGGAGCATTCACAATTGCACTCCGACGAATGCGGTCGTAACATGATGTGCTTATTGGTTGTGGCGTATGCATGCACTCATATTTGTGTGTATGCTAGATTTTACCACTATGCTTAATGCTTTATTAATGTTACAAATTCTTCAGTTGTTATATGAAGCGATCATTGCAGAGGGGAATATTTCTTAGTGGCATTGCAATAACGCAGCCCATTAAATAATATTAGGCATATGGGATGTAATTTCTGAAGGGCTGATCGTTGCAAACGATCAACAAGTGTTCCAGTCAGCGATTACAGCAACTGGTCGAATTTTTGACTGAGCAAAAAATGTCGACATAGCTTTCTTTCGTTCATAGAATCAGATAAGTGGCGCCAAGGAGACGGTGGAACGCCGAAGTTTTTGCATGAATCAGGTGTGCGTCTATTTAGATCTATGAAAGTCGCGAAAGATTCATCAGAAGGTTGATGATTAAATAGTGAAATGAACAGGCTCAGCCTCCGACAGCAGCGAGCTTCAAGTTCCAGCATGGATTCGGGTGCTGCATCGTTTCCTGATCTATCCAATTGAAGGAGGCGTCAAGTAGTGGCTGCAGATGTTGAGCGCATATTGCAGTAGTCATATAGTGGATGGCTTTTTTGTGGGACGCGCGGGGGAGAGAGAAGGCGAGGGATGGTACGATGGGAGTGGGGATAGGGGTGAATGTGCAAATTAGGCAGTGTTAATCTTTTTGATGAATGAGTTCGTCAAAATGCAAAAAATTTTACCAATATTTTATCTGAATGCGAAATGAAACTAGTCAACGCTATCTGCATGTGCCGTGATAGAAGGGTAGCTGCTTTAAGTTCAATGAAGCATGTGTTGGTTCTATTCTAATATAGAGTCCTTTTTCATTCTATTTAACTTTTTCGAAATTGTTGCGTTTTTGGAAATCTTCGGCTCAAATTCACTGAACTGTCCGTCGTCCATTCTCATAGCAGTGAAACCAGTATTCCTTCGATTAACAAACGTGAGTGCAAGGGTTGAGAAGGGCATGTCGCGAGGCATCAGAACGCAAGGATCGCAAAAAACCTCTATAGGCTTCATTCTTTTTTTTAATAGCTGAATCCCTCGAAGCAACAACGTTGAAGACGAATAATCTTGAAGTTGCAATTTGTTTTATCGCTTTTGCATGTTTTTTGAATGCTTTCTCTATGTTTTCATTTGTCGTGAGCAGTCGTTTGCTATTGGGCAATGCTTAACGCCTATTGCTTTACTCTTTTCCGCTCTCTGATTTCTGCTTCACTTACCGCACAAAATTACATTGGTGTTCGCTGGGAAAATAAAGAATAATGCGGTATATATTCATGCTAGAAGAAAATTTCATCTTATGCTAAAATGCCTAGCACTTAAATTACAAATGGAGTGACTCTAATTGCTAGCGCTTATGAAATATCCAGTCACCTAATTATATTATTATATGACAGCATCTAATAAAAATATTTAGTATTACGCCTTTTAGTT
Source organism: Baylisascaris schroederi (assembly GCA_006503575.1). Classification (NCBI taxonomy): domain Eukaryota; kingdom Metazoa; phylum Nematoda; class Chromadorea; order Rhabditida; family Ascarididae; genus Baylisascaris; species Baylisascaris schroederi. The sequence continues at coordinate 167,615 of QEWY01000227.1, read as the reverse complement.
GATGACTGTGTGCTTCATTTATTCATTAAATGAAACAAAATCATGAATTTGCTAGCAGCAAAATCTTCAAGATTTTAGTGTTTTCCTTCTTGCTGTAGTAGTGTTCAGAAGTGTGCCTGTTTAAAACAACGGGCGCACTTTTTTTTTACAGCTAATTATGAAGGAAATAGAACAACTCTCTTGCATAGAAATACAGAGCGCCAATTATTGCATCGAACGACTTTTATCAATGTGATGTGCATCCCACATGTTTATAGTGAGGATGCCTAGGAGGAAATCACTTTCATCACGGTCATTTTATCGTCGAATCTGCGGTGTATATCTCCGATATCATTGCTTCAATCTCATAACTCGTCTACTTCGTTGGCGTATCGTCGGCAGACTTATATCTTCTTTCCAGCATCATCTATCATAGTGATATAGTGAGAGGATGCTCCAATTGTGGTGCACAGTGAAGTAGTCCACTGCTATCGGTGGAGAGAAGGGTAAAGTAATTTAAAAAACGATCTATGCATTCTTGATGTTGCTTGCTTCTGAAATAGTTTTTACTATCGCAGTTACATTATTAATGTGACTTATTTTTACCTTTGTTCATTGCCATGAGAGGTTCTTCGCATATCATTGTGCTGTCTAGTCGCAACGTCATGTTATTATATATGCTATCGAATAGTATTTTCTTTACTTATTAGGATATGAGGTTATAAGGGGCTTTTTGAATGCCACTATATCGTTACATTGTACCAATTGATACATCCTATTATTACGAATTCTTTGGACTTCCTTCGTAAGCAATGTTTTTTAAGCGTCTGCAAAGTTCTGATGGTCTATGGACTTGTATTTCTAGGATGTTGGGGGTAGAATTCTTCATTTCCTCACGAAGAAGACCCTTTTTTGGCATTCCGGGAAAGAACTCTGTTTCTAGGAAACTTTCCCAGCAGTTTCCCATCATGGGAATCTTAAATATGCGTATTTCCGCCTCACTTCAGCAAGTCATAATCTCCCTGGTACATGAAGAAGTGTATTCTTAATATATGGAGGCAAAAGTTTTCAAAATTTCCCAAAAATTTGTGAAAGTTCATGATCAGCTGAATATTTTAAATATGATTTCGATTTTCACTGCTATGGATCCTTAGAATGATGACATTTGGATTATATGTTTATCGGCCATTATGTTTTTTCTACGATATGACTAAAAGCGTTAATTAATAAGTATTAAGCATGGGAATAACCTATGAAATATGGAAGGCATTCGAGTGAATTTTGGCACAGTTCCTAAAATACTGAAATCAACGTTTAATGCGTAAAATCGATTTTCAATGTTTGTTGCATTGAATTCCTGCATGAATATTGAGTATTGTTATCTGTAGAGTTCACATTGTTCACCCAACAATAATATTGGGGGAATTATAAAAGAACAGATCTGAGACGTGAGTACCTAGCTTCAATGTTCGACAGAAACTTCTTTTTGACGTTAGTCGATGAACAGAGACATTTTGACGCCATCGACCACTTATATGTGCCCATTTAAGGATGTAATTTATTCGATCGCAATCCGATTTTCTCATATTTTTGCATAGCTGTAATTCATAATTTCTATGATTCCTATTGAGATGCACCTAATAATTGAATTAAATTTAAATGAGATTGCTAAATGAATGAAAAGTTAATTGCAATAACAAACACCATCCATCATATGTGAGGATTCGTTTTGTTCACGAATCTATTCATTCCTTTGATATATGATCGAGTAATTTTGAATATTTTGAGTGGAACGATTGTCCACATCTCTTCGGTAATCAAATATGTATTAAAGTTTATAAAATTATTGAGGTTAAAGTGGAAGTTTATAAAATTATAATAGTTTTGATAGCGTAATCACGAATACTGTTGCGATAACCCTTCTTTTAATGGAACAGATTCTCTTTATTATCGCTTTCATCCAAGCAAAACAATTCTAAGAAAATTCCTTTTCTTAGTCTTTCCTTTATTTAAGTTCAGTGCCATAAATTCACTTCTTGTTGAAAAGAAAAAATAATTTAGGAAATATGAGTCTCGTATTCCTATCTTCCGCTAGAGTTACAAGAAAGTTTTGAATATCTCTTCATCTTCAAATGTCTCTAGGTTCTTTCGTGGTTCTCATACCAGCTGGAATGTTCTCATCGATATAAGCGATCACAACTTGGCGGTGACCATACCCACCAAATTCCAAACCTTCAGTTTTAGTGATTCTCAACTTGGAGCTGTTGGATGCACAAACACATGAACGTAGACATAGGATATGACGTCACAGCAATGCGTTCGGCAAATGCAAATTTTGAAAGCGCATAGGTGAGAAAGCGAGGGCTCGAAGTAACGGAGCATCTCGCAGCTGTGTGTCAACGTGTAATATCGACATAACCTTAGTTACAAGTACCAACGAAAACATAGCGCATTCTTTTACAACTTCTTACAATCCTCGCAGTTGTTCTGTCCACAGAGATTTGCGGTATCAGAAAAAAATAAATTTATATGCGAAGTACTCCACATTGAATGAAGTGGAATAGTTAGTTGCTCCATAAAAACATCGAGCAGAATCTATGAGTGATGAATGTTATATTCTACTGAATTCTTTGAGGTAAAATCTTGCTCTTCCTTACTGTTCACGTTCGCAAGCTTTTTATACTTTCCAGCTTCGGGGCGTAGGCATCAATAGATAAATAAATTTAAAATCGCCTTCTGTTACTCATTGATCATCATAAAAATGTTCATGCATTTATTAAATGAGCTCGTTTTGAACACATTTTAAGCCATCACCGAAGTGGTTTTCCACATTGAACTCTTCCTCAGTTTTGTGCACTCTGGGAACCACTTTGGCGAAAGCTCTTCGTAGCTTTATCACGCTGTTTGCAATTTCACATTTGCAAAGCGAAGTTTAGAAAATAACTTTTTGAAGACGCCGCTTTGTATGTCTGATACAGCCGGGTTGGCGCCACGATTTTGGTGCTGGCTGCGGCAACTGCGCATCAGGAAGAGTTTGAAGTTGAGACGTATTGGAACCGTCAATATTTTAGCGCAAATGCTTTGGTATTATACTTGAATTAGCAAGTAGGATGCAATGAATTTGTAGCTATAATATGCCCATCGTATACAGAAATATTCGAAGACAATTCGAATAGATATTTATATTTGCTTGTTTGTCTCTTCGTTTGTTCATGACGAGCAATACTTATTGGAATTACTTTGTTTATGTTCCACCTTATGCTTTCTTCAACATTACTGCCTTAATCTTTATGTACGATATATATATGACAACATTGCACAACGTCGCCAATGTTGTCATACATCAAACTAGAAGGTTATTTGTGCTCAGAAACATCCCAACACCAAAGCATCTAAGCAATGAAACGTCATAAACCGTGCTCAGTGGCACTGCACCTTGCTTGTGCTTTGCTTTCAGCTCCGAAGTTTAACAGCGAATTTTCTCAGTTGTGATTTACTCGACGCGGTATCATCACCAAAATTGATTTATTAAATTCCAAAGAGTTAATTATAAACTGCGCTTAAAAATTTCCTATAAGAGTTAATTATAAACTGCGCTTAAAAATTTCCTATATGTCCGGTTAATCGAGTTTTCATCTTACACCGATTGGGTTGCAAAACAACAAATCTTATATCAGCAGTTCATTAAACCTGCCAATTTAGAGAGTGAAGTTGCAAAAGTGGGTATTCGACTAACTTTTGTGTTCTTCCCTATTTGTTTAGTATTGTTGTCGTGTGGGAAACATGCGGAATGTCTTTTTTTTTCTTGAATTCAGTGCAATTCCTCTTGCTCTTTAAGGATTTCTTTATCTAATTGCTGATAACTAGCAGAACATTAGGAGTTTTATTTGCAAACCATTCTCGTGAAATGTTGGGTCGCGACCTATCACCTATTATCGATATCTTATCAGTGAGCTTTGATGTTGTCCTCTATGCGAGTGGGTCTTTTCTTAAACCTAAGTTCAATGTTGTTTATGTCCATCTACCTATATGCACGTAGTTGTATTATTATGTAGTTAGGCCATATTGTTAAGACTACTTATATATGAAGTTGTTAAGTTAAGCTCTTATAAAGTGGAACTGAATTTTATTGAGATATTAAAACATATACACTTTTCGGACTTCCTAGTTAATTCTTTTCTCAGTGGAAAGGCTTTAGCAATTGCAGAAGTTGACTTGCTTTTGCTGGCCCTTATTACCATTTATACCATACATTACAACATGCATTCTGCTATATAACAGATGATTATATTATGTGTGTGTATGCCCTCTGTGCAGTTATTTGTATATGAGGTGATGGCATTTACCATATTGTCATGTCGAGCATTATTGTTGTATGTTTCATAAGATCGTTACAAGTTGTCACATCAGCTATATCAAATACATAATCACATTTGAGTAGATAACTCAATGCTTTCTTATTTCGCTCTATTTTTGGTAGATTTCCATTAATTGAGTTGTAATGAATATGGACGAAATGAGGCCTTAGTCTTAAAATAGTTTGTCGAATCCCATCACAAAATTCGCTTTACTTCATTTTTCGATGCCGAGATTTGAAGAACTTTAAAAAAATCTTCATGCTTTGTGCAAATTATCCCACATTTGTGTTTCGTTTATTTGTGATATAGTTTTTGAAAAGGCGGAAAGGATGGGAAGAAGAGAGTGGGAAAGGAGGATAGGGGAGGATAGGGAAAATTTATTGGAGTTTTTACATACGCTCAAATTTCAGACTTGATTTTGCCGGAATGTTCAAATTTTCATAGAATATCGGCTAATTTTTTTTTCGTAATGGAAATTTTAGTCACCTCACTTGGTGTGCGACATGTAATATTTATATCTTTTTTTTATTTTTGAAGTTCACTATCGTTTAAATGCATTAGCATCAATCCACAATTGTATGCATGACTTATTTGCAAGCTAAGCATTGCTGTGATTTGCGGAAGTGAGGTGGTCCTAATCGTTGGGTTCATTCTGGAAAGTTTTATTGAAAACGTTGCATTTACGATACCGCTGCTGAAATATTCATACTTATGTTGCTTCTATAATTTCATTTCGCATCCTGTCAGGTTTTGCTGGATTACGTTTTGCTTTTCGGGTGCTGTCGGTTTGGTTGGTGCTATGAACGGGTTCTTTAAGGGGCGTGTGTTCTCATTGGGCAAGCATACTCAGCACGACGTCATACGGCTTCCTCTTGGCATCCTTCTACTAACATAATTCTCACTTCACGCTAGACAACGATGGCTTTTATTCTGCATCCTGGTATGCTTTCATTTTACCTTTGCCTGCCCATATGATATACTACTGCGTTTACAATTTTTCTATTGAGAGCTACCCGATCCCAACGACTGATTTCCGCTTTTTATAAATTTGAAATACTTTTTCAAAAATAAGTGTAAAATTAGTGTTGAATATATTGCTCGAACCATATTATAGAATCTTCGTGAATATACCATGCAGTTTTAACATATGAATCATATCAGTTACTGCTGTATCTCGATCTAATCCGTGCCATAGAGTAGGAGCAAATGTTATATCGGTTTGCTTAGCAAAAAAGATTTGCCTTCTTAAATTTTGATATAACCATTAATTAGCAGTGGTCATTTCTAATGACTTGAAAACTACGCCACTCAAGTTGACTGGATGTTAGCGTTTTCCGATCGCACCAGATGACGAATTAATATTTCATAGACAATTGAGGAAGATTTAATTTTGCGTGGATCGGATGACATTTTCATTCCTTCATCAGCCATTTCATTGCCGTTTATTGCACATTGCATTATTGCAAAGATTAGAAGAATCGTGTATAGCAACAATATGTATTCGCTGAACACATTCTGTAGCGATGTTTTTAAATTCGTTAACAACTAGAGTGGAATTGAATTTTTTGTGTATTTGTCATAATATTTCTTTATAATGTTTTTGGAGTTAAATCCAAATCGAGATTAAACCTTCAAAACAATGCCACTTTAATGAGTGTTCCTCGTCAATAATTCTTTTTGTTAAGCAAATTTCATCTCTATGTGTTCTATTATATTTTCGAAAATTTTTGATTGACATTTAATTCATTGCAGCACTAAATGAAATTTACTATGGAGACAAATTAAATTCTCTGTGCAATCAGCGAATCCTGTAGATATAATTATTGTAATGCGCAATATTGACCATTGATTCTTAAGAGGGAACAACGATGCCGTGTAATGGTTTTCTTTCAAATGGACAAGACTCATTGGTACAACCGTTGCTTACTGACTACTACCAGATTACGATGTGTTATGGCTATTGGAAAGCTGGTATACATAATGAACATTCTGTTTTCGATCTCTTCTTCAGGTTCATCTTTGAATCTCTTTATTTATTTGTTTTGGGGCTATTTCGTTATCATTTTTGCCTTCAAACCATTGACATTTTTTAAATAATTTCTTTGTTTTGTACTCGAGAGATAGGTTTGCTTTTGCTCTTTTTAAAAGTTTTCTCTTTATTTTAATGGTTTAAATTTATTTTTTATTTTGAAGGACGAATATTTGCAGAAAGAATCCATTCAATGGCGAGTATACAATTTTTGCGGGTATGGAGGATTGTCTTCGTTTCATTCAAAATTTCCGATTTTCGGAATCAGGCGAGCATTTGCTTATATTTGAAATAATTTGATGAGTGCTTCGCAAATCGGTGACTTGGTGATAAAATCGAAAATGCTGAAAAAATCGAAGAGGAAGCGAGTTGCTTGTTGATTTTTCTGTTTCGATTACAATATTTTTATGAAAACAACCGTTTCTCTGTTTGTATTCTTTAAAAAGTTGAAGATTGACAGTTTTCTCTCCTTTTTTTTTAAATCATTCGTTTCTTTTTGTTTGCGAACACGATATGAAATGTTACTTGTCTCATTTGCAATCAACAAATAAATCTTCAATGCGAAATAAAAATCATTGATGGCATTTTCAGCGAAAAATTATTTACTAAACCAAATAATACTTGATGAGTAATACATTGTTTTTTGGCGAAGAAATAAAAAAGATTATCACTTTTCGTAGAAGATGATTTCTATTAATTACGTAACCACTATGGGGAGAAAGTAGTAAATGTAGTTCTCTTCTTCCCTCCCCCTCCCCTTCCCCATAAACCTCTACCTCACAGCCTTTTAGCGTTCGGCTTTTTAAATCTTCCATTTTTAGTTGTGATAAAAATATAATTACCTGATGGGCTTTGCGATTGAATGCTGACATTTGTTTTTCTCGTTTGATATCCCACCTTCAGGTAATAGCAGTTATAAAATGTGGATTGCATCAACTATAATGCCACGTTAGTGAGGAAATTGAAAATTTCGCTTTCAGATCTGCAGTTTATGCGTCGAGCGTTACCTGAGACGGTGGAGCCAGCATTCTTTGAGTATTTGGGTACTCTAGATTGCAGTGAGGTGAAGGTATTTGCAATCAAAGAAGGTAGCGTTGTCTTCCCAAAGGTACCCCTCATCACGGTTGAAGGACCACTTGCAGTTTGTCAACTACTCGAGACAACTTTTCTGAATCTCGTCAACTACTCTAGCCTTGTCGCAACAAATGCCTCGAGATTCCGCAATGTATATTCATTCATTATTGTTGTTGTTTATTATTACTCTATATTATTATTATTTTGGGTTTGCTAAGGTTTTTTGTTCCATTTTCAATGCACTACCGGGACATCAGGAGGTAAATTAAGAAATAGGCATCTATTTTCTTACGGACTCAAAAATTTATAGGGAAATGGATCTCTGCTAGCTCTCATTAAATTCTTTGTTCAAAATCCCACACCATACGATTACACTTTTGTGGAATATTTTGGTAGTCCTTCGCCTTCTTTGATATTGTACACGATGAATCTCAGGTAGCCGGCAGTCGGATTCAACTACTGGAATTTGGACTTCGGCGTGCACAGGGACCAAATGGAGGACTTTCTGCTAGTAAATATTGCTACGTTGGAGGTTTGTTTCCTTATATTCGATATGGATATTATGTCTAAAACTTTGTGCTTGATTTCTGTTTATCTAGAGCTTAACATTCAGCTGCTGCTCACTTATGCAGCATAAAAATAAACGTCGTCTTTTTAAATAAAAACTATGAGCTTTTTTTAAAATTTCTCACTAACTACTCTTTTATCATCTGAATGTGTGTAGAATATTTTTTTTTTTATTATATGAAATAACTTTGTCCGCATGAAATTAATAGCCATAACAAATGCATTTCAACAATGATGTCATTTAGCGTGTCCTTATTTATTGGGGCATTTATGGTATTGAAAACAACAATTTTTATTTTCCTAAAGATTTTTCTCGAGATAGAGAGAAAGGAGGGAGACGAATAATGGGCTTCATTTTTAATACACACAAATGAAATGCATCTATCGATAGTGTTTGTTTTCAGATCTGTATAATATTCTTAAATGCCTTGATGATTTCATCATGGTCATTATAGGTATTAAAGCGTTAGCTGCTAATAGTTGGAATTGCCCTTCTGATAATTAAGAGATTATATGAAGTAAACTTTTTGAAGACTCACGAAATAGTTGGCAATTCTCGCTTCATTCGATTAGACTCTCTGGAACATTCATTGAGATATTTTTTAGTTTTTTTGTTTTGTTCATTTAACAATCTACATTATAGTGATAAGCTGTTAAACTTTCTTTGTGCAAGTATTTTTGAATGTCGTCTTTGTAAAATAGGTTTGTTACCTCTCATAAGAACAAGATCGAGGTAACAGACAAAGAGATATAGTGGTTTTCATTGGCTTTTCTGTGACAACATTATTACATATCGATGCATCATTGTCGGATTCATTTTGATTTTTGCTTTCTCAACCACGCCAACTTTGCTTGTTTATGATTTCTTTTTTAAGGCTTCGATGGGACAAGCAATCTGCTTGCTGGCAAACTGTTTGGCATTCCAGTCAAGGGTACTCAAGCGCATTCCTTCATTTGCTCGTTTAGCAGTGCTGATGATCTCAAGGTTTTGTTATCTTTACTTTTACAACTCAGTTAGTTTTTTATTTAGATTAATTCAGAGAGGCAGACGAATTCATGGGGGTAGTGCTTTTTTGGTCCGTTAAGAAAGGTGCATTAGTGAACAGTCGGTGAGGTGTTATCGAAGCAAGTTCGGACGACGTGGCTGCGGGAGGGGGTGAGAAGGAGGATAATCGATGGAGTCTCCTTTCATCGAGATTCCCTCATCACTTCCAGTTGAGGCGGAGGTAGGGATGATGGTACCCACGGGCATGATTTCAGGCATGGGTCGCGAATTTGGGCTGAGAGAGTATGTAGAACAAAATCCTAACGAATTGAAAAGTTTCTTCTTTGGGCAGTCGTCCCACAGTCCCATCGTCAGCCAAATGCTCATAGTGTGGGGGAACAGGAATAAATGTGACCAAAGAGCTGCTAACCTGTCAGGTGAATGTGGTCGCGAATAATTTGGAGTGAAGCGATGAAGGTTGCGATAAGTTTTATATAAGTGCTTTCTAATCTTCAATTAAAGTTTCATCTTGAAGTTGAGTGTGATGTTCGCTTTCTTCATAGCTCATAGTTGAAGTTACGATTATCATACGATGACTATTAAATATAAATGACCATCCTGAACTCTTTTATGTTGCAGATAAAGAAAATAAAGGACGCCTCAGGGACGCGTGAAGTCGACCTTTTTGAGCTTTCCCAACAAAAGCTCGATATGCTCATGGAAAAGGTTCCTCTAAAATTTGACCTCAGTTCATTTTTGATCCGCCTCATTCCTGAAGACACTTTGCTTAGTGACGTTGTTGACTAAAGCCAAGGTGTTTCAACTGTGGTGTATGAGATCAGAAGCTGCTGTTAAAGAGAACCGCGACCATCAGGAAGGAACGAGCGCATAGAGGACGGTGGGTGGCAGCACATTAGGAAAAGGATGACAGATCATGGAAAAGGAAATGTTATATCGATTGTGCGAGGGAGGAGAAGGAAAGTTCATCATTAATACTGAATTCCAATGAAGTGCTTCGACGTTCACTGTAGTCAGCATGACGTCTTGAGAATTGAATATTAATGAACTATTTGAAATGTAAATACATTTTTTTTCAGTGTAAATGGGGAGTATCGCGAGGTGAAGTTTCCGAGGGTGAACTCTGTGCTTTCGTCGCATATGCAATCGCATTTCCGACCACCTTCATCGCTCTCATCGACACTTATGATGTTCTCAGGTCGGTACATTGTTTTCCTTTTTATCAAGTCGCTAATTATACTTCAATGACAAGCTCTCTATTAGCTGAAAAACTTTTCGTTGCGCACTACCCACTTCCTTTATATGCCATAAGCCTCATTTTTTTTAAAATAGCAAGATCTGTTGTCTAAAAATATCTTTCGCTCATAAAGTTTGTGGAAAAGTTCTGTGGAACTTTTGGAGTAGACTTGTAGATACTCATAGATGAGTGCATCATTTGATGCATCAAAATAAAATAAAACACATCTGATACTCATCTCTCTTCTACTCGAAAACAAAAAACTTGTATCCTGTTAGGTTTTTTCGAGCTCCTACAATGTTTTCTTTATTTGCCTGATATCTTTAAATGTGAAATATGGCCAAGCAACATCTGCAAAACACTTCTGAAGTGGCCTTTCCTTCGGTGTCATAGTCGTTTATTTTGCGAAGCACCTTCATTTTGGTTTCGTAGGTGACTTTTAATATCTGCAAATCCGATGCACATTAAAATCTTAAAATCCTTTCATTGTAGAAATGAGTAAGCATTGACGATGTTATCGATTTTAGAGTTTTTTCGCCTTGTGGCATATAAAAGTGAATTCACTTTCAGTTCAGCAATTTTATGAAAAGTTTGAAACTTCAGGAGTGGAGTAATTAATTTCTGTGCAGTCACACTCGCACTATACGATGTGGGCTTCAAATCGTTAGGATGTCGGATCGATAGTGGTGATCTGTCGTATTTATCGAAAGAGGTTCGAGCAGTATTCCACAAAGTGGCTGCATTGTACGTACACTTCATAGTGAATTTTCGAATCTAGTAATCGCTGATTTTCTCGTGTTTGCTTAAGCATAAAGCACAAACGAGGGAATTCATAAAAGTGTTTTATTGTAAGCCATCAGGGGAGAGCTTTAATATAAAAGGTTATTTGAGGTACTGATGAGAAAACGAATCACTTACGTTACTTAGGCATTCTTCATTCGCTTCTCCCCCTCCTTCCCGCAGCACAAAGAAAGCATTCATCACCCACTAGCAATTCCATCTGTTGCATGCTGTCGTGTGCACCTTACAGATGCTGAGAAGCACAGTCAATTTGTTGATGAATTGAACTGAGCAGAAGAATTAGTGAACTACTTAACAGTTGTGAACTGTCGAAATACTATCTCCAATGCACATATCAATGGGATATATCCAAAAGAGAAGCCGTTTCCTATAACATCATCGTTTGTAGTAATCCTTACAGTGAATACATTGATATTTATTAAAGAATCATTTTTGGTAATTAATTTAAAGTTTTGATTTCGAAATTCTTCTTAATTTTATTTCTAGCAATCTAGCATTCTTATACATTCTTTTTTATTCATTTCATTCTATAAAGCCTCTTCGCAGGCATAATTCTTTGAATTTCAAGTAGGAAGTCCTTCAAGATCTCTATGAAGTATAGATAATGTCCTTGAAAGTGGGTGGTTGCTTGAGCATGAGGTGCAACTTGAATAAAAATATGCAGCAAACAGAGTAGCGGATTATGAATTTGAGAGATCAATCTTTGGATTGGTTCGGGAAGTTGATGATCGTTGCATCGAACGATATAAACGAGGATACGATAGTATCACTGAACGAGCAACAACACGAAATCGACGCATTTGGTGTGGGAACACATTTGGTCACTTGCCAAAAACAACCTGCTCTTGGCTGCGTTTTCAAGGTTATTTCTTATATTCAGTTTGCTTACTCTCAAATATCTTGAGCAACTTACTGTCAAGGTGTCGTTACTGAAATAAGTACTTGGATTATTTACAAAACTACAACAAAATCAACGATTATAAAACAATAGATCGAGTTTATCTAAATTCTTCATCGAAAAATCTCCGAATTTCTC
>QEWY01000227.1:88299-155208 GCA_006503575.1 Baylisascaris schroederi | reverse complement strand
TTAATAGTTGAGCCGTCTCTCTCTCTTATCATTTTTTGCAAAGAAACAAAGTTTCTTTTTTTTTCCAGCCAATCTTTTTTTTTATACATATGGGAATATTATCGTATATTCAACTAGTCCAATTCTCGTAAAACATTAGTAGATAAAAATGTCTTTATTCTACTTCCTTCGTCATCGTCATAAAATTTACGAGTTCATGCATTCATCATCGGCGGTGATTTCGATGTTTCAGTTTTACTGTTGCCGAAAAAGTCATTTTTCTAAGTCATCTCGATTTTTCTCACTTATTCACCAAAATAACTTCTTCCTTCCTGTTGTAATTTCTTTCTCAGTTTTTTTTTTGCGTTATGATACCGTTTTATTTTTGAAGAGAATGTAATGCGTATACTATATATACTGTAATGCTAGCATACTGTATGTACTGTAGTCTTCATTGTTTGTTTAGGAGAGCAATACATCAAATTCAACGCATATGTCTTGCCTAATTTCGTGTCAAGTAAATTCAGTCAATAAGAAGGAGAGGGATATTGACGCTTGAGAGATTTTATTCTGTGTCGTATTTCGCGTGCCGTTGTGAATAGAAAACGTTTGTGTCCATTGTTTTAACCGCAAAATTGATGCATTTTCTATGGAAAGGATCTCGCAGCATTAAAAGACACTCTTAGAGGAGACACTTTGTGAAGGCGTATTTACATCTTCTTTTGTATGGATAATGTTGGGTTTATGTTCCGTTTGTGACATTTCAGTCGATTCAAAAATTTTCAGTTGGTCGCTTTGTCGGGTTCTCCAAAAATAAAGCTGAGTGCCGAGGTTGCAAAGATTACGATACCAGGTCGGAAGAAGTGCTATCGATTGTACGGCAAAGAAGGATACGGTATCTGTGATCTGATGACACTCGAGGATGAACCGAAACCTATAGAAAACAAGCCGATTCTGTGCCGTCACCCTTTCTTGGTTTGTAACGCTCATTCTATTATTAAGGCGATGAATGCTGAAACGTTCTTTCGTCTGATGGGTGTGTGTTTTTCCTTGAGTAAATAAAGCTCTCTGGACTGAGCTCGAGTGCAGGAGTTATCCGCCTAAGGTTAGATCATCTAATCAAACGGAGGAAAGGTGTACTAAGAATTCAGTGTTAAAAAAATATTTTCGTTCCATACGGCCACTTTTTTGTAGTAGGTGCAATGGATGACCGCAGACAGGGCAATACCATAAAATTAAGAAAACAAAAATAAAGAATTTTAGACGGTGAAATAAGCGGAGAATAGTTAATTTCTTGAGCATATAGAATAGAAATACTGTCTACGACTATAAAATTGCAACAAAATGTAATGCAGTTGTTAATTAGCAATGCTTGTAACCTACGAAACCCATCGTTTTGTATTACAACCGATCGAGCTGCTCTAACCGATATATTTCGACTTCTTGTCTTCTTCTACATGCTTTTAAGGATTGGAACAAGAACAAAGATGCATCCGTTCAAGCAGTTTTTTTCGTAATTTTTGAAATATTAGGGGAATTTCGTTGAGGCTTTATTCAAGTTTCAAATTTTTATCTGCTTATACAACAGTAGTATCATGCATTTGAAACTGTCCTTATGAGCGTTTCAATATGTCAGATGTTATATTAGCTATCACTCTAATATTTTTAACTGATTTAGTTCCTTTTGCTGTAATTCTTGTATTTGATCTTTCCCTTTCTGAGGTTTATTGGAAAAACGTTGTGGGAAAAAATGAGGGAAAGCAGATGACAAAGAATTGCTCATAGAACAAAAAAATATGTAACAAAAGCGATCAGTTTGTAGGCAAAGGAGCAGATCAGTGCAGGAAATTCCCTTCCCTTGGGAAAACGTTATTTGTGGATGAATTGGGATAAACATAAGGCTCTGTCGTTTACAGTACCTATTTCTACGCAAATATAGGAATCTCTACATCTATCTAGACTTGAATTTTCTTCAGTTCCGTCCACAGCAAAAATTTTTTGTGTGGATTTTTTCAAACTGTTGTGAGGGATTGTTTAAAACACGAGTTTTACTATATATCGCCAATTTCAGGAAAGTAAACGAGCGCTTGTTGTTGCCAAGAAGGTGGAGGATTTGCAATTGCATTTCTGGGGCAATGGGCAAATCTTACAGGTTCGTGTGAATATTTCATAACTGATGCATAGAAGGTCACAGATTAATGTTGTTTATTGCCTAATGCATGAAAGGTCACAGATTAATGTTGCTTATTGATAGAAATTGGATTGTTTGGAGGGAAGAGGCAAGAGGGAAGGAAGGGAGGGGTGGAGCTGGATGTTTCAAAGTTTTTTGTTTTATTATATAACTCATCTGCTTTATCCACTTGTCGAATATTACCTAGCTCTGATATTGCTTTTATTGAGTGCAATAAGAATGATAATCTAAAGGGCCAAGTTCGCTTTTCATCTACAGTTTTGTTAAGCTGATTTTTCAAGGAAGAGAAATAACTGTTTAATCGCAGCAGAAATTGCTATTTAAATTGTCATTTAATTTCGCGCTTTTTCTGTGATAAAATAATGCAAGATTGCAGAGTAATAATAAAGTATGTATGCCCTTTAATGGGATATAAACATTTAAGAAACTATTAATCACCAACAATTTTCAGCCAGTAACTTTTATCATAATTTTAGATTCGTTTATTTTTGCATTATTTTAGAACTTTGTGATGCCATTATTGAAGAATACAGACGATCCTAGTGAGGATAGGGCGTAGTTCTCTTCACGATTTTGATATGAGTATTTTTGCAGCCGTTGCCAAGCTTGTTAGAGATGAGGAAACACGTCAACGAATCATTAGATCATCTGCGCAAAGATCATCGAAGGCTACTTAATCCTACTCCATACAAAGTGCGGCAACACCCGTTTTGCTTTAAAGCTTTACTTTTATTTCTTGTCCGCTTGCATTAATTTATTTGAATTTATTTGTGGTTGTTGATTATCGATAAAAATGGGTGTATGAGGAGCAGGAATCTTTTCACTTCTTTTTGAGAGATTGTGAAGCTATGTCTGCATAGCTATAAATCACTTTGAAACAGAAATTGTGGTTAATAGCAAGCATTGCTAATATGTGGGAATATGAAATTTGTGCACTAATGATAATTACATGAAGCAAATTCTTATGTTATACTTCAAAGAGCTTTTAGCTATGAATTATTCTGATCGCTGTTAATTAGTTTTTGCACTTTCGAAGAGTATCTTCAATTTTAGCCAGGCCAATCCTTGTGTCAGCGTTGTCTTTACTTTTATTTTGCACTTATAGATTATTGTTACTAATATTCTATAGATATTTTCTAGTGAGTCTGCAGGCACAGTAGAATGAAGTCGGCCTACGATTATTGTTGTCGAAGAATGATTTTGAGAAATTTTGAGGGTGATGCTGAACGAATGAAATCATATCACTTTCTCGTCTCTTATTTTAAAGAAATTTACTGTTGTGGTTGACGACATTTTCCATATGTGCTTTCTATATAATGCCCGTAATTATCTGCTTATCTAAAAAGCGAGCAAAGAATGAGTTGCCCTCATATATAATTGATGTTTGATTTGATGGCAAAAGGGTGTAAAGACTTGAATAATGTGATGATAAGCATGACCAAGTTCTTATTACTTAGCACAATTGCGTTGAATGATTTTTGGAATCATCAATCTTACAGGTGTCGGTCAGCGAGAAGCTTTATGAATTTCTGCATTCGATTTGGCTTCAGAATGCACCAATTGGACAACTTGAATAGGAGGTGTATCGTTTAGCATTTCATCGATCACAGCTTTATCAACCGTTCTATTGTGATCACCGTTTCTTTCTTCCTTTCTAATGAACTGTTTTCATACGGTTTTATTAATGAGTCTCGCATCCTTTCCTTATGAACAATGCCCAATACTACTGTTCACGCCCATTGCCCAACTCTTGTGTGGATATTCTTTGTGATCCTTCCTTTCATCACACAGCGGGACTGGATGTGAATATGTTAAACGTTACATCTCATTTGTTGTTCTTCATATGACTGTTGATTCGATATTGCCGTTGCAAAATTCGGCAGGTTATTTCTTATTTTTCTCTATTCTTTTATTCATTCGTTCGGTGATGTAATTTATCTGTTGCGTAGATTTTTGTGTGATTCCAATATTTCTCTTCCCATTATGCTATATAGGTGATGGTCCTTCTCATTGTGTTGTATCGTTGCAACATACATGCTGTCAGACTTTGTATTCTTCTATTTTGAATTCTCTAGGTCTGTATTATGTTGGATTAGATCGTCCTACGAGTTATATTCAGTGAATTCGCTGCCATGAAATGGCAATTTTTTATGCATCATGTTTATCCATGTGCGCCTATCTGGTAGCTTTAACTCGCGAACCACTACATCTAGGTGTTTGATCTGCACCTGAGGTTAATTGCTGAGGTTAATCTTTTCGATGAGCAGAGAGTTGTGCACTTAATCACTTTCATGCGAAAATACGTTATTAGATGTTATATTTTGCAGCATGTCGATTTGCCAAGTGAATTTTACAAATACCATACAGCATCTCAGTCTATTTGGTACACTTTGTCATTTCGTGTTAAACATTCCTCATATCGGTTTCTTGAGCGTTTTTATCATCATTCGTTATCACTATCTAGGAGGGAAGCGAAAGGGTGGCGAATAAAAGATTCATAAGTTATCGGCTGAAGTGTTGCTTTTATACCACTACCACCACTGTGGTTGGCGTGGTTGTCCTCAACCTGTAAATAAGTTGATAGTTGCGCTCGGGTAGCTGGACGTACTATTTGTTTTGACGATACTTGATGTTACACATCACTCGTGTTGGCTGTTTCAACGTGTCTATTTTCATATTCGGTGATAAAATATTCGTTTAGTTGTTGCTGAGTGGACTCTCTCCTTTATTTCAATTGTTTTTTGACTTGATGATAAAGTTGGATAGTACATTACTGATATGGAGAGGAAATAGAAAGCGATGATCAACAACTTTATCACTTTATCACCACATATTGCCACTTTATCAACAATTATCATACGATCTTTTCAGCGCAGTTCAAATGCTGCTGTACGGCCACTACATACGAGGTTAACTTGCTAGAAATAAAGTGCTCTACCAACTACTAGCATTTTATATTCCATTACAATTTGGAAATGATTTTAGTTCGTTTTTTTCTGTTGAAGGACGAAGTGCTGCAGTTTCTGGAGCTACCGTATCCCGTTTACCAATAATGTGCATAATGGCTAATAGTGCAGTCTGCGACGGTTCGTGTTGACTAAAGTGCTCTGCACGAATGAAGTTTTCAAAGCAACATGCATTAGAAAACATGAACTGACAAAAGTTGCACAGGTAAGCGTGAGGTTAAGACCTTAACCTGACTTCAAAGGTCAAGGTAACTGTGAAAGCAGTGGGCTGCGAGTGTAAAGAGACAATAAGCAATCCAAGAACATGTCTTGTTTGTAACGAGTTGGAAGAGGCCAACAGATTACCCGCAAGTTTCAGTATATTTCATTATCAACTTCATTGAGTTTGACGAAATCTAGGCTGTCGGGAACTTGAAATGCGAATATAACACATTGCATGTGAACCCCAAAAAGCTTTTAAGTCCTTAAATCTTGTCATTGCACAAGTCTTCAGGTGGAAGACTCGTCGTCACCAAATATTTTCATACCTATACTTTCACGAGTGAAACAATGTGGGGAAGGGGAGGGGGAGTTTAAGGCCGAGATCGACAGTCAACTACAGTAATGATAGGGGCAACTACAGTAATGCCAGTCAAAGCACAAAATCACGATTGTCAATTGAGAATTGATCAAAGAGTCGGAGATTTCATTTAAGCGTGTAATGTGACATCACCCTCTCTTTTCTTAATAGTAATTATTATGGCATCAGCAATATTTTCATTATCAACTTCATTGAGTTTGACGAAATCTAGGCTGTCGGGAACTTGAAATGCGAATATAACACATTGCATGTGAACCCCAAAAAGCTTTTAAGTCCTTAAATCTTGTCATTGCACAAGTCTTCAGGTGGAAGACTCGTCGTCACCAAATATTTTCATACCTATACTTTCACGAGTGAAACAATGTGGGGAAGGGGAGGGGGAGTTTAAGGCCGAGATCGACAGTCAACTACAGTAATGATAGGGGCAACTACAGTAATGCCAGTCAAAGCACAAAATCACGATTGTCAATTGAGAATTGATCAAAGAGTCGGAGATTTCATTTAAGCGTGTAATGTGACATCACCCTCTCTTTTCTTAATAGTAATTATTATGGCATCAGCAATATCAATACTTACAAAAGTGGCTGTTTGTTTATATTGGGCGCACTTGTCGTTGATGCAAACAAGACATTTCAACTGCTCTGTTTTGAATTCGGGCCATTCTCCTCTCCTTTCCCAGCAAATTCCCCTTCCCAGCCGATCTGCATTAACTTCTTTACTCATGAATTATTGGTAACTGAACGACGCATCATGTAGATATTGGTGACGCATTGAAATAGTTGTGGATAAAACTATAGTTAAAATTGCCGTGATCGAAGGTCCATTAGAATGTCTGGTGTAAAGACGGCGGAACAGTGTAAATAGTACGACGTCCATCAGCACTGAGGTGCATAATGCGCCGTACATGGGAGCAGATGTACCAAATATTGAATTGCTCACACCTTGCGCAGTATACGGCTGTATGCGATATTGTAACGAATGTATGTGCGTATTTTGTATTATTGTATAGTACGTGCAAACGTGCATATATTTTTGTGTAGCATTCGTTCAATCAAGATATTTTATCATTGATGATGTGATGCAAAACGATTCGAGGCGCAAAGCAAGAAGTCTGCACTCGTATGGTCAATAGCACTGTGTGTTGGGGGGAGGAGAGCAGTCGATATGAAGCAAAAAGGTGACTTCAATGAGTGGCATCGTTGTGTTTTGTTGTGCACGGTTTCGGCATGGGCAGTCACTAGTTCACTGCTGCGCAACCTTTGCTGATGTTCACTGCAGCGGCGCTGTCGCTTTGTAATTGCTTTATTTTATCGCCGTTTATTAATCAGAAACGAATATTATTTTTCAAAGATTGCGCTTCACTGGTTGATTGCCATTTTTTGTTATATCTAACTTTTTGAGAATTTTTATCTTGAATCGAATAAACGTTGGCTGTTCTCCTCCATTTACGTTAGGAGACATAGATTATTCCATGATAGTGTTCAAGGTGGGTTAGAGAGGCGTCGAGCAATGGCATAGTGGATGAGTCGGCGTTCCAATCTTCATCACTCCTTGGATCCTTCCTTTCCTACCATCTCCTTTCTTAAATCAAATATTTTTTTATGAAATGCTTGCTTTAATCCATATATTTCAATGGTTTTGTAATTTTCTTTGCTCTTTCGTGAACATCTGCAAACTGATGCCCCATGTTTACCACATTATATGTGTTAGTCTGTGCCCATCCGTTCGACAGTTGCAATCCGTTGGGTGATTCTTCTCTCCAGCACCATTTCATCTCTTTATTTGTTTGAGTTACCAATATTCGAAGGCACTAAAAAATTTGCAAATAAGATTTATTCCCATAAGCGGCAAGATGCGGCCTGAAAGGTTTTTTTGGTAGAGATTTGTATGAGCAGTTGATTTAGTAGACAACTCAGCGTCATTAAGTGTGCTCTCGTCGGTTATTCTCATGTGCTTAAGTATAAATGTGCACGTCGAACCACCCAGCTGGCACTATTTTTCGCTTTTGTTTCTGTCGTTTCATCAGAAATATTTATGAGAGCTGAATTTGGTTTCCTAGAAATATTTCCATTGATTTTCCGTTTATTTAAGTTACCTCTTTCATGTACCGAATGCTCCCAATTTCTTGTACAATGTCTTTGAGTGGTTGTTTTCATAGCGGTCTGGTTTTGCAGGTCGAATGCTGTACTCTACGAGACCTATTACTACGCCTCATAAAAAATCTTCGCTAGTTATTCGTAATCAAATTTAATCACAAAAACATTAGTTTACTTATAAATTCAGAAGTTGCAGTCCGACAGAGTTTCATAAAAATTAATAACGTTACTGCAGTGCAGCTTAGACTTGCAATATTTGGCAAATATGCGCATGCATGCGATAGAAACGACCAGATGCATCGTGGCAAGCGTAGTTAAAAAACGATAGGAATGCACTCAAACGCGCCGAAATGCTCAAAAAAAAAGAAAAAAAAACAACTGCGTCGCTAATTGCAGCAACGTAAAAAAGTCGCTATAATAATATTTTGCTGCAAAAAACTGCAATGCTGCAATGTATGAGAATATTGCTGCACTGCGTTTTTTACATTGTTGCTAAAGTGTGCGACATTTTCGTACGCTTGATCACTACAGCATCTTAGCTGTAACAAAATTTGCGCTTTAAATATTCCGATTTTTACCTGCTGGTGTATACTATGGAGATAACTTTCACTATTCCATTCTTCTCAGTCGATTTCTGAGCATCGAGCACTCTAAAACGGTCGAACACCCAATTTTTAATATTTCGTCAAAGAATTTGACCTGCTTTAACATTCTTATTTATATGCAACATTTATTGTTCGGCCGAGTGACCGACTTCTTCTATTGGCTGCAAATTGAGGAAATGTTGAATTTTTCGTTTTTTAAATTTCAGTAGTTGTGAATTGTTTGACCTCCTTCCAAAGTATTGCTTTCGAGGGAGGGGAGGTGAGTGAGGACAGTGGGGGAATGGGATCATGATGATAGCCTTGAAGTGCGTGTAGGCCATGGAGTATGAGCAGTACCAAAAAACTCAAGTCTACGCTTGAGGGCACAATTCGCCTCGCAAAAACATACGTCACAAAGAAAGGTCAAGTTGGTTTATGTTTCCTGATTGTGACTCAAAAGTATGGAATTCTCGATAGTTCTCTAATCTTTAACAGCTGGAGGTAGGTGATTTCTCTATCGAAAAGTAGAGGCTGCCCCATGAAGTTGAACGATTGCAAGAATTTGGCTTCCAGTAAAAGCGGACTTCTTCACTTTCCCCATCTCAACCTATAGAGCGTAATAGACACACAAATTTACTGATTACGATAGAGAAAGTGGAGGGCTTAGGCCGTTTTCACTGAGACCAATACTGATAGACCCTGACTATTCGATAGGACGAACGTTTGGCGGGCATCGATCAAAACTGTGAATTTCCCAGGATGCAGATGCAAATGCTGTGATACTTAATTGTCGGAGGGCTGGTAGAACCTTACAGAAGTCGGGTTTAAGCGATTGAAGCAACAAAATATATTTATTGATTGAACTTCCAAACTGAAATTGCTTGGGTTTAATTCAGCTAGGTTCCTTTAAACAAACGGTGGGAAAACTTGGAGATGATTCAAAGGCCGAAGAGGGTGGAGCTAGAACACGAAATGGAGAATGGTAGAAGACGACCCGTCGGACGACTGTGTGCATAGATTTACGGTGGCCCATATAATTAACTTGTCCAAGTTTGTTGTAAACTTAGTTTGCAGAAGGTGACTATCTGTATTATACCAGATTTCGCTACCTTGTGCAGTGTGTTCAGCAAACATACGTTCGATGTGCCGTCAGCGCAGATGCTATAACTTCTTATTCACAAACAATCCATTTGTATGACCGAACTTAATGATTTCGGTTTTTGATTGGCACAAACTGTCGAAGTTCACTTCATTTAGGAAGCGTATCAGAGGCATGAGATGTGTGTTCTTTCGCATTCCGCTTAAATGATCCATCACTTTCATAAGTTATCAGTAAGTAATAAAAAATGCTTTTCAAGTCTACGCTTGAGGGCACAATTCGCCTCGCAAAAACATACGTCACAAAGAAAGGTCAAGTTGGTTTATGTTTCCTGATTGTGACTCAAAAGTATGGAATTCTCGATAGTTCTCTAATCTTTAACAGCTGGAGGTAGGTGATTTCTCTATCGAAAAGTAGAGGCTGCCCCATGAAGTTGAACGATTGCAAGAATTTGGCTTCCAGTAAAAGCGGACTTCTTCACTTTCCCCATCTCAACCTATAGAGCGTAATAGACACACAAATTTACTGATTACGATAGAGAAAGTGGAGGGCTTAGGCCGTTTTCACTGAGACCAATACTGATAGACCCTGACTATTCGATAGGACGAACGTTTGGCGGGCATCGATCAAAACTGTGAATTTCCCAGGATGCAGATGCAAATGCTGTGATACTTAATTGTCGGAGGGCTGGTAGAACCTTACAGAAGTCGGGTTTAAGCGATTGAAGCAACAAAATATATTTATTGATTGAACTTCCAAACTGAAATTGCTTGGGTTTAATTCAGCTAGGTTCCTTTAAACAAACGGTGGGAAAACTTGGAGATGATTCAAAGGCCGAAGAGGGTGGAGCTAGAACACGAAATGGAGAATGGTAGAAGACGACCCGTCGGACGACTGTGTGCATAGATTTACGGTGGCCCATATAATTAACTTGTCCAAGTTTGTTGTAAACTTAGTTTGCAGAAGGTGACTATCTGTATTATACCAGATTTCGCTACCTTGTGCAGTGTGTTCAGCAAACATACGTTCGATGTGCCGTCAGCGCAGATGCTATAACTTCTTATTCACAAACAATCCATTTGTATGACCGAACTTAATGATTTCGGTTTTTGATTGGCACAAACTGTCGAAGTTCACTTCATTTAGGAAGCGTATCAGAGGCATGAGATGTGTGTTCTTTCGCATTCCGCTTAAATGATCCATCACTTTCATAAGTTATCAGTAAGTAATAAAAAATGCTTTATTAATACTCCCATAGAAGCGATTGCTGAAACAATTCTACAGGGGATTGATTCCTTTTTATAAATCGGTGGGAGAATATTGCAAATGCGAACGTCGCAAAATACGTACAAACTTTTTCCACCTTTATCTATACATAAGAATGGATGTGAAGCATAGCACAGGGAGGTCATTTTGCAATTCTTGCTAGCTTCATTGCGTCGATTTTTGAAACAACTCGACAGACAGATACACACATACGACGTTGCGACGATGCGCTTTGCACAAATAAATTTATTTAAGCGTATAGCAGTGCTCCATAACGCTCGGCAGCTAGAGGTCGGTGGTAAAATAAAGCAATAAAGGTGCTAAAACAAATGTGAAGGACATAAGAGATGAGAACTTAGAGCCAAAAAAGATCGTACATGTCCAGCACGCTTAATTGCGCATTTATTAAAAAGACAGTTTTTTAATTGAATTATGATTCTTCCCCCCTTTATCTGTAGTTTATAATTCGATTATTTGATTCATTTGAATTCAACCAGATTACTTTTTCAACCATTTTGATCCGGGCTATATTGTAGATCTATGAAGTTAGTGATGCTTTGAATGAATAGCACTTCATTGATCTGTATTACTCAAATAGCTCTATGTTCTATTGGTGTGTTTTATCTATGTGTCCCACTTTCTTTAGTGTTGTATTAAGCCTGTGCCGTTGTTGTCCTTAACGTCATTGTTGCTCGTTCACTTGTAGAGGTTAGTTGTCTCGATTCGGCTTGCAAGATATGTTACGCATATAAACGAGTGGAACCGAGAGCTTTGCTATATCGGAGGGGGTATTCTTATTCCATTATACATTATTAGGAGCATTTTTTAATATTATGGTTTTTTAGGTATTGTCATTTTAGCTGCATAGGGAATTAACTGATTTCTTTTATCACTATGCTTTTTATGAATATTTTTTTTCTAGAATCATATTTACAGATGGAGCATTGAATGTTTTTAGTCATAACGCCGAGTCCATTTTTGTCATTATGGGATTCATAGATATGCACAAATTATTGTTATGTAAGGAATTTCATAGAACAGCTTTTGTAAGCATTACCCTAAAGGAATTGTTTGCGTTCACGTTCTATTCATTGTCTACTTGTTTCTTTTTGAAATCTCATGTAGATACGATATGAACCGCACCATCGAACCTACGCTGGGATTTCTCGAGCTCAAATCATACCACCTCCCACCACATTGTTCTTCGAGGTTCAGGAGCTCTTGAGTTGCACGAAGTTGCCTTTGACAGGGTTCGAGTGATCCGGGGCTCATGTGTTTCAATTCTCAGTTTCAAATGTACCAGTGGATGGGGATCTATTGAGCTGTAAGCCATTCTTCGGAAAGTTTAGCCTCATACGTTGTAGTTGTGTAACTGCTAACTGCCGAATTGATCTCTCAGAGGGGGAGGGTTAATTGCAGATCGTATGCCACCTTTATGGTAAATCTGCATATTTTTGCTTGAAGTGCAAAAAAGAAAATATAGAAGTTAAGTCTGTGTGTATGTCATTATTTGCAGTAGGGGTTTTTTAGTTAGAGAGTGAAATATTTACACGTTGCGAATGAAGGTAGGGAACGTTAGATACGGAGGAGGTTATTGAAATTTTCAACAAGCTTAATGGAGCGAGCTCAGCTAAACTATAATCAAAAATAGCACTTAGTATTTTGCAAATGCTAAGCGCATCCTTATAGTCAACATGCTGTGACTTTCCATCTCTTCTGGCCACGATCCATAGGTATTTCAATTTCAGCCACATATTTTCGTATCATGGTGCGGAAGAGCTGCAGTTGTGGAATCGTAAGTATTATTGGTGGTAAATAGACCGAATTACTTGCCTAGCTTGCTGGATTTAGATGAAAGTTAGAGAAAAGATGAACATTGTAGTGTTCAATGAGAATTTACAACGAAACGAAACATGTTTTGTATATCATAACGCATCTAATTGAACGTCTCATTCCGACATTCCCATAGCGTTTTACATCGATAAGCGATGAGATAAGATCGATACTGTGATAGCGTTTTCTCTTTTCTAGACATTTTGCACTTTCGATGAACGTAAACCAACCTTAACTTTTAGATTCTCTTTTAAGAGGATAAAATGAAAACTTTTTATTGGGAACTTATCAGACAACATACAATGAGAATGTTAGGAAACGTAAAAATGTTCTAAGCGAGCATATCCCAGCATGGAGTGCATAAAGAAAATCTCAACTATTTATGTTGCATTTGATGGTTTTGTTAAGAATTTTTGAAACGATGATGCAATTCGGCAACAGTTTAAACTATCCACTGAGGTTTCATCTGAATTTAGAAAATGTTTAAAATCTACAGTTCAATTGGTTATTCCCTAACGAATATTTTGCTCATCAGAGAGTTGATACACTAGATCTGTTATTGTTGCTATGCTTTATTGTTTGCTTTATTGTCGTTTGTGCGAATGTTTTTCTCCGATATTATAGGAAATTAATTTAACCGAGCCTTTAGTTTAGAATTTGACACGAATCACTAATCGAATTCGACCATATTTCATTTTTTCAAAGCCCAAGTTCGATCCTATTTCCCAAGCATTCAGAATGAAGCCCTCTCATCTGTCATTTGAAAACAGATAATCAAAACTCACAAATTTTGTGGTGCTCGGCAATCGTTCAAATGGCCTACACGACAAATTAATAAGAGGAGATGTTTGTCAACGAGAGAGGAAGCGGAAGACGATGATAAAATGTCTACTTTCACGCCCATAAATCGAGGGAAACGAACGTGTTCTTTCCTTTCTCCACCAAAAGATCCAAAAAAAGAGGCAGTAGGATCCTTCATCATTTTTCGCCATGCTTAAGTTGCCGGGAATATTAAAATTTCCTACTTCTGGATATTTTACTGCTGACTTCCAATCCACGATCGCTTGAATTTTTCATCGCTTGCTAACTTCCTCAAACAAAAATCGAACAATGAAGGTTATAAACATGTGTACAATAAAGGCATGGTCGTTTTCATTTTTGTATGCTTTATTTCTTACGAATTCCGTTAGCGCATCATTTCCCAATAGGTACCATATGCAGATTTTCATGAGAAATTCTTTTTTTTTTTTTTGAGAAATTAATCGCTGTTAAATGAGGATCGAACTTTTATCAATTTTTTGACATTTTCTGGATCGCTAAAAAGAGATAAAAAAGAGTGATCGCAATGTAGTCATTCGTTTGCTTTGGTTTGTATCTTATACATAGGTGATATCACACGGGTCGTTGATATTATTTGATGATACCACTGGAACATGATGTGGGAGGAGGGGGGTGGAGGGAGAGAGGGTTGGGAGGGTAAGGCAGGCAGAAGTTAGTTGGTCGTTTTTTATCTCTTTTTTTAGATCAATGCGTTCATCTACGACGTTGTTTTGCATCATTCTATTCTGTTGATGAGCCGTTTACACCAGTTGGCGGTGATCTTTGCACTCAAGGCAAACCAAAAACGACACCACTCTATCGTCGATTACAAGCACACATCATAGCTATGTTTCAACAAGCTCTTCTGTTGCATTTGCATCGTTAAGTATACTCATATTAATGCATGTATTGCTACGCCATCGTAATTAACTTCTTTTTTATGAACATTTCGCAGAGTTGCAATCTTATTGAACAAACAAATAAATAAACGCTCAAAATTAATGAATAGTGACACAAATTGTAATTAACTATAATTTTTTATTATGTTGTTTGAAATTGTATATATCGATAACTTTTCTGCCTTTTGATAGGGATGAATTTGTGATGGCACACAATTCATAAAACGGGTTGTTTAGAGATGCTGCATCGTACTTTGTTATATTACGAAACGTATTTGCGATTCGAGTGAAACCGATATTTCTCTATTTGTTAAGCTCTCTTGATTTCAGTAATTTCCACCCTATGGCGATGGCAAACTCCGTTCAATCAACTGGAGATATGGGTATGATCATCTTATTTAAATATTTGATTTAAACGATTAGAAGCATCTTTCAAGAGATTTATCTATAAATCGCGTTGTAAATGTTCCTATGAAATGGCTAAAAATTGCTTATAAGAAAGGTATTTTTTGTCGTGATGGAATATACAGCTCAAGAACAACATTGCAGATTGCCATTTGCATTGAATGATCTGCTTGAATAGCGTTCAGTGCCCATTGCGAGAAAATTGATATCCATAGTGATTGCCGGAGTGGGGCACTAAATGAGGGAGATCGACAAGATTAACTGCCCGGCTGAGACTAGCTCTTGGGAGTGCTGTTTGAACTGATTGAATCGTTGAAGTGTTTTAAGTGGGCATTGTATGCGTTTTTCGTGATCTCTCCGATAATTAAATTACTTAACTAAAAGGTTGCAGCTATGATGTTTCTAAGGGATAGTCCGTAACATCAAAGTTTACTTTGCGATCTGCTAACTTCTCAAAGAATTTTCGACATTTGGAATTGCTTCTTTTCATATCGTTAAATAACACATCGTTTGTGCTTTATTTGGAGTATTTATAGTTATTTGGTCTTAAGTGACAACGGTACTGAAAGAATTCTCGACAAAACTCAGTTATTTCCCCATAGTTGCATAAATTAGTGAAAACATATATGGCATCACATTTCTCGATGTATTCCCTTGCATTCTTTGTTTAATTTCCATTTACTTTTTCAGCACTTTTAAGCGTTTCGGATAAGCGTGGTTTGGTCGACTTTGCACAAAAACTGCAAGAAGTTGGTCTCGATCTGGTTGCATCTGGTGGTACCAGCAAACTTCTCAAAGAAAATGGGATCGCCGTTCGGTTCGTCTCTTGTTTTTGGCATGTGATGTGAAATTAATTAGCCTTTTATTTGCACTGATTTCGTTCACGGCGCATTTTCTCGTTGATTTCTTCTTTTTCTTTTACATTTTAATTCTCTTAATATATTCTTCAAATTTCGAGTATATTTTTTCTGACTATTGTTTATTATAACACACGATGTTATGTTGCGAATTAAAAAAAAAAAAAGATTTACCTCAGTAATACGTCATTCAGTGCAAAACAAACTAATGATGTATATAAGCATTTTATTATAATACTCTTTGCTTTTACGGACTATGATGCAGTTGAAATATGTCTTTTATTTTCATAATCGAAATGTTAAAATCGCTGAAACACAAATCTCTCTCTTGCCCTCTTCCCCCTTCCCCCTCTACCACAACTATAAACGAATGCCGAAATAATTTTCATCGAATCCACTGAGTACAGTTAATTTTCCTCTTTCATCTCGTTCCGCTATCGTTGTTAAATTGAGAAGATTTGAAAGTAAATTAAGTATGAGAAATCCATTTTGATTATTTAAATGAACAAAGTCTTTGATGGAGAGTGTTTCGATTGCCAAGAAATGAGTCGTGTTGTAGAATGTCACAAATTATCAAGTCGTCGTGTATAACCATTGATGACTGTTGCTGTATGTGACGAAATTATGCGCCTGCCGACAGATAGGTATCAAATTGCACTCGAGAAACAATTTTAAAAAATCTACGTGCAAATATTTTTTTGATAGGATTTCTAAGCTCCAAATAAGAAATACCTGGCGAATTTCATTGTATCACTTTTCAGAGATTTCAACGCAAATGGTCTTTCTCCTAATATATCGCTCAAATGATCCAAATATTCGTCGAAAGTTATATTCAAAGAAAGATTCTCTAGGGCGATAAGCTGTTGTGTATCTCTAGTTAAAGTCCTGATCATAACTGTTATTCCTTCGATTTGCTTAGGGTTATTCTTTTTCCCTTAACAGTTATTCCTTTTCGGTTTCTATGCAAACTTTTCTTTCAGGGATGTATCGGAGATAACTTCGTTCCGGGAGATGTTAGGTGGCCGAGTGAAAACGCTTCATCCCGCCGTGCATGCGGGCATACTTGCTCGTGACACTGATTCCGATATTGCTGATTTAAAAGTTTGTTGTCTGTTTTTGTAGTTTTATAACTTATAAAACATTATTGAAATTATCAAGAGCCAGATTACTAGTCGTATGAAATGTTGTACTTCCGCTTTCAGTAATAAAGTTTGGTTAGTTTATTTCGTTTGTGGCATTTTTCGAGAAAGATTTCGTTTCTACGTAATACTCTTATATATATATATATATATATATATATATATATCCAAAAAAAATAACTCTGGGATATAGCCGTCACTTTTTAGTAAGTATGAAAATGTGCTCACTTTGAATGAATCTGTGCATCGCATTCATCCCTGTGATGGCGTATATCTCTGAAGAATTCTGTAAAAGTGAATTTAATTTAGATTTGCAGTATTTTCTTCGGAATTAACTTCTTCAGTTAGATGATCACTCGGTTCTGATGCTTATCCAAAGTTGTTGAAATTTTTCATTCCTTCGAAACCATAGCTCTCAATCGTTTTCAATATTTAACATATATATCTAGACTCATATGATATTCATCTCGCCACCTGCACCTTGTGAAGAATGCATAGACGGCCTGTGTCTGAATCAGTTATGCGGCCTTTTTTAAGTATGCTTATTGGGAAGGATTTACGAGTTGAAAGATTACCGAGTATATAATACATCACGGCGCCTTTATTCCTTGAAAAAATTTTAAAAGAAAGTTTTACAGGCGAGTCATTTCAAGAAAGTGGCTGTAGTGGCATGCAATTTGTATCCATTCGTGGCTACTGTATCGAAGCCGGATTGCACTCTCGACGATGCAGTAGAGAATATTGATATCGGAGGAGTGACTCTGTTGCGAGCTGCTGCAAAGAATTTCCAACGAGTTACAGTCGTGTGCGATCCAAACGATTACGGTATTGTGGCACAGCAGGTGGGCACATATTCTTCTCGAAAGTTACACACCTATGCACTGTGCTTCTTTCATATATGTGCCTGGTAGGTTTGAGCAATACTGTGAATGAAACCTCGTCGTTCTAGTCATTAATTTGTCAGCAATCGTTGCGTAAACTTGCTCTATGAAAATTACGATACATTGGTCTATATCATGCATGCTATACTGATGTATCTATGCTTTTCATAGAAGGCACTAGTGTCTGCGGCGCTTTCCATATATTGGTACTAGAAGTCTATGGAAATTGAGCAAATGAATACATCTCAAAGTATAAAAAGTATGAATTGCTTCATTCTGACGGTAGAATAGACGGCTTAAACGATTCAACAAAGCACTTTTTCAGCGAACCTCCAACCTGCTTAGGAAGTTCCTTTCTGCCCAGAAGTGGTGACTGACGGATGCGAATGAACTCATTTGCAAAAACTCTGAAGTTTGCACAACGATCGTTTATTTCTGAAAGATCAACAGCGTTATAGTAGATCGATGACATGACAGCTTGTTACGGCGATACCCAAGAGGCAACTCACGCATTCCGAACTGCGTTTTCACTTCACTCGTTCGTGCCTTGTCCCTTCAGTCTAGTGCTTGCTGTTCATTTTCTCATCCCATGGTTCTTCGAACTATTCCATTTCCTATGAAGAGCGCAGAATAGTTGTTGATTTTATTGTTTCTTTCATAAATTAATTTTGCTGTTGATGAAAGAGTTCGCCTTTCTTCAGTAGGAATCTATCGAAAGTGGCAAATCTGAAGGGAGTATGTAAAAATTTCTTGCAAGAAGTGAGGGTGAATGCTGATTGAAGGGATAGAAGAATGTGACTGGCTCAATCAGTTGAGTACTTTTTTATAAGGAGGTATGAGATGATGAATGTGAACGAGCATGTGAACACTAAGTGAATAATTATGCAGATTAGATGGCGAAGAGACGAGCATTGGCAGTTGCTGTCTGAGCAAAGGCTTAAATGAATTCCTTCATTCTTCGGTGCTGTTGACAGTATGTAGAGAAAAGAGCGTAAGAGAAGGAGAAGAAAATAATAGTAGAGACAATACGAACCCACCGCCTTATTCCTGCCATCTCTTTCCTTTTTATGGCTATGCTTTTGCCTAAACACCTGTGCAAATTTCTAATTAAGTCGCTGGTCTGTAATATCTCCTTAAGCTGTTTCAAATGTGCAACGAGCAATACGTTAGGGGAAATCTCCTCATTAATTGATTCTATTAAATGAGTAGCTTTTATTATGGAAAATTTATTTCTTGATGAAGCGTTTCTTTCATTTTTTACTAAAAGTTTCAAAAATTTTTCGAAATAATCGTCTAGGCTTTCATTAGAGTTACATTGAACAAATTTGATTCCCGATGAATATAAAATCCTATTACAACAATTTTCCTCATCCATTTCACTTACTGTTATCATTATACAATAGAGCATTTTCTAATACGAAAATTATTACCGGAAGGGAATGATTATTTTGTTTAAAAAAAAATGAAAATCTGATTTTAGTGAAGCGATAACTACGAGATGTTGTTTTGCGAGTCTTAGGATACTTTTCGTACGATTATGTAATGAATTTTACCATAAAATGGGATAAGGGTTGTAAAAATTATACGGTAATTATTTTACGACATGAAAAGATAAATGCGATAAGGAAAAGATAGCAACGAATTATCACTATAAATAAAAACATCGGATTGCTTTTCTTTACGATAAAATAAGCGATAGGTTAAATGTTATTGATGGCGAACACCGATTCGGTTATGATAGAGGTACAGTAGTTTATTCGACGTTTCAATTCCGTATGCCACCATCTGCAACGGTGTACGATATCCATGACAGATACTGTTCAATGCTCAGGATTCTAGGATATTATTTAAGAACAATTAATTGTGCGAAGAAGAGAAAAGTCAGAGAGATGCTTATTTATGAGAATTGAGAGGACGTTTTATGCAGATATAGTGAAATTATGGGGATTACAGTGAAAAAATGAAATAAAGCAAAGAATAGGAAATGATGAAGGAGAAAGGAGTGTAAAGTAATGTATGAATTCACTGAAGAGAAAGAAGTGTTTCGACGAATTCATTTCTGCTATTAACGAAAGATTAGTGCTTCTGAACGTAGGTAAACTGACCTCAGTCCCCCTCTCCGTCCCACTTACTCGTCATCCCTCACTGTCAGGATAAATATCTTTGGGAATCCTAACAATAAAAACAAGAAATGTCCTCTAATGGTTACTTAATCATATTCAACTCGTATATCTTTTGTTTTGATTGGGGAATTTAGATTCTTTGAAATACATTAATTTTGTTTCGTTCGCTCTTTGTTTTCGTAATTTCTGCTTCCATTTTCAAAAAAAGAAAAAAAAATCTCTTTCTTTTATAAACTTAATTTCCATACACTCTTCCCGCCCCTAGTTTTCTCAAATACTTCCTCTCTAGTTCCCAGCGGTACCTTTCGCCCAATTTCCTTAACTTTTCTTCCAACTTCCATAAAATTTTTTGCTTTAGCATAATTTATATCAGCCGGAAGGATAATACAAGTTTACGATTCCAGATTACAACATAAGATGCCAAACATTAAATGAGCTCTTGTATTTCACTATCAAGTGTCCGTTGTAATATCATCATGTGGCCTACAAAAGAGAAATATTTCTCTGAGTTAAAAAACACTAATGCTTCTAGTGTGAACTGTAATATGATTGCATTGCAGTGCCCAAAAGAATTGCTCACTTATCGTTAAACGATGATATCCGTTTAGCCAAAAAGACATCTATTGATTCAGTGGCGATTTATGTTTTATCTACAAAATAGCACTTTTTTACTTTGATGAATAACTTCTGAATTGTTCTTTCTCGAAAACAACTCAATTTCACATACCGATGATGATTGATTATTCTGCAATAAGATATAAGAATGTCTCCGAATATCGAATTTCTTGAACTTTATAAAATATGATTTTCGAACTTTAAGAAGCACAGCAGAAAGAAGATGCCCTTCTAGAAAAACTCGATCCTCTCATTACTAAATCCTTTTTTTAGAATCAGAATTTCTGCGAAATCCTTGTTTTCAGGCGTTGTTGGACGTTCTATGCCAGTTGGATGTTACTTTCTGTTTTGCATTTTAAAATATTTATCTTTTCCAACAAAAGCTCTTTTAAACGTCAAATTTTCCTCTATTCATCATTGTTCTCAGTTTCTACAATTGTGAATGCGCAATTTGTTTAGATTGTTAGGTTCCATGTGCATTCGTTTATTCATTAAGGGTGCATTGAAGGTTATTCATTTATTCATTCGACGAACATTGTTTCTTCATCAATAATTTTTTCACAAAAATGTTCAACTCACATTCAATATACACCGATGCAAAGTGCTTATGATTACCGATCGCGTTATATACCACCGACGAAGTATTCACTGTGTTGATTGTTCGCCGCAAATTAATGCTTATCTGTTTTTCAGCTTCTTGATTCGCCTATGCACACCACCGACGAGACACTTCGTCGTCATCTAGCTCTCAAGGTATGTATGCACATTTTTAATGGCTGATGTACAGGTATTGCACATTTTTGCTGCAAAACTGCAACTGCACTATTTCTGGTGGAATAACTGTTTACAACGTGTTTGATGTTTTTGATGATATGGTCTTCTTCGAGGTTTGTTAACCATGAAATCGTTTATGCATTGGAGAGAGCATCAGTTTCAGTAGTCGTGTTGAACACTGGCGACGCGCATAAGCTAAGGAAGTAGTTAGTGCTTTTTTAATTTAAGCATAATAGGCTCTAATCGTTGGGAAATAACCGATAAGCTTGCACATGAAGCATTATGCGTCGATTTCTTAAAGGTTTTGATTTTTTTTTCAACACCTAAATGAACTGTTGTAGAATTGTTGTGTTTCAAGATGTAACACCACAATTGACTCTTATAATTTTTTATAACATTTATCATTATGGTGCTTTTTTTTGATTTTGTAACCAAAATCTAATATCGCATTGCTTTTGCAATATTCTTCATTTATTTCTTCAAAGTTTTCCGAATTTCAGAAGTTTAAATCTCAAATTTTCTCATCGCCAATGAATACTTGCATTATTTTGTCAATGTGCAGTTTTCATCATTCTAAGGGCTAAAATATTTTTCGTGAAAACTCTAATAAGAGCGAGGTGAATATTTGATGTGTCACATAATCTCTTAATTGAAAATATGCTGTTTTTTAACGACTGTCTATGTTCCTCCCTTCAGGTTCCAGTAAAAACATGCATATTTTTAATAGCGAAAGTGTAGCGAATTTCTTTCTAGTCTAGAAAATAATCTAGAACAAGTGTTGTCGAATTATGGTTACTTGATGTTGTATACTATATGCTTTCAATTTCGTGACATCCTACCGAAATGTATTGTGCTATGAGGAATGGTGCGTTAACTGCCGATTATTTTACATAGGTGAGGAATGATGTCTAAGCATTAATTCCTATGCGTAAATAACTGCAAAATAAGGTAGCATTCCAAATATTTGCCCAGCGTTATATCGATAAGAACGACGAAATAAGCACGTTATTTGTTATTATCGTGCTCTTGAAGTGATTCATTATTAGAAGTGATAGTATCGCATGACAATAACGTCTCAACACAGATAATGCGCATCTTTTGCTATTGCAAATTATTATAGTATTGCACATGTCTAATATTGCTTGATAAGTAACATAGGAATTCACTATATATTGAAAAGCATTTATCTATCATTTCTATAAATTGGCTGTGTGATTGCTATATGCTAACGAAACGTAAACATCTGCAAAAGAGTTATAGTAATTGAAAGATCTATGCAACAGATAACCATTCTCATCTTCTTTGTTCTATCACCTCCATCATTTTCAGTAATATTTTTATCTGATTTTATGTTCAATGAAAGTCTTACCTAACACTAAGGATGAGTGGATTGCGGAATTTCACATTTTCCATGCTCAACAAAGTCATATTAGCATTATTTATCTCATCGTTCGCTTCGTTTTTGAATTTGAAAGGTATTTCACAAATATTTGGGGGGAAGGGATTCTAGCGGTACCAAGTTTATCTAGGACGGCACTCCGTTTTGCCTCCTCTTTAAGGATCTGTATTCTTTAGATTCCAAGGTGATGATAGTTTGCACCGTCTGTGCTCGTACATGCATACGCTAGCGCTACATACTCTGTCTAACTTCCATTTGCGAGCGGTTTTTGATTCGTAAATATTAGTAAATATCGGTCCCCAAAGGGATTAGGTCAGTACAAAATATTTTTCGTTGAAGAGAAAATATTGAGGAAAGAAAGCGCATATCGTGAAGGTTTACGTTGGCGTGTTTTTTCGTTCGTTTTTTTGCTTTCTTTGTTTAATAATATAATAAATGTACAAAATTTGTTCTGAATTTAACAAAAATCCGTGTCAGTAAGTCTTGGCCATAGGCACACTTCAATTTTCAGTTCATCCCCAAAAAACCTTATTATAATGCCAGTGAATTCAATAGGTTTTCATTGGATTTTTTTGTTGACAAGTGAAAAGAGAAATGCGAAATCCTCACATCAAATCCTGTGGCTTGATGCTTTCATGGGAAAATCGACGATTAGCAATATCAAGTTCTTGTTTGACGTCATTTGATTGCGTAAGTTATAGTCTCGTCTTGGAATGTTTTTTTTGTTCATCAAACCCAAATATTTTATCGGAAATGGATATAATCTACAATGAATTGTATCTCTTCGATGCTTAATATTTACTTACTAGTTCGTTTAATTCTAATTACTTGTAGTTGTTTTGAGAAGTCCGGTGTTCTATTCACTTCGCAATTTATCTACAGATCTCATTATACGCCTGAAAGATGAAGTGATAATTCTATAGTGAGAAATGAAATAATTCGACTCAAGTTCATAGGCATAACCAGTCTATTGCTGAATGAAATTGATTGCTCTATTTAAATAGTTGACGAGGATTTTTCTTTATATGTCTGAAAGCTATCTTTCCTTCATATATAGAAGTAACGTCTTTGAGCGTCAAGTTATATTGCATTGCTGTATAGCTGTTCACCTGTACCATTGCTGTACATCATAGAGATGTGTTGATGCACTAAATGCATATAGAACATTAAGAACCGAACGTCTCTTTGCATATATGTCTTATTCAAAAATCTACCAATGGGAGAAAGGTTGGAATCGTACGGGATACGATAATTCAGGAAAAGGTCAGAGAAATTTTTATGAAGTATCATTGCTTTCACTTTGCGCTGACGTTAATAGATATCTTTTCTTAATTTTAGGTTAAAGTGTTGGAAAACACCATAAAAAAAGTATCAAGAGAAAAAGAAAATGGCATCAAGGGAATTCGTGTAGATATTTTTTATTTCATCGAATTTTCATTGAATTCATTAGCATAATAGCTGATCGAGAATGTGAAACGTTAGTGGTGATTATTTTCATAATTATGCTGCTAATGATGAGACTTAATAATCTTTTTTGAGACTATTAAGTCTTGACTTAATGAGACTTATCCCTTTAGATTCCATTGAAATTTTTAACATTTTAGCTAATCCGCTCTTTTCTTCTTTTTTTTTTCCGGAATTTCTTATATTTTTTTCGAATGGATCAATAAATTTCCATCTAAATAATAACCTATCTAATAGATAAAATTTGCCCATTTCATTTTGCAGTTTGAAATCCATAAAAATAATTCCGATAATCCATTACAAAATAGTTTTCATTGAGCGAAATACAACGCGAAAAATTATCGCATATTTTCTGAAAAATATCACATTTTTAATCTCTTTCAAAGATTATTTGAAATCCCTGGAGATTCATGATTGAGAATCACACAAATTGAAATTTCCAATATGGTCAAATTTCACTTGACGTTTATTGCAGTGTGCTGATAATGAACCGTCTTGGGCACTGTGATGCAAATGGCTTTATGCTTTGCTGAAACAAAAGAAAAACCTCAATGATTGTGCTTCTTTTGAAGTTAATGATTCTCATTTCGTTAAAGCATACTGAAAAATTGGAAATTCTCTGAGCTCTGCCGTGATAAAAAATAGCGAGCGGGATATTTCGATGATGTTTATTTTTCCACTGTATTCTACCTAATTGTAAACAATTTTAGCAATGATTGGCATTTGATGGATTTAGAATCAACATTCAATGAAGATTTTTTACATCAACCAAGAACTACTTCCGTTGATTTGTTTCTTTACGATCCTTTTTTATGCGCAATTTAATCGTTTTTTTTTTCGAGCGATGATACCACCATCAATAGCATCGTTTAAGAAGGCGAATGCCACTCTATCCTCTCCTTCCGATTAGACAGTCATTCAGCAATGCGTATTCGATGTTGCTGCATATAAGTGTGTGCTATAAGCGTTGTTGCGCAAGTTTGCCATACGGAATGCCCGATTTGTGTTAATATTTATGTTAATATCTCTTTCATTTGATTATACCATTGGATTATACCATTGATTATACCATTCATTTGATTATACCGTAGGTTATAGCGGATTGCTTTTCCACTCGAAATGAAAATTTTTGATGATTTCTAATAATAATGAAATTTTATTGAATTTGTCGCATAAAATTCATTCCATTAATATGCACTTTTAAAATAGACTGAGACCAAATACAAATGTTTGTGCCCATTTATTTCGTTTTTCAAGTTAATCTGCTAATTTTTCGATGTTTTTCGTCTTTTTTTTTCTTTGGAATTTTTGATGCATTAGCAAACAAATGCAATGAGTAATTATATTCGATAATAACTAGCATTGTTACATCAAAGTTTGACTGCATTTTTCTTTCATTTTTTTTACGAATCTTCGAAGATTCAATTTTTTTTTTTGATTTTTTCATAGTTCATCACATCTAAAAAGATCTTCAGATATGAACTTAGAATCTCAAAGGTTTATGTGTTTGAAGTTATGCTCATACCTAACATTATAGCATTTTGTGCATTGGATGAACTTTTATTCTGGTATTATTTTACCGAGGTATAGAAAAATTTCAAGAGACAGGAGGAAAATCTAATTCAGTTTAATCGAATGAAAAAATCTCTGAAAATTGCTTGAAGTGATTTCAGAACTTATTTTGATATATTACCAAAATCGAAAATTCGAAATGCAATAAATTTTGAATATATTCGTCAGAATGATGTACACATTACTTCTTTTAGGGTAATGATTACACCCATATGGAACTGCATGATCTGTACATCATATTCGAGATTTGTTTTATTCACGTTTTGCATGTATGCTATTGTTTACTTACCGCTTCTTTGAATACTTGTAATTAATAACGGATAATGGACAACATGAAACCATTTCCTGACTCTGATGCTTTCGGTCACATACCAGACAATTCTCGCAAGGAACGAAAATATTCATTGGTGAGTATATTCTTCTCTTATCTTCAACTCTAATTTTTTGCTTAGGTCTCGTTTCACTGCTTTATTCATAAATTTCAAGCTCGCATGCATCATGATTTATATGATTGAATATTCTTACGCTATATCTTTAACGTCCTTTTATTGTAGCGACTTTCTTTTTAATGCAAGAGGATATTCTCTAATAGTTGGAGTATTATGTAGTTAAGAAACTTTTAATATTCGTTGATATTAAGTGACAAGTTTAGAAGGAAATGTAATTGCCATAACATTCAATTAATAGCTAATTTCTTCAAAAATATTTCTTGATATTTGCAGCCCAATATCATTTGAATCATTGATCGAATGCTTTGGTGTAAATGTAATGAGAACAGTATTGAATTACTTCACGTTTAGCGTTTAGAATTTTATTTTCACTCAGACTCGTTGAATTAATGTGTTAATATAGATTTGTTATCATATTCTTATAGGTAGTAACGTATTTAACATCACATCACCATATCATTAAAATTGATTTTATGTATTTTTTATGTTTCTTTTTTTTTTGGATCATTTTGTAGATAGGAACTCACACTTTTTTCAACAGTTAATTCGGCGGATTTTTTAGCGCAAATAAAGTCGATCTATGAGAAATGCTTACATATTTTAAAGTGCTTTAGCGAGCGATAGTATTTGTCAAGCTGGACAATTTACGTTGGAGCCACAAATAATATATGTGTTTTTGACACGATTATATGCCGGCAGCTTTTTTTTGAAAAGATGAAAGGAAACGAACAAAAGCATTTCCGAGACACATCGGCGCCAGTTTCCATTCCTAACATTCGAAGTAGGTGAGAGAAGAGAGGATAGATTCCAGGAATTTTGAACAATTTTGGATTGATTTCGCCAGTTTCTTATCTAATTCCGCATCCCTGAGTCGGAAAGAGGAGACCGCATATTTGGAGGAGACCATATAAATATTCAAAATCCGCCGTTCGTCATATTCTGATTGACACAAATTGTGATCGAATCACTTGCTTTTTAAAGAAAAGAATTGCTGAAAAATAAAAATATGTTGTTTAAAAATTTTCACGAAAAAGCTGCTCATATCACAAGCTCTTTCTAGCAATTGTGACCGGAATTATGAGTGCTTATATATGGTTTCTGAATTATCTGAGGGCAAAGCCAACGAAGAGTGTTACTTATTGTTTAACAGTTCGCTGAATATTGAGCATTGTCGCTTTAATATAGTATTTGGCTATCTCACTTCTGTGAATGGTTCATAGGACTCTTTAGAAATCGTTCGCCTATGATTATTCTAGATTTTTTTGACCTAAAAATATCCTTGCTCTCTCAACTGGCTAGCACCTCGGTGTTTCATTTTTTTGTGGGGAGGGGAGGACTGAGAGAGAACTCTCCGTTCAGTTATTGTGTTCTGGCTCAGCATAGAGCTAGCTATACGAGGAATTATTTAAAGAATTTCGCACTGTTTTTCATTTTCTTATCAGGGTTTGCTGTTTCGGTATAAAGCTTTTGCTAAGCGAACGCTAAGAGCATGTATCCCACCTCCTCTTAGGTCTCAGCCAAGACTGCTGCTTAGGGAGAGTTAATTTTTTCCGGCCACATCTCAGGAACAGCATAGCGCATAGTGAAAATATGTCTTTTCTGGGCTGTTTGACATGTGCTCAGGTTTATTTCGATATTTTGAAAGTTGCCACAAAAGTTTTGGAAAAGAGTGATTCGCATATGTGGCAGTTGGATGAACCTTGAAGCTACAGGATTTCTTTCAGAGAAGAGAAGTATTCGAAAAATCCGCTTGATGCAGGCTGTTCTCAGCATTTTAGCCAATAAATAATTGTAGTTTCGACTGCTTGGAACATAATTTTATGCTCGCTTAATGTTTAAATTGAGCGAAAAAATACCGATGATACCACCTCAGTGAAGGTTAATTCCAAATACACCAACTTTACCGTCGTTTAGAGAGATGCTACTTATAAGCTCTTTATGTCGTAAAATGATCGCCAAATCTGAAATGTATTCTGTTTCCTTCCCCATTTCTATTGAAGTTCTGGCTGTTGAAGGGGAATGCTTTTCCTTTTTTCCCTTGGCAGTGGGCGTAGGCCTTCGGATAGCCCTGAGAGTCTTAATGATTTAACTTTAGGTTTAGGGATTTGCCCAGGCTTTTGTGAGTTATTTTCGAATTTGTCGCTTTTGTGAGTTATTTTGTGAGTCACTATGAATCGGAAATGTCATATTACCTATTCTAAAGTGTTCTAAAGTGCAATCTCGTACAATCGTCGAAGCACAAAGTAGAAGAGCCCATCTGTAATGCGAACTTTTTATATTTTATGAATCTTAGTTCGTCATTCGTGTTTCCTTTTTTTTTAAATGTTTCGAGACGATCTTCCCAGATGTATTCGGAAGGGGAGGGAGGAGAGGAGGTTCATACCTCAAGAGCAACTAGAATTGAAAAGAATTTTTGCGTAAGGGCGGGCGTAACGAGGGAATGCATTTGATGTAGTTCAGAATTTATAGCACTGAGATATTGTTGGAATTCCTGTCTCCAGAGGGAACTTGAATTCCCGGAGGAAAGAGCTTGAATTCGATGGATTACGACACATCGCTTTTACGAAATGAAGCTTTGGCTATGTAGTCTTTGCCAAAAATGACTTTATTCGTTTGCGTGTCTATGGCTCAGCTGTTTTAGTGCGCTGTCGGAAGTGACTTCGACGTCCTAAGCACTCGTACTGAATGTACATTGCGCCTACTTAAGAAGAGATCACTTTTCAATGTAATTGTAATTGTGTGAGGGGGAATGGTGGTTACATTTATCCCTCCTTTATTTAGTCCTTTGATCCGTAAATTGCTTCATTCTGAGGCTCGCCAGGTACTGTGTAAGCCGGCACAACTGAAGGGATTGTGATTTAATTACGTCTTAGTAAAATCACATGAAATCGAGAGGGACATCAAACAAGGGAAGAAACGCTCCGAGAGAGTGTCGGCACTCCGCAGTGCCACCCGGCAATTCAGTCTGCACAAGAACAGCACCACCCCGACGATCACTCCACATGAACGGACCACTCCTGTAGTCCGCATCACGCCGTTTCAGCTCGAACCAGCTTCGGCGTACCCGATATCACTCCGATAAGTACTGAAATCAGACCAATGCCCATAGGCAAATGCGCTTCTCTTTTATGCGTTCCGAGCGTTCCGAGTTTTTTCTGCAGGTTTTCGTAGGAAGTTTGTCGTACCGTGTGATCGTCATTTTCTGCTCTACATGAAAGCAGTTGATCTACAGGTTGCTGATCTCCCTTACATAACCACTGATAAGCTGAACGCTAGAATCATGTAGAAGAGCGAAGTGGATGTGGATGAGTAGATGAATGGGGAGGACGGATCCTAGAGCATGGCTTGCTCTAAGTGGGGTCGATATTCGTAAGGTTAAAGTCAGATTCGGAAGACTTTCGAGGTTGCGACGAGCAATTTTTTTCGACGTATTCGCTTTTCAAACTGTGAAAGTGCAAAGGCTGTCTTCACCTGCTCAGAGTAATAGAATATTAATAGCCTTCTTTCTTCAAAACTTAAATATTCCTTAAAGTTCTATCAGACGGTTCACGATGTTCCTAAGGATTAACAATTGAAA
Source organism: Baylisascaris schroederi (assembly GCA_006503575.1). NCBI lineage: Eukaryota > Metazoa > Nematoda > Chromadorea > Rhabditida > Ascarididae > Baylisascaris > Baylisascaris schroederi. The sequence goes on along the minus strand of QEWY01000227.1, from coordinate 125,641 downwards.
GCACCAACCACATCTCTTCCTCCGCATTTGCTAGTGCAAAGTGCTTAGATTTGATTGAGAACGCAGAGCTGGGACGGCAACTGCGGAACAGGGCATAGGATTGCTAAGATGTAAGGACTTCTTGTTAAAATATGATGTAATTGAGCAGTGCTTCGCAAGGATTGCATCAGATTTCACACGATAACATGTCGAAGTTATCGAATTTCTGCGATGATTGTATTTTTTGGTGTCATATTCTGTCTGCACGCTTCATAAAGTAATCATTTTTGGTGAGTGTTGAAAGGAAGCAGGTGAGAAAAGGGAGCCACGAGAAACTAATGTGAGATGTGCTTTTTGCAATTCCGCTAATCACGCACCCGATCAGCTGAAAGTAGCAGTAAGTAAATTTTTTATCGTCAAAGCTCTTATAGCTGTTAAAGGAGATGGGCAATCAGAATAAAATTAGTTTTGAGAATTCGCGTAGAATGTATATTATGCCTGCAAATTTACCTCTATCGCTTTTTTGATTCACAAGTTGTGAGAATGAAATTATATACGAGAAAGTTAGAAGGGTAGCTTAAAATTGTGTGGACTGGAACTGTCCTAAAAAGCCTTCTAGTGTATTTTACGTGAAGAAAGCGCGTCATTGGGGAGTTGTTCTTCTGACATTTCATTGAGATGCATTCTCTTGTTGTTGTGATGTTTAGTATCGCCATTGCTTGTCATAGTTGGCTATATGAAAACACTTGGGGATTCGAGTGTGCTTCGAATATTTAATAAACGGCTTATCCCATTCTCGATCTGTTGATCATTGCCTCTGGGCAAGTGCTAGTTGCTTGCCGTACGAAGCTAGCACTTGCTCGACAAAGGTAGATTTTGTGTTTTTATCATTTCCTTGTTTAACAAATAGTGAATTGGACAGTGGACATCTTTTTCATGATATTCGGTGATCAGTTATAACATAGGAAAGGTCAATATGCTGTTGGTAGCCGCCTTTTATTTATAACGAAGACTTTTTCCAGCATTCGCTATATAGCTTGAGGTATCAGTGCTGCAACTTTCTCAAGTAAATTACTTCACACAGCGGTCTTTGCAGATCCCCACTTCACTTGAATAGTTGATATCTTGATAACCGTGAGTCAGTTTATTCTATAAAGGTAGCCATTATCATAGAATCTTCAGCATTTGATGTCTTTATCACATTTTTACTAAGTTTTTCTTCGAAATTTTTCCCTAAGTTGAAGCCTTGAAAATTCAGAAAGAATCATATGAACATGCTAATTTCCATTTAGATTGCATTCCTGCATGCATTGCATTGATGCGCAATTTTTTCCTGATCGACTGCATTGCGATCATTTTTCCCCTTTTACTGACACCTCGTTTATCTTGGTAATAAGAAAAGTTCGTAATGCATATCCTGCAGGTGATAAATAAACATTCGATGATATTCCCTCTAAAAATCTATGTTGTCATGAGATCGATGTGGGTCTTGTTCAGAACGTTATGCTGGATCGTTCATAGTTTCTTGATTGCTCCTCATTTAGTTGAATGAGTGAAGAAACTGTTTACATCACATAAGAATTCCTCCTATCTTTCCCTTCCTCTGACCCCCACACCTCCTTCCTCTTCCCAAGCCTTTAGAAATCTTTTCTGCCGACTGTTCGTAGACGGAGTTCCTCGCAGATTTTATAGCGTTTCCAGAAAGAATTTTTTTCTTGAAAAATTGCGGCACAAATTCAAAATCCGAAATTGCTAGGCTACCATAAAATAATTTGATGTTTTTAGCGGCTCGCTGATTTGCTTTTTCCTTATTTCATTCATTCATAAATTATGAGATTTGAGGGATTATTTTTGCTATCGAAGAAGGCAGTCAATAATTTTCCATCTTTGAATGATTTTTTGGAAGATTTCTCCACATTTTCGTGCTCAAATATAATCACCAAAATTTTCACATCTTTGCAGCACTTGTGTACAAAATTCTGAATTGTGTTCAAGTGTGTGTTGATATCTTATGATGCATCACATCCTGGAAATCTCGGACGTTGCACGTAATCTCCTTCCCTCCTCCCTGAAGTTGAGGAGTATGAGGGATTTGTCTATATGTGATCCATCCACTATAATGAGTTTTTATATAATGCTCGAGAATTTCTTATCCTGAATTATTAGTAAATGTATCATCTAATTTGGATAATGAACGAAACAAATTTGGTAGAGTATTATTGCTATTTCACATTATATTTTAAGAGAACGGCATATTGAACGCTGTAATTAAGCACGAGGAGGGATTTGACATTGCATTCTTACTGAGGTACTCGTTTATTCGAGTGTTTGAGATAAAACTGAAATGATTCTGATGAATTTGAAATAATCGTTTCTTGAGCGATTTCGGGGATAGCAGCTTATCTCATAGTTGAAATAATTAATTGGATATACGCTGTTATGGGTCGTCCTTTATGATCGCATATACGTTGTTATGGGATTGTCCCTTACGAAAATGTTTATTGCACATCGATGAAACGATTTATTTCTAGGAAAAATACGTTAAAAGAATTCTGTGAGGCAATCCGTTTAGTTTCATTCAGGAAATTAATTCTCAATGAAGAATTTTCAGTGATTCAAATTAATTGAAGCAGATGTGACCTATATTATTTCAACTTCTGTTGCTACTGCAATAAGTGATTCATATTCAAGGCCAATTGAATTCAACTGATCATGCTCTTCGAGCACCCATTGATCCATAATCAAATAAACGGTGGACTTTGCGCGTAAAGCAGTCCGCACTCCGCAGTGACGCAAAAAAGGCTGTTAACCCAGTCGAATATCCATGCGTAAACACCTTTCTTGAACTTTGCGAATTATCACGGAGGGCGTCGAAACAGATGCGATAGGATTGCGAGGACGGATGTAGGGAGGGAGGGGAGGGAAAGGAGAGTGTGGATGGGGTGGACGAGTCAGAAACTTTAGGTGCTAGCTTATGGTTATGGGAACGTAAAAACGAAGATGTTGAGCAAAATTTACGCTTTTTTGCGCGACTGCTTTCTCTTCGTGATTCAGGTTTAATGCTGTTACAAAATTTGAATAAATATGTAAATCGCATTGCAAGTTTGATCTGAAGTCCTTACACTGTGATTCGCATTTTTAATATAAGAGGATATCACTTGCCACTACGCTCGAGAAATCTGGTTTTGAAAGTTAACGCAAATAGAACCTCGAGGGCTATGTGTTTTTCAAGGTTTTCGGAGTAGTTTTGTTGAAATATGCTTGTTACTGTTTTCAGAATCCTAGCAGAATTCAAAAACTACTTGCGACTGGCCTTGCGGAAAAGTTCTTTTTTAAAGTTGTGTGATGGTAAAAAGATAACTAAAGACATGGGTGGTAGCTCGACTTATCGAGACGGCGACTATCTTCTCTCCTGAAAGTTTAGTTGGAAAAGGAAATAATCTAAATCTAGGGTTTTTTTTATTTGAATGGTTTTTCAGAGGTTTTACGGTATTTAGCCGTATGTTACGGTAGTCACGAAAACCATGTTGGTGAGTTGAATTGAATCAAACTTTCAGCCCAACAAAAACCATTAATCAGACGTGCCTTATCTCATTTCAACAATGAAATCGAGTCAAAACATTCGAACTTTTCATTAATATAAGACTTCTAGTTGTTTATGATTCGCGTTGAGTATGGGCTGCGGGAAGGAGCAATCGTGGTTTCCGTTGTCTTAGTCTGAGCGTGGAAATGAATCGAAGCGTCACGATAAATAGCTGCTCACTCATTGTGCCAAAAGTTCTTCGAATGATACCTAAGCTTTTTAGCCATATGTAGTGAATATGCATGCTGGCATCGTAGGTAGTTGATTTGGAATTTAATTTCTTTTGCGTTTGCTCATTGCTATTTTCTGTTGATGCATGTATTGTCGCTGAATGTTTATATTAATTTTCTAAGAGTGCAGCTCGCTGGAAGAAAAACGTTTTATGCTTCGAAAATTTGATTCATTTAGTTGTTGCTCCATTTGAATGTATCGTCATATGCTCTTTATTGCCCTCACCAATGTTCACTCCCGAATGTCAACTATGGTGTGGGTTTTTTCATTTTTATGAATGAATTTGGAAAATACCAATGATTTATTCGATAAATAGCGCACTATTGTACGGTTAAAGTTATAAATTAGCTTGAGACTCGAGATTATTTACTTGTGTTCAAATTTCAAAATATTTCCCGCACAGTCTAAAATTATTTCTCTGTTGAAGTTATACCTTCAGAGACTTTCATTTGGGATCATAAAAGTCACTGCCTCAATTTTGACGTAACCAAAATGCTATCGAATTACTATTACTCTCAGTTTTTATCACTCTATTGGAAATTGAACTATCTAGTCAATTACAGCAGTATTCTGTCAAGGCAGGCAGTTAGGACAGAGTGCAACAATTATAAGGGAAATAAAATGCACAAAATGCGCTGCTTTTTAATTCTGAAATTAATTTTTGGATTATATGGTTCAAGTTCACTCATCATTAAGCTGTTGCTGCATTGTGATGAGGCTAGTCGCCCTTCAAATAACAACAGTTGGTATCTTCTGAATCGAAGTTGTAACTTTTTTATTTTGATTCAGCTGCACTCGTTCTGCTACTCATTAGCTTCACTTTTGAATATATGATCTTAAGACAAAATTTCAAGAACCCTATAACCGAAGTTTTCATCTAGTATTGTATAGTTTGTTTAATGAGGGCATCGACGGTGACTTTTTTTAACACACTTTCTAGCATTTACCTCGTTGGTTTTGTCATTTTATATCTATTAGAGTTAGTGCTTTGGTTGTATTTCATCTAGCAATAGGTGCAAGAATCGCTCATCGTTTTATTCCTAGTAAAGCAAGCAAGTAATGGAATTTCATCACTTCAGATAGGCCACAGATTCAAGAATCCTTCAATGATGGATAAAAGATTTTAAAAGCATAATTATACGTGCAATGCAGGTTTTTCATCTGACAGCCCTCGTCGATACTGAAGCCTCATTTGATCGTTGGCTGTGTTGACAAAAGACTCTCCTCCGGCGAAATAATTCCTTCACTTTAGATATTGACCTTTTTCAAGGAATTTCCATTTTATTCGTGGATCAATCGCTGTTGTTAAATATTGTGTGTGAAGAAATTTGCTGAACTTTGATATTACTCAATTTTTGATTTACAAGAAGGCAGTCGTAGAGTAAAAGACTTGCGGTGCTCAAAAATCGAATTGCGTTTCTATGCACTTTTATTAACTTGCTTTGGAAACGCGCCTTATGACAACTTCAAGTCTGTGCGTATGTCTGTAGGCATACATGTATGTATACGTGCGTGTGTGTATGTATACATATGTGTATATATTTGTGTGCGTGTGTATTGTTTTTTGTGTGCCCGACTGTTGTAATTGAGGGATCATTCAAGCCATTGACGCTACGTGACATCCCGGTCTATCAACTTCATAGGCATTTGAAATCATTTAAAAATATCATTTAAAAGAATAGAAAATGTGCGTAAATTTCACACGTCGAATCTTACGAGTGGTCAGGTCTCGTATCCTGCTAGTCGATCGGGCAAAGGAGGTGCAAAAGCCCAAACTGTGTCATCCTCTTTAGTAGGCTTCTGTGCTTGCCTAGAGAAGAATTCTTTCTCGATTTCTGAGATCGGTAGGGACGAGGCCATTCTTATGAATCCCTTAATAATCCTTTAGGTTTCTTTTCTCCCATATCAGCAGTTGCTTTGTTGAAATAATACCATCACCATCGGATTTATCTTGCGGACCGGAACGATTTATGGATTTTTTGGCTTAAATTTTGTTCATCTGTTTTGATTTATGTTTTCCTTTGCGTCTGTTTCAAGGCTTCAATTTACTCTAAAGGGTTCAGGGAATCTATCGAAGATTTGCTCTATATGTAACTACAAAGCAAGGAGCCAAACGATCATGCTTCTTGTGGCACTTCTTGAAGAACTTTTCTAAGGAAACCGAATCCTTGTTTATTGATGAGTCGAGCGTGTATTGATCCAGCAATTAGTTGCTTTTAAGGTGCTTCAATCAAGTATTCACTCAAATCCACTAAATAGGAGTGCAAGTTTATTGATGTTTATTTTTGAATTGCGTTTTTCGCATATTTCTTTACATTCATGTTGGAATTATTTTGCGTCAATTTATATGGCAGGCAGCTCAACATTCATTGTAAATGAGTTGAAACGTGAGTAAATGCCACACTGAAGCATTTGCATATTAGCAGTGGCCAATTTGCAAATCTCTCGTAATTTAGAGAAATCGTTGAGTTTGATGGTTATCGAAGTAAATGTCTGTCATAAATTCATGCAATTTTGAAAAGCGCAACGTAAAACTTGTCAGCTGCTAAGCATTTATTAATAGGTTGCTGTACATTCAATGCTCTTCAGCTTTGCTTGTATTGAATATTGCTATTTCCCTCACTGCAAAGTGTTTAATTGATACTCTGATTGAATTAAATAGGACAATCTCAAATGCAAAAACAAATTAAAATTTCCGAATTGCGCGATCTTGTTCCTTATCAATGACCTTTTGCGTATTTTCTTTTATGGGAAAGGACGTTTTGCCGTTTTGCAACCTTTAGCAACATCTGCGTTCGCACAACTCCGATTCGGTAACGTCACATCCAAGCAGCATTATTTCGGGACGTTATTGGTCAAATCTTACCAGTTAGAGGGCGTTTGATGTGAACTGAAATGAGTTTACATAATGTTATTGTGGGCTCACTATCAGTCACAGAAATATGGGGTTTTTAACTTCTCAAGTGTTTCCGATGGAAGATTGTTTGCCGGATGTGTTATTACGCAAGGATGAATCTAGGGATCTTGATTGTTTACATATGATACCTATGGACCGTGGAAGAAATAGGGACTAAAGGAGATTTATTTTGCGGGAGGTTAAAGACTGCAGCAGGTGGAAGGCATTAGAAAAAAGGTCGTTGAGAGTGGTTTATAACAATGTTGGATCGTTGAAGTTCTGCGTAATTGAATCAGTAGCGAAGTTGTTCTACTAAGGGAAGAAGGAGCTAACACTTGCACTTGCTCGAGTGGTTCTTTCAAGCACTGTTCAGTCTCGTTAAAAAATGTTTTTTTTGCTGCATTCTAGGAACGATGTGATGGCGATAGCCACGCCTTCAAACTTTTCGACGCCTCTTTTGCTGGCGTCGCGAATCTTCCGAACAGACTGCCATTAGTTCTACTTCCCTTTGATTCCTCTAATCTCTGTTCACTTCCAACCATTCTACAAGCTTCTTCCTTCTCGGTGAACCCAATTGTATTGCTTCAAAGAAGGCCGGCATTGTTGCTGTTTCGTCTACGTGAATAAATCTGCGTCGAAACGCTTATTTGTGAATTCGTGCAAAAATTATTGCACATTGCACTTCCGTCTCACCGTATAATTCGTTCCGCATTGCACTCTGCATTTATTCGTTGTTGCGACAGTGGATTGGTTTGGTGGATGCACTGTGCTGCCAGATTGCAACACTTATCCTTGTCATGCTTGCTAAACGGGTGCAGTAATTATTCTGCGATGGTTGTGCCATGATGTCTGTGGAGTGCGAATCAGAAGTTCCCACTTTTATGCGGCGACCTGTGTACGGCGAAAGCGAGTCATGCTGCTTGATATTCACTGAGCGTATTCCTGCAAAACTTTTGATCTGCATACTCAGTTGTGTTGTGTTCTACTGAGGAGTAGCAAGCACTTCATTGAATGAAATGTCGCGCATTTCATCGATGGCCTACAAGAGGCGAACGCCACCTCCACTCGCTGATACCGATCAAAATCGTTCACATTCCAGTTCACGACTATTTGATCGCTTTCAGAGTGGAAAATCGAACATTTCTGCTCGTAGGGTGCATATTTCGTCTCCCATGTTAGCAGAAAATCGGTTATGGTCCAAAATGAGTGAAAATTTGCAACTCGGTTTAGCATTCATAAACCTGTGACTAATGAAGGCGCATTTGTATGGAATTTATTCACATTGGAATGACATAAAATCATGTCAGGTCTTGAGTGGCAAAACTTTCCTTTGGTCTTCATTGGTCTTTAGTACATTACAATTTTTATACGACATCTTAGCGCCGTTCTCGAAGATATCAATGGCTTGAACGGTGTGCGCACTTTCTAGCAAGAAATCGCACTCTTATGAAAACTTTCGGCGCCGATATCCTTTACAAGGAAATATAGTAGTCTCGTGATAGTGGAGCTGTGTGTACAAGTTTATTAGCAAAGTGAGCAATAGTAAATAAAGTGCAGTAGCATCTATGATTTCGAAGTTAGACTGTCTGTTGCAGGATTATGCTAAAAGCATCTTGATGATAGAAAATGGAATTCTTAATATTCAACAATGAATGAATAATAACTCTTATGTTCATATTCTTATGCGATTATGAGAAATGAGGATTGCACAAATGAAAGAAAAAATAAACATCACAGAACTAAGGAGTATTGCTAGACCTTCGTTGCGATCACTTTCTCATATTTCCATATGATACCTTTCTTCTTCATTTATAACTCTCTAATCAAAGGGTTTTTTTATTGGTTGAGGAAGTTTGAGGGGCAAATAATCGAAAACAGTGGTGGTGAGGTGTGATGATTTTAGTTGATGCACATCGCTGCTATGAAACTTAGTTGTTATTAAGCATTCATCCGTGAGAAATGCGTCATGTTGAACAAAACTTGTTTGCGCATCACTTTGCCGGAAGGAATATGTTGAAGGTCATCCTCAAAAACATTTTATTGATGATTCTGCCCGAAGCTTATTTATTCATATAATGTTTTCGTTAAAACTCAGAAACTCATAAGTGAAGTAGCACCTCTAACCTCGCGTATCTCAATTATTTATTTGTTAAAAGAACGCCTAGTCATAAAAAATTCCGAGTTCGTTATGTATTATAAATGTGCTTATGTGCTAACCAACATTTGGTAACAATGTGGTAACATAGATTCCGGAAGTACTGATGCAATGTTGTTTAAGCGAATGTACTACGAGAGGGATGACAGTGTGTTTATGCTGATTGGATCACTCATTTTTATAACTTCCCAAGAGAAAATAAATCGTGCGTAATGTAGCAGGCATTTTTTGGGTGATCCTTCCGTATATAGAGGTCAACAAAGTGCACATTCTTTCAATTCGAGTGAATTTAAAATATGTCCACATTTCGAGTGGATTTAAATGTGTGTAGCGCTCTCACGAGATGATGAATCAGGTTGAAATTTGCTACAAGCGTTCAGCTGTGGTATAAATCAATCAAAATTTCGTAGCTGTAGCTTCTTATTGGAGCTATAGATTAGGCAGACGGACAGACACATGCATACTTACGGATGCGACGTCATCTCTACATCGCAAATGGGAGTTTTCAAAAGGGGCATAAAATTGATAGCGTGCTTGAACAGCAATCCGTAGACAACGTGCTTTTTGGATCTGCTTATAAGCAGTGAAGAGGTGTTAATGATTCGCATCATTTTAGGTGCTACCGATATGAAGATCTATCTACTCAAGTAGACACCTGCGTAGATCACATTAAACGACATAATTAGCAGAAATATATTAGCGTCCATATTCCTTTACTGCCTGCCGCTTAGATGAGGGAGATAATGATGTAGATGCGATGTAGTAACATATTGCTTCGTTGTGCTTAGCATCCGGTCCGATCTGTGATTCCGTAATGAAACCTGGTTGGTTCGAATATGCCTTTAGTTTTAGCTTATAACTTTCATTATTGTAAGATCACTTATTTGTTGATGAAATTTGTGGTATATTCATTTATGACTAGTGCAGCAAATTGTCCACATGCAGATGGGAGATTTCTAAGAACATCAGTACAAATTTAGCAGTCGTATTACGTCGATACGTCAATTCAAAACGTTAAGCACAATTAATTCTCAAAAATTATTCATTAAGGAATACAAAGAAGTACTGCAACCATTAGAATCATTGTTTGAAGAACCTCTGAATGTGAATTAAAGCAATAACCGTTTTGAAATATTTATGATGTTCTGATCATTGGGTTGTTTACTGTGCTTCATTTTAATGTGATGCTGAATCGACTGTGAATTAATAGCAGTGCATCTGAATATGCTTAATTGTGCTGGGTGTGAATGTTGATATTATATGAACATTTTCGTCGCAGTACGTCAGTTTTGTCTATTTTCAAAAATTAAAAGAGTTTAAAAAAACTTCTTCTTTTATTATTCACGGTTTGAAGGGTTATAAAATTATAAGTATGGTGCTGCTTATTATCAATGGCAAAAAAATTATCTTTCTCTCCTTTCTACCTTTTTCACTCTTTTCGGCAACTTTTATAAATCAACATAGAAAACAAATTACATAAAAGCATGATGATATTTGCATCCATAATTTATACGCCAATAATTTCAGTGGAATGCGTTCAATTCCGCAATAAAATTGAGAATAAATACTTCATTGAGTGAAATTGAAGAGATATACTCACCAAATTTTTTGTGGAAGCGAGTGGCAATCGAACACCGGAAATTAATCTTCGTAAATTGATTACAGACTGTTAAATAAACAGAACCATTGAATTTTTGGCGCATATCTAAGATTGGCGCCAAAAACTTTTCATATGTTTTTCTCAGTTTTATTTCGCTTTTCTTCTCGTTTAGACTTATAAACATACTGATTTCTTTTTTTTCATTTATTTCTAATGTTTTTTTTTTTGATAATAATGAGCTGAACAACATCGTGAAAAGGAAATCAAAAGTTTCACTAGCTGTTTCTTCTAGTCTTGCTTTGATTGCATACAACTCAAATACAAGCATTCCACCTATATCACATAGACGGCGCACATCTAACTATTCATAATATGTAAACACTAGCGTAATTATTAACTTTTTCTCTGTAGATTTTACAGATTTCGTAATCTCTATTGCAAGCTTTTGCCTAATGGATCATAAAGAGAGATGAAAAGCGAGTTTATTGCAGTTTCATTTGCTGTGAGAAATTAATATATAGATGGAAAACTTTTTCACCAATTTGTATTCTCCTGATGAGTAGAAAGCAACATTCTGGTGGAAGGGTGTCTTTTAGGTGTTTTCAAAATGTGTTTTAAATGCCTCTTGAGTCTTTAATAAACAACAGCGATGGGCGCATCGACAAGCACAATATAAGCGAAAATCAATACATCGACCAAATAGTGAAATCCTGTGCCTTTTATGTTTTATGCTTGTTTTATGAACTTGAAGTTCAAGTTTTTCGAAACTGAGTTGCTTCCGTCGTTTCTGATATATCAAATAATTGTATATACGATGGAAAAGTTCAAAGCATATATGGAAAGAAACCATAGAATTTCCATACGATGATTGATATGGAAGAGGATCCTTATATTACATTTCAGTTTTGTCAATCTTAACGATCTTTATGCGTTTCGAGGTTTTCTGGCTAATATTGTTGTGCTGTTTAATAAAGCGATGCTCGACGAATGAGCGTCTTTTTGCTGAACAAAGTCGCATGATACTTAAATTATATTCCTTTCTAGTTTTGCTGCTTTACTACTTCGATGCAATAATATTAAAAAATATAATATAGAAAAAGAACAAATGCAGCGTCTCAATGCTTCATAATGCTGCTTTTCTGCTAACGCACAAAGCAACCGATGAAAAGAGGGTAATATTGACAATATATATTGAAAGTTAATTCTGAACTTGCTAATTGGATATTTTTTCTTTGAAATCATAGTTTTCAGTTTAGCTTATTTTATTTTCTTTGTTGATTGCGGATTTGCTGTTCACTGATGGGAGGTGAAATATCTGATAAAGCCATCGATAAATGACATAAAGCCATTAACATTATCTGAAGTGCGCTTTTACTTCAGAAAGTCCAGTGGGATTTAAGGTTAAAATAATATTCCAAAAGTTGAGATTATTTTTTCTTCTGTCGGTTTTTATTGGGAAAATCTCATTTCATATGTTCTTGGTGTCGAAGTATGTCGTCTCATGAGACACCACTTCTAAGAGTTCTTTTAAATAGGATGAATTTAATCGAAGGAACTAAAAGTCGCCCTCACCGACTACGTACCACAGCTGCAACAGACGCCTATATGGTCCATCAATCTGTTTTTTTGAATTTGAAAAATACGACAGATGAAAGTTCGTATTTCGCATTCGCCTTTTTTCAGGCATTCGAGCACACCACATCCTACGACGAATCGATTAGCGGATATATGCGTCGGCATTTGACTGCTAACGGAGAGCGTTGCATTCAACTCAGATATGGTACCAATCCACATCAAAAAGAGGACGCCGAATTATACATTAGAGATGCGCAAATGCCTCTTAAAGGTGTTTTTCAGCATATTTACATTAAACAATGTAAATTCCCCAATCTTCATTCGGCATATGTAATATGTCGAAATTTCTTAGAGTTGAAATATCACTTTGGGATGGTCACCAGCAGGTTCTCAGTTAAAGCAGTTTTTGTTTATATGAACTTTGGTGTATGATTCAATAGTTCGGCTCTATATTATTTATTTCAGTTTTCTTGATCAAGAAAATTACAATCATCTTTGCGTATAAAATTTCACATACCCATTCATAAGCCACAGAACATATAGTGTCTGCAATTTCCGTCATGGATTCATGTTCAAGAAGGGGTTTATGCCACTGTGAAATTCTCAAATATCCATATTCGAGTCAGACTATTGAAAAAGAATGAAAGGTATGCTCAAAGGAAACCATATGGGAGCATGTGCTGGACGAATGTTTCTCCTGTTTTTAAGTTTTCTCGCATCTCAAGTCTGTTAGCATCTTTTCAAACCCATTCTGCTCATATGCTACACAGCGAATGGTTTCAAAACAGACATAATAAGGAGGGAAACCTGGAAAGGGGCTTACGGACAGGAAATATGGCATACTGGTACGGAATACCTCAACGGTTTATGAATTCTGGGCTGATAACTGACTGCATCGTTGATCGTTTTTACCGGCTTTTCTTAATGCAGTAAGTGCAATGTGATATCAGCGTTGAATATTCTGGTCGTTGCTGAATCGAAATAATCTTCCTTTGCTCCGATATGCCGCTGTTATTGGTCGTCAAATTTAAAATCGTTAAGTGAGATGCAAAACATTTTATCTGAGCTTAGGTTAAGGTGATAGGGCTGAACACGAATGCTTGAGATAACACAAAATCGGCCACAGTTAGTCGCGTGGAATTTTCCCCTATGCGATTACGTCTGTACTTTGTCCTGTTGCAGTGCTAAATGGCGCTCCAGGCTACATAAACATTTTGGACGCGCTTAATGCTTGGCAATTGGTTAATGAGCTAAAAGAGGCCACCGGATTGCCAGCAGCTTCGTCGTTCAAGCATGTCAGTCCAGCAGGTGCCGCAATCGGAATCCCATTGAATGCTTCTGAAGCCGCATCTTGCATGGTTTCCGACTTACCGCTAAACAACAAAGAACCGTCACTGGCAGCTGCCTACGCCAGAGCTCGAGGTTTTTCTTTAACATTATCAAATGCTGCTAACTAAAAATCCGATTAGGCCATAACATAGTCATTGTCTGACATTTTTGCCATGGATATTCATTTACCTGTATTCTTAAAATTCTTAAAATGGCTGATGGATAATGTAGAGAATAATTTCCGATCGGTGGTTAAGGCGCCGATTGCTTCGAGCAACTTTGATAACCACACTCCGTTTCATTGTTCGTCATTGCTTTTCTGGCTTAAAGTATTTACTGTTTGCACATTATCCAGGAGATAGTACCCGCCTCCAAAATTCATTCATCACTTTGCCTCTCCATATTACTGTTAGTGCTTTAAATTAGCGATGTTCGAGGATCTTTTATAAGTATTCTTAAAATGGCTGATGGATAATGTAGAGAATAATTTCCGATCGGTGGTTAAGGCGCCGATTGCTTCGAGCAACTTTGATAACCACACTCCGTTTCATTGTTCGTCATTGCTTTTCTGGCTTAAAGTATTTACTGTTTGCACATTATCCAGGAGATAGTACCCGCCTCCAAAATTCATTCATCACTTTGCCTCTCCATATTACTGTTAGTGCTTTAAATTAGCGATGTTCGAGGATCTTTTATAAGTCGATGATGGTTCTATGCAATCATAAACGATTAATCTTTTTCTCGGATCAAATGATGCTCATTAAAGAAGTCATATAGCTTTTGGCTTCCTCTCGAATTATATTATTCCTCAATAAGGCAATACACCCGCAATGCAAAATGTTTTTCTTCGAAGTAATGGAGTAGAATGCAAATCATTAAACCGCATAATACTTATTGTTTGTTCAGTAGCATTATTTTTGAGATTCTACTTATTGCAGTGGTATTAAACTACACTCTTTGAATAAGCATTCGTCGTTTGCAACAGCTGAACAACTAATGTACTATTGATGCACTTTTCAACATTTTCGCACTTTTCCGAAGTAATATTGCGCACATTTTTATTTTATATTTTTTAAATCATGGTGTACATTTTTGATAATTCACTTCTACTCTCCATTGTTCCTTTTCTGGAATTATTATTGCTCTTCTAGTCTTCATTCAGTTTTTCCTTTAGACCTTTAGTTTTGTTACGGCTGCGGCGCAGTTGATTTCATTTCGATATTTGCTTTTGTTGCAGTTAAAAAATGTTAAGAGTTTGAAACCAATTTATAGCATATTGTTTTATGATTAATTATGATGGGCTGATCACTCAGTAGAACGGCAGCAGGAATATGTGGTATATTTAAATTAATCAACTGTTTCTCTTCCCCTTAAGGTCATGTGAGTTACTAGCGAATTGTTTACCGAAGATCAAACGCATTCCTCGCACCTCTTTTATTTTTAGAAATAAAACCAGTTGTGATTGAAAGAAAGATAGGTGTGCAAATGCAAATTAATTAGCGTTAATTTTGGCACGAGATTAGAATGCCTCCCACCCTCACTTATTTGAGAGGTGGTGGAAAAGGAGAGTCTGCGGTTTCGAAGTTTTTCATAGATTGCTCGTAATTCTTATGCCCAGATCTCTTGAAATATTGAGATTATTAAGAAATTAGCATAAATTCTTGCATTTTTCAAGAAAATTTGGAGTAGATCAGTTGAGAAAGGAAAACCTTTTGCGTCTTATATAGTTCCATCAAACAAAAACTTTTTAACAAAATTTGTTTTCATAGAGTTGATCAGAAACTGAGTGGAACATTGCTCTAGTATGCTTAAAACCAATAATCCCCAATATTTTTTAAAACGCAACCAAAAATAAACTCACAATTAACCTCCCAAATGTTGTCATTGATAACATTACTACATTGCTTAATTCAGTTTTGAAAATGATGAAATTCAATCATAATATATGCTTATTGAACGATATTTATTTATGAGGATTGGAAGCTGAGAAATTAATCAAAACGGCTATTTTCATATTCGAAAAACATCAATGGATTACAAATTGCACAAATTGATTTGAGTTATTTCTCTCGAGTGAAAGTATAACGTTCTCAATTTAATCAGTGATTATGTTACTATCTGCTATTGCAAGTTTGTGTCTCTCTGCTTGGTGATTTTAAATCGAAAAAATTAAGTTAGAGATAACGGGGTTTGAAGAGTATAGTGCAAGCTGTGAAATATCCTTCAGTAGCATCGTTCTATTTCAATTTGATTAAGAGATATAGACCTTTAAAGGTGTAGATAAATCCGCATTCATTTCACATCGTTCGAATTTGCACTTCATTCGACCAAGTTTAAAAAAAGGAAAATATTCTATGAAAAATCCGTACTACTGATCTCATCATTTAGAATTTGAGAAGGTTATTTCTCTTGTTTTATTTTTTATTGATTATTTGTAGAAGTGACTGTCGACGTAAACGGCATATAAAAGAAAAAAATTATGCCAACTTACCTAGTATGTTTCTTTCGTTGTTCGTTGATTGTGAAAAACAGTCCCGTTCTTTATAAATTATACAAATCGTATGCATAAGCAGTTAATTTCATTATCACTTATAGTTCACATTCTTGCGTTTTTATAGTTGTTCCATAGGGAATCGTGCGCTCCTCATCAGATCGATTTTCAATGCTCCAAAAATTTCATCGCTGAAAAAGTATAATGATCTCTCCATTCATTTTACTTTTCAGCGTTTGATGCATTTCCAATCGTCTATAAGATCTGATCATTATTGAGCTGTAAGATCTGATCATTATTAAGCTAGAATCAGTTAAGCTATAATCATTGTTAAGCTACAATCATCTGAATTGCAACTAACATGAGTTCATTTGAATGTTGTTGAGGGAGCTTGATACTAAGAAGTAGTAATATTGGTAGCGCTTTTATGTGAATTCATTTGCTAATTGACATCATTACGCCCTTACAAACACACTTTTGTAAACAAATTACGCGACTGAGGAGTGTTTTACTGCTATGTGTTGTTTCGAGCAGAATAACATCCGTTCTGTGTATTTGCTATAAACATTTAGTGAACCCATTAGACAATATTTTTTTATCGGATCTCACTGCCGATCCCTCGTTCCGGAAGGCACCACAAGACGAGTGCCATGAATTCATTTGAGGTCACAATGAGTTTTCATGACGGGCATAAATTTCATTTACGAGGAATCTGTTTTTACACATCAGACGCGCCTCCTCCCGGCAGTATTTATAACAGAGAATAAAGACGGTACCATAAGAAGATGGCTCTATTTTTGACTATGAGATTGATGCGCAATGATATGAAAGATGTTTTCTACTACTCACCTATGTGAACTTGTTGAGATAGGATTGTGAATGAGGGAGGATGAAGTGAGCGGCAGCACAAATAGCGCAATATTTGGAGGACAATGCAAAATCATTGGCGTTTTTAACTAAGCAGAATTGATGCAAAACGTTTGAATTCTAATCGAGATAAATTTACTGAAGTTCTCAATATAGAACTCATCAAGAAACAGATGATTATGATGGAATTTTGTTTTGGGTGGTGTTGATGGCGCTTAATTGATTTCTGAGTGAAAGAAAGCGAATACATACGAGTAAACCATTAAAAAAGGGGTCATATACAGTGTTTATACTGAAATTCTTCGACATAATAGTTCGAGAATACGCAATGCGTTTCCGCAATAAAACTGCGTAAAATTATTGCATCGCAGTTGCGAAAAAAAACCAAATATTGAATTTGCTCTTTTTGAGACTCTAAAAGGACTTAATCTTAAACACATCGACAACTATGAATGAAAAACATTCATCAAGTCTATAACGCTTTTGAAAAGTGTATTTTTCTGAATGAATGTTTTTGCTGGAAAAAGATTTCAAAGTTTCCGAAGTATCTAAGTCGCATTCATTTCCTTCGTTCCAACATATGAAATCTATGTTTTTAAAGTTTGTCTAACGTCTTTTATGTCTTTTTGAAGGAATTGTTTGGTTTTTATATACGTAAAGCATGTTGACTTTATTGCCGTCGGCATTACTGCCCAGTTGGATAATTAAAGTCATCGACAACATTGGAGTCCATTTCCCAAATGTTGTCGACCCTTCCTGACTATTCTTCGGTCATTTCTTGCCCATTGTACCAAAATTCCGATTTTGGATATACTATATCCAGTTTCGTTATGAGCTTTTTAAATCAAGCTTCTCAAATAATAATGCATTACATATATGTTTGCTCGTTAAGAAAAGAAAAGCGCTGACATTATCGCCCATGATGCAATAATTGACTGAGTTTACGTTGCTTATTCACATATGGTTAGGTTTCTCTTTCGTTGGACTGAATTAAATACTGAAATTTGTTTTTGAGAGCAGGATTGGGTGATACTTTCTTTGAATACCATCCGAATACAAGAAACCATTGGTGAGTTTGATTTATCGTCATGCCAACTTGTTCGAGTCTATTCCTCGAATAACGTTGCGCTGTTGTTGTACAAACGGGAATTTGTCTTACCACATGACCTGGCGGTTTCTTCAAAACCGCTATATTTGCTTGACACTGGCGTAGCTGAAGTGTGAAGGAGAGAGGTGAGTGTCACCTCACCATCCCTTTCCCAAGATTTTGATGCTGAGGACGATGTTTGCCCAATTTCGCAAACGACGCTGAATGCTGTGTTAGTTTTACGGTTCCCTTCCTGAGATTTCCCCCAGTCCAAAGAAAAAGTTTGATGCTCATTAACTTTCTTCAAACTCTACACCTAGCTACGCCACTAATAATTATATGTCAATTAAGAAAATAAGTGAAAATTTCATAAAAGATGGCACTTCTCGTTTGTGCATTGTGTGGTGATTATTTGTGAGCTTCATGTTGTTAGATTGAATAGCGTTGTTGCATTGTCCAATCGGTTGTTTTTCAGCTATAAGCTGCTGTTGCAGCACAATACTCCGCTAATAAAGCAGCTGAATGAAATATGCTTCCAGGCACTTAGCCATTTACCACACCAACACAAGATTGATTTAGCTTTATAGCTTTCTTTCTTTATAGCTTGGGATTCTTCAAAGGGAAGCGTAAAAGCTTGTTGCAGAGATATTAAATTTTTAAACGAATATCTTCTTAGTGAATTGAGTGATCAGTCAAAAAGAAAAGAGGAAATGCAACCTCAGTTATCAGCATTTCTCCAATCATTTCCGGTCATTTTTGATGGTCGTTGTTTGCATCATTATGAGACAACATATGGGAAATTCTCATTCTATGCATTTAGTTGAGTGAATTACACGCTTGTTTACGAGATCGCTTTTTAGCGCCTTCATCGCTTCAAATTTGAATTTAAATTCAAGTGGAGCTGCTTCCAGCATTAACGATTTATATGCTTCATTATGTTTGTTTTAGTTTCAGAAGTGCACTGCTTTTTGGCTAATTAAAATATTATTCGCTTATCATTTAGTTCTGTTTGAAAGAGAAATAAATTATGAGTCGGTACAGAATAAAGTAGTTTCATCATGAAAATCGCTAAATAAGATATATTTCGTTGAGGTGCCGATCGTATGTCATCATTCGGCGATTTCATTGCGCTTTCTGATCGATGCGATGAATTGACGGCTAAAATTATCAGTCGTGAGGTATCGGATGGTGTTGTAGCACCCGATTACGACGACGCTGCGTTGAGTATTCTTGCCAAGAAGAAAAATGGCAACTATACTGTTATTAAGGTTTGTGCCTATTTAAATGCTATCGCTTAACACCCCAAAACAGATTGCGAGCTTTGTTTACATCCAGATAAGCGATATTTGTCGCGTTTTACACTCATTTGGATCGAAGTATTATAATATATAATCTTGTTAGTGTATTATATGATTAAGCGACATAAGGCTATAATTTCTGGGAGTCAAAAGAGGTGCGAAGGGGTGAGCAATGCAGTTCTTCATTTATTTATCGCCATTCCTTGATGTTGGGTTGTCAGAGCATATATGTGCGTCTGTATATCTGGCTACGTGGTAGTTTCAACCAATTAAGCTTATTCTAGGGTCGCCAAATTTATTGGCCATAGTCAGCTCAATCTATCATATTTTTTCATTAGTAACTTTCAGACTGAGGCATTAACTTCGAAGTGAGTTAGAAACATTTTGAAGAAATACACCTAAAATATGCATCTGTTTTGCAAGCAATCGAATTGTACTTTAGTTTGTCGAGTTGGAAATGAAGCTTTTAAAACATTTGTCTGAGTGTTCGACGCTCTTAAATATGCGCTTATTGTTGTACAGCTTATTATTTGTCGATGTTTGCAGTTTTGGTTATCATGATGAGTGGAATGCAAAGCGCATGTGATGCCAGCTATCCTAGCCATTTAAAGCATGACATTGGAAAAGAAAACAGGATGCTGGATGTGAGTAATCGTAGTATTATCGTGCGGACGCATTTCGGACGGTATAGTAGTAACTTCGGATGGGAACGGTGTAAGTGTAAATATTGGCTGATAATTAAAAGTAATGAGGTCTATATGTGCAACACTGAGTAAAAATGAAGTACTCTATAACAGTAACTCATAGAGCTATTTCGACTTGGTAGCAAAAAAGTCATAAATTAATAAAGAGTCATGATTCCGACTCCTGTTTGCCTCATTAGGGACATCAGCCAAACGATGCCTTTCCGGGAGTTAGCATCAGATTAACTGGGCGATCGAAATTTCAACTTTTGCAGGAAATAAAACGAGAAGGACCAGTCTTCTACATTAGATTTCTTACGGCCGTTGTTATTGTTTAATTTAAAATGATGTGCAGTTTAACTAGCATTGCGTATCACACAACCATTTCAACTCGAGATAGCGGCCACAATAATCTTTTTTGTTAATTTCAGGTTGACCCGAAATATATGCCCTCAGAAACTGAAGAAAGAACCATATTTGGCCTTCGGTTGAGGCAAAAGCGAAACACGGCTCTCATAAATGCGGACACTTTCAAGAATATCGTTTCTAAATCAAAGGAAGTGAGTTCTCCTTGCAGGACTTTTCGTTCATGAAAACCAGCCTATGTACTAATAATGGGGTATGCATATTGGATCGGTCAACAACGAATCTATTGCTTTATTGTAGAAGGAAATCAGCAAGCAGTTATCTGTAAATAATGTAAACAACTAGCCCATTTTGAATTGGATGAAATATTAGATCTAAGCAGTTGCTTTAATCTGTCTTCATTTTGGCGGAAATTGCAAAATTAGCAAGTGCAATCATTACCTTTTACGTCATAAAAATTGATCATTTACAAAAAATGTGAAGTGCAAATCCCATAACTTCTTTTGACTAAACATTTGCGTTGTTCGGATTAGCAATGAGCATTGAAAAGATTAGGAAAGAAGATCGCACAGTATTTGCTCTGGCAACTGGCGTTTTCAGTATTCTTTAATGAAATGATAAACGTTAGAAAATGTGGATTTGTTTTAACTTCCAGTAGAACTTAACAATGCACCTTTAATGTCTTTCATTTGCTAAAGACCATAACGCAATTCTTAGCAAACTCATGGTAATAAGTGGGCAACTTTATGTTGATGTTGTTTTCAGATTCTCGGCAACTCGTTTTTTTGCTATAAAGTTGAATTTTATGACATGCTATAATGTATATATAAGATGGAGCGATAGCATAACACATTTTTGTTTCGTTTCAGTTGCCAAAGTCAGCAATAGACGATTTGATTGTGGCGACAATTGCAGTTAAATATACTCAATCGAACAGTGTTTGTTTCGCCCATCGAGGACAGGCTCGTTGTTATGTTTTATTTCTATGTCATTTAATCGAACGCCATTGTGACCAATTTCACGATCCGACTGTCACGAATCTTCTTTTATTAGGCAATTTTACCCGTAATAACCTTAGATGAGAAGTGGATGACGCTATATATTACCAACAAGGTTTTCTTCTTTGGCATATGAATATGGTCGTCTCGCACATTCTCAGTGCGCGATACAATCCGCATTCTCAACGTCGGGTCATATGCATATAACTCCACGTTTAATGGGCCTTCCAGATATTGAACAAATTTTACTCGAACGGATTATTTAAATGCTCTACCATACGTTTTGATGCTGCCACTTTCCACACAAACTCTTTTTTTTTTTTTCGCTTTTGTAAGTGAACATTTGCAAACGCATTATGGAGAGGTCAATTCAATAAGTATGTATACATATATGTCCGGCAGCTACCACTTGTGAATCTCTGAAGCGGGAGTTGCGAAATTTTAGGGATTCTGCGTGCACCAAAGATTGATTTACTATACCATCTTAACGCTGATGCGTTAATTTTAGGAGCAGTTAGAGACATTTGAAAGCACAAAAAATCTGTGTCCGCTTTGCACCACTAACGTCGAAAAACGGATCTTGCGAAAATTTTTTTCAATTGTTCGGGTCAGGTGAAATATGAAGGCTTCCGCATATTTATCATTTTTTGCTGGAAACTTGTGAAACCGGTTGGTCAGATGGGCGGAATAAAAAAGTGCACCCCGCTTCCGTTGTCCTCCCGACTTGCCTCTCTGTTTATTTTTATTTTTAAGGAATTGAGCATTGACTTCTTTTGTCAAAGCAATTGCAAAAAATCTAATTCTTTGGAAAATTCAAACAATCCAAAAATGTACTAATTAATCCTGTCCAATTATTGTACATTTCACGTCTTTATTA
Organism: Baylisascaris schroederi; assembly: GCA_006503575.1. Lineage (NCBI taxonomy): Eukaryota > Metazoa > Nematoda > Chromadorea > Rhabditida > Ascarididae > Baylisascaris > Baylisascaris schroederi. The sequence continues at coordinate 103,626 of QEWY01000227.1, read as the reverse complement.
GTTTTCTCAGACACCTTGAAACTCCATAGCCGCTAATAATTTCTCCAACTTTTCCAACCAGTAGAGCGGTTGAATTAGCCAGGAGAGGAAGACCATCAGTTTTGCTAAGGAAGGTACATATGGTCAAGGAAAAACGAGTTGCATCTTTCCTCGAACGAATTTGTAAACGTTTGTTGAGATGCTTATAAATTTCTAATCCCCCGTAGCTGCCTTGAATTTCTGTTAGCTTTGGTTGAATGTTTAATGAAATGGGCCCATAATATTTAATGAAATGGACATGTAATCGTTAAAGAGCAGAAAGGAAGCATAATAGTTAGTAAGAGACATATTATTACTTTTAAGTAGAGACATAATCGAGAGAGCTCAATTGAGCGGGCTTCAAACGGCGGTTTCACGGCATTTTTCACTCACTAATTATAGCGAGCGGGGCAGTGGCAGTGCATTTTCATTCTTCAAACAGACATGATGCTCGCTTCACAGAATGCGCCGCCGGACTTACAGTGAATTTATAATGTACGCTTGGATTAAAGGTATTGTAGATTACCCTAAATTCGTTTCTACCAGAATTCTCTGTAACATTTTCTTTTCCTTTGCTTCTTCACAAAGCACTAAAATAGACGTTCGATTTTGCCAGTTTTGTTTCCCATCTTCGACTCATGAATATTTCACAATTACTGGCATTTTTTGTTCGCGAACCTTGCTTATTCTATTAAATATGAATTTTTAGGTAATTGGTATGGGAGCAGGCCAGCAGTCTCGCATTCACTGCACTCGACTTGCTGGAGAGAAAGCCGCTAGTTGGTATGTTTTTTACAAGACAACTTCATCTCTGAAGGCCTAATGTCTTAAAATAGAGAAAGATGATTAGTGCTTATTGCATCTTCTGCTCTGTTTGATGTGAAGAAAAATGAATGGAAAAGTAAAAATCTGTGAAAAAACGACGTCTGGAAAGTCGTTCAAAGAGATGCCACATGAAATGGATTCATGAGGAGCGGTTTTGTTTCACCGGAAATCATACTTTGTGATTCGGTGACGAGTTTNGTTGAATGAATTACCTATAGGGGGGCATAGCTTTCAAAAAGAAATTGATGTGCATAACATTGATAATAATCATTGTATGGCATTGCAGTTTATTTATGCATAGTGAATCTTGCCTGATTTAAACCCTTTTAATATCGCTTACTTTTAATCGAAAGGTCCATTAATTTGGTTGCATTGCAGTCGTGGCTATGGTGAGTTACGACTCACTATCCATGTTCAAGCTGTGATCGTACTTGGGTGCAACCCTTTAATCCATTGACCTAATTGCAGCTTGGCATGCAAGTTTCGATACAACATAAAAACAATTTGCACCTTAATCATTTGGCATTCAACAATGGGGACATTTCTGCTTGACCAGATTCCAGTAGGGGAGCGTATCACCTGTGCGGCATCCGTTTGCGCCTCCATCGTGTATCCGTGCCAGTGTCTCACAGTCACTTTTGCCATAACACTTCACCTTGAAACGATTACTCAGCCGCTGAAAATTAAGCCGTTTTAGTTCTAACAAATATTACGATGTTGCATGCTCTAATACACGTTTATAAGCCCAGAGCCCTATAGGTCTTATAATCGGAGAAGGACCTGTAATTAAGACGGGTTTACAATCGAAATCTTGTGCTACTTTATTTGTCTTTTATATTTGTGCTTTAATCTTGCATAGTCATTAGAATATACTTGTTGAATCCTTTAAACGAAAGAGAGATTGTTTAGTGAAATGCATGTGTGGACGAAGTCGCCTGTCTACAGACATGAACGGTGCTTGTAGAAAATTCAAGGATAAAACATTCACAGGAATATTTATAGGGATGTGGAATGCTTTCGGGTGGCCGCAGTCTTTGTTCAATGAGCAAATCTGTTCCTTTGAAAGTGGGAGAAATAGCCAAGGCCCGCAGGAATGAAATTTTATGATTTTTCTCACAACTAACGGGTTCCAAGAAAGTCTCTTTCTACTTTTCGCTTGCACAAAGAAGTTAGTCGATATTTGCATGCACGCATTTGTCCCCCAATTATTTTCACAAGGTAAGCGGAGCAGGAGGGTTTTTTTCCATAAAGCTGAAACATGCTAGTAGACTTTGCTTTAATCTACTCCATTCCCTTGAAATTCTCAGCGATGCGAATGTTGCAGTGTTGGGGATTTCACTTAATGAATATGTAAGCAGGTTCATCTCCACTTGTTGTAAAATTCATTTATATTAATGCATGAGATTTTTTTGTTTGCAGAAAAGTGCTAAGCAATCACATTACTAACTTTTGCATTGTGGAATGCGATGAGGAGTTTCATACTAAGAAAGGAGTAAACGGCTCCCAAAGAGCAATATTCAGTGTTTCTCCATCTCCGAAATATTAGCCATATGATGTCATCCGAGTGAGTTTGATGTATCGTATAGGGTTATTCGCTAATACCACTCATCCATCTCAAGGGCCCCATTCTCAATCGTTCATCGCTTATTTGACGTGTTACTTCAAGTATCCATCTACTTCTTTCTGTTTTCTCAACGCTTTTCTTGAATATTTCCCGTCGAATTTTTTATAATGAGATTCTCTTGAGATTCATTTTCTAGGATTTTTCTCTCATTTTTATATCGTTTTTCGGTTTAGCTCTTTTCAATAATTCAACTTTAGATTCATCTTCTATTGCTTTGCAAGCATTCAATTGTTTCTGAAACTTTCTAGTTTTATGGTTGATTTCGTTTTGAGATGACCATTTAATAAATAAAACAACGAAGCAGCAGATTTTAGGATTGCTTCTTCTGAGAAAAATTAATCCGGATTCCAGATTTTTTCTTGAACGGCTTCCGGATTCGTTTTCCTCAGAAGCAATAGGAAATAGAACTGACTTCAGCTTATGTGAATTCTTTTACACTTTCATCTTTCCTCCGCTTTCTATCATCAGTGATGTATTTATTAGCGTCTTTTGGTCACAGCAAAAAGCACTCAGTTATGGGAACAAAACTCTTTAAGACGGACAGGAATCAGCTAATTTTTTTACTTTTCATTACCCAATAAATAAAACTTCAAGCGTTTTGAATAGACTGCAGTTACTTACTTGCGAACTCTAAAATATTCATAAAAATATCTTTGTGACTTTTCAACCAATGCTTTAATTGACTTTTAACTATCATTCTTTCAAATTCCGAAATTCACAATACCCAAAATGGAACGGTTATTGTTTTGTTTGAAAAAAAAAACGAAAGACAGTTAAAAAACCGAGAAAAATACCACACAATGACAGTACCGACCAATGCATAGAAACATCTGAAATAACTATCATTTGATTTTGATAAGCATGCTGGCTATAATTGAGCCGTTAGCAGTGAAAAAGTCTGGTTGCAATAAGAAACAAAAAATTACGGAGCCATCGAGTGTCGTATGTGGAAGGGTTTGCAGTATTTTTGATCATGCAACAAGATGTTAAATGTCATCGATTTCATCCCTAAGGAATGAGGGAAAGCGCGGCCGGAAGGGCCGTTTCCTGTGAGCTTTGTGCAACCAGCCTGACCGGCAGTACCATGTAGTGCTCGAAAAACAATTATGCAACGCCAGATAACGGTTTCTGCGAGAACAACCATTTTACGCAGTCTGGCAGCAAAAGTTTCTATTGTTACACTGGTCCTAAGAAAATTTGTGTATGGAAACCTCTTGTCAATTTTTTAGCTCATTAAACTTGAGAATCGGAACCAAACTGGATTGAAGAGGGCGTCTTTAGATTAGCTTAGCCAGGTTTTCGTTGATGTAGTAATTTTCTCGTTGATAAGAAGAGATCGTAGGACAAGCAGATGCATACATGCAAATATTGATAAGAGGCACACATGTAGGCGTGAATATGAACGAGGTCAGCATAGCGTTTTTGTACGAATTTGCAAGTAAGACAAGAAAGAACTACAAACGAATAGTCGGACGGAAACTTTGGTGGTGTATTTATCATAACCGTTCGGTATTCAGTTTGGCTATATTAACCCATGTGAGACTTGGGACATCTCGACTATACCCCCATAACTAGAGAAGGTATAAAGATGGTATGTCTTCAAACGGTCGAGAAATACACAACAAGGGATTTTGTCGTTTCAACTTCCTTTCTTATTAATCATTGCATATAGAGTAAAATTTACAAAGGATTCGTATTATTGACTCACTCTAAGGCACTCTTGCGAACACTCATAGTTCTCAGCGCATGCGATCCATGCTTCATCTTCGTCTTGATCGTCCTCTCTGCCCGGTTGATAACATTGCTGAAATATGCTGAGAATGTGAATTATATGTGGAATGAGTGGGACCTAGCTGCTGTATATAGTTAGGGAAGAGGGAAGAAAAGAAAATGAAAAGGATAACCAGCTGAGATGTCGAACAGCATCCAATCAATGACATTTAATTGCTGATGACTTTCTATTCGGTGATGATCAATTCATAAGTTGATCCATCTCTTAGAAAACGACTTTCATCGAATTCGCTACCAATGCATATGGATAACATGTCCCATTTTTCACTTATACTATTCACGCGGTGTGCAGTAGACTGTTGGTGTACGTCAGTGTGTTTTTGCCTGTTTCCGTGAACTTGGAACAGTGGTTTATGTGTTAAATTTGAATTCATCTAACCGTCATCCACACTCGCTGGATATGCACATGGTTAGTTGCCAAGCTGACTGAATAACGGGCCATAACCGCTTTCAACTGCTGTTATTTTTTCGTTGTTCTCACCTAGTTATTGTGAGAGGTAGCCTGTCTTATTGCAACGATCAGGCAGCATACACTTTTTTATACGTATATCGACCAGGAAATACTTAGGGAGATCTTATACATGATGTCATACAATTTTCGGCAATCCAGCACCTCGTTTATCCATACTGACAGATTTTGTCGAATTTCATTACATCTATGAAAATGCTAATTTTTTTACCAGAAACTGATGATGGGGAATGTCGACTTACTTTATATTGGTAGATATTAAGCCGGAAATAGCCGCATCCGAGCCTGCCATACATATCCTCGGAACAACCTTTAGGCACACATCCAGAATCCGCTTCGCACATTGCTCGCATGCAATCACTTGTGAACTCCACTGAAATCTTTCTAAGAGTTTTACGAGACATCGAAACTCGTCTTACTGACTTAAAAATTTGGACGATTGGCCATCCTTCTGTTGGTGCGGCTGCACGTTTTGTGATCGATCATATAACTTCTGAGGCAAGGAAATATAGTTTTCAATTGCCTATGCACATCAGTCATTATCGTCGTTTCGAATAGAACGTTCTAAAAGGAAATGATTACTTTAATTCTCTTCTAAGAGGGTCTAAAGTATGTTAGGAAGCCCATGAGGGAAAGTATAGTTGTTTGAGACATGAGTGATTGTTCTCTTTCACGTGTTTCCAATATGGATTAAAGCTGTGACCTGATTAATCGATTTGATAGCTTAAGTGCGAGGGAAGGTACATCAAAACTTGCTCTCATCATAAGTTAGGAAATTACCTTGCGGAAACATAAGAAGACATTTCGCGGTAGGAATGATAGAGACAGCGAGCACAAGAGCATTGTAGACAGCGATCATGTCTGCGCTAGTGCACCCTCATGTGGACATATCGATGAATGGCATAAGCAACGGGCATGGGTCGACGGCGCCGCCCATCACCGCTTCCACTCGGCGGAAATTTACCCCTGCAAATAGAAGCACTGTTTGAGCGTTTCAGAATTTATCCCTTTGTGTATGGCTGTGCTAGGTCTGGTCGCACTCACAAGCATAAAATCGTGTTTTTGTGCATGTGCCAAGTAACATAATAGCAACATTCATTTTGTCGGTCCCGGTAGGCCGATGTCTGTTTTAGTTTTCCCTTGGGATCACGTTTACACCTTGTTCGTGGAGGTCATTCCGGTCGTTCCCATAGAATGGATAAACTTTGCCTTACGATATGATTGCTGAAAAGAACTGCACTCAATTTCTAAGAACGTCATGATGCCATTATTTTCGTTCTTAACTGTCTTCATTTCATAACTCAACCTCAGGATCATTACTGTTCTGATCCGATTCCACTTATTTGTATCAAAGTTGTGGGTACCGCAACAAACGTATTTTTCGCCTGAAGGTGGATGCGTCAGTACGATCGCGTTTTGGCTTTGCCGTGGAAGCCGACTGTGCGCAGGTCTGACAAATCGAACGCGATTGACGTGATGGTGTCAGGTGTACTTGGCTCGGAGACTCCGGTCGAACATTGGAACAATCACTTCACGGAGCCTGTTGAACCAATCACTCTGGTATGCTTGCTTATACAGGTTGAACACGATTCCGGAGTACCATCCGGCTCTTGTGGAATTAGAAAGGGCACGGTTTGTTGCTTCCTCTTCTCTCTCTCGCTATGGTCTAGGTGCTGAAAACATATGGGCGGTTACACCCGCAGACCCTGACAAATTGAATGGAACTTCATTTCGACGTGACATAAGGCTTCTATGAAATTTAGATACCATTCGCATATGCTGCCACATCACGATTCCTGGTATTATTGTAATATTTGGCCTATTAGCGGTTTTCTCTTCAATGCACTTTCATCTCTAGATGAGTCAGTTTTCCGTTGAGGACACAAAAGATGATGTGCGATTGACCGATTTGCACTGAGAAGGTACCTGTTTCATTTTATTTTTATGCAGTGCTGCAACGAATATCACTAAATGAAAATGACGTCATTTGAGGATGAACGCAAGGAATGGTTAAGCAAGCTGCATGATGTGGTCGTCAGTTCGGATGCATTCTTTCCATTTCGTGATAGTATCGACTGTGCCAATCAGGTGAGAAATATTGTCTTTTTTTTGCATATTTGCACTTCTTTTCAATTTAGCGCCAACGAATGAATTCGTGGATGGCACTTTGCGTTATAGGCAAACGTGTAAGCATCTTCGACGGATTCATCGACTGCTAAGTTGATCACCATCTTTTTATAGGCGGTGATAAGTCGCTTATCTTTAAGGCTTGCATGAAATAAGATCAAATTTTTGAAGGGACGCAAAAAGCAGGTGTAATACCATTCGGGGCAGTGACCTGCCAAATATTATACAATGTAACGGGATTACGTTATATAAGCACAACGACTCTGAAAGGAATATTCAAACAGTCGAATCACTCTCCCAACGGGGATTGCACTTCCTGTTGAAGTGATAACTGGCAGTATTTAATGACTTGGTGGTAAGCATCACCTGTGCATGACAAACGTCGGTGAAGTGGGAGATGCTTCACTATTTCGCACTAGGCATATCCCATTGCGAGAAGGCGCTGTGCTGAGACTGTCGATCAGCGCTCTATCAAGTCGCATTTCTTGGCAGCAATTTATAAGCTCTATGTAGCTATGGACAAACGTCCCCGTTTGTCGTCATTGATGTTTTGTGCTTGGTGTGGGATGTATTTAATCCATAAGCTAACATGCTATTGTATCAATGTCTGCAGTTTGGTGTAAAATACGTGGCCAGTCCGGGTGGTTCAACGAGGGACGAGGATGTGATTGAGGCGTGCAACGAGTACGGCATGACGCTTATCCACACGGGACTCAGACTATTCCACCATTGATGCAACTGCCACTTCCGGTCAATAGATTCGGTGTTCATAAAATTGCGCTCAATGATTACCTTTCCTCTGAGACATGTTTATGAGAATGAAGTTTTTTTAAAGTTGTTTGCATCTCCATTGTTTTACATACAACAGTTCTGGTGTCCTCTGAGCGAGCTCCTTCAGCATTCTCAAACGAATCGTCTTGCCGCGAGAGGTTTTGCGGACTTCCATTTGCAGCAGTCGATAGATCAACATGGTAAACTGGCATAAGCAGCAGATAACGACACATCAAAAGAGTCGAGAAGAGAGTCTGCAAGCTTTATCACTCAATAAAAGTAGAACGCGCCAAAGCTTTCAAAAGCAGAAGTCAGGGCACATTCCTCACACCCCCCTCCCCTCCCTTGACCTTTGCAGCGATCGAAATGAATAAAAATTATTGGCAGGCCGGAAGACTCGATTAATAAGTTTCAATTTAAAAAAAAATCCTATGCCATCTTCGCAAACCCAGTTTCACAACACACCAAGTACTTCTTTCCAGACGATGAATTTAAAACAAGTGAGCTGCACGTTCTGCGATCGTGCTTAAATTCTTATGGTAAATCCCTTGCAGCAGCTAGCTTTTTCACTAACCCACAGTCACACAACTAATGAAACACCTGTGAATCTAATCAGAGAGGTGGAGCAATGGTGCCGAAAAGATTATTCATAAAACGTTGCGTAGAGCACGGTATTAAACACCACAATCTGCACAAACGAAAAAACAGCGGCAGCAATAGTACATAAACAGTGGTCGTAGCAGAAGCATAACAACCAATAAAAACAAACAGAATATAGATGGCGCAAAGGACTTCAGCTGGTGCACCTAAACCTTACCAAATTCGTCATAACTGTAAAATACCATATTCTTCATAAGTGTAAAACAATAAAAAAATCACCTCACGATACCTGAGAAAACAAACAACACGAAGTAAGAATTGAAACGAATCATCACTAAAACGAATCAAGAAAAAGCGACAAAGTTTTACTAAAATCGACGAAGTATACAATTAAATTTCTTGCTAAGTCGAAAAAAAAACGGCAGCATTCCCCCCGCATCACTTCAGCCTAAACGAATATATAAATGAGAAATGTCACTCATTCCATTCAGCATGTATTAAACAAATCGATCCCCGAACACCAAACAATATAAAATAGGAGCATTTCGAAGGATAATAAAAGAAAGTTTCCAAAAAAGTTAAGAAAAAACGGTCAATTGGCACCACACAAACGTTCGCACTCGTGAAAAAAGCCACCCATTTATGTGGAACCTGCGTCAATGCGACTAAAATGATAAAGTTCATTTAACAAAATACAGTAATGTTTACACAACAATGCTGATGCCATAATAGCTGCAGAGAAATATTTAAAGTGGGAGACCCTGTTCCGCCTAAAGTGAAGAGTGAAGTAAGATGTGAATTAAGTAAACAGAATTATTAAAGCAAAAAAATGCAACAAACGATGAAGTTTTATATTTTTTTAAACCCGTCTAATATGAGCTCTAAAAGAGTCTTTTTTGTTGTCATCAGTGCTGTCTCCATGATTTGGGAGGAGAAAGAAATGGTTTAAACACCGATTTCCGAGAAACGGAGCATCGGATGGAGTAAATGGCTCGACTTTTTCAGCTAGCCAGCTCAAACCTAATCAGATATGCTCGCCATGATCAAAACTCCTAAGGGTAACTTTATTTGTTCTCGGTGATCAAAAGAAATCGGACGTTTCATTCGTGGTTCCGGAAGGGAAGGGGAATTCTTCCCTTTTTCTTAGGTGTAGTCTTACTTATTATTGCCCATTCAATGAATCGCACAATGGTAATATGAGGCGAACAGATCGGCAATAACATCTTTATTCTTTTTAATATTCTGAAAAAATTGCCCCTCAAAAATATTAAAAATAGATCGACCTTTTATTCAGTCCTGTGTCTCCCTCCTATTGCGATATCCCGAAAAGTGAAGTTTTGCCCACTATATTCGCCATTTTAAATTCTACTCATCTTCACTAAAAATTAAAGAAATGCCAATTTCAAACCGCATTCATTTTGCACACTTGCATGTGAATGTAATTAAAACTGAAATAGAATTACATTAAAAGCGATGGAAATGAGAAGTGAAAGAAAAAAAGGAATAGAGAAGAAGCAAACGTGATCGCATTAAAAGAGATGTTTGCGAAATAGTTTGCTTGATGAAACACGTCTGATGGCGAGCAATTCAGGAGCGCTATTTTCTTTGCGATTCACCTCTAACGAATGCCCATCGTCTGGTTGCAGTTTACGTTTGCCATTACGGCATATACCTCTTCTTAAAATTTTCATTTTCACCAATTCAATTATAAATAATTCAATTACCATTTATACACAAATAAATGACATTTTTAAATAACGCAGCTAATGATTAGTAATCATAGAATAACTTGCAATCACAAGCAAAATATCCACTTTTTTGCATAACGAATTCCTTTTCTTTTAATTTAAGAAAAAAAGGAGCTCTTTTACAGCAACAATTTCAACCTTTTTTTGTGCCTTCATCACTCTACCGGAAAGACGTTTTGCTAATTAAAAGACTAAAACAAAACAAATACGATAGAATATGCGCAAGACCCGAAATTCATTCCTTGCAAAAAAACACAAAGGGAATATCCAAACTAAAGTAGTCGCGAAGCTATCCCGTTTTTCCACCTCTCTAACCTGATTCCAGAAAAAAATTCATTAGCTCTTAGCATCCCTGAAGATTTCAAGGTAGATTTTTTAAAACATGGACTTCACTTTTTTTTTAAAGTTTTACAAGTGATATGCAAACTTAACTATTGTTAGGTGAATTTTGGCTCCATTTTTCTCCCATTTTTCCTATGTGCGCAATGATGTAATAAAAATTAATAATTAACGCAAGTTGGGGCACAAAATGAGTGGACGGAGCAGGCAAAGAACCATCAATCACTACTACCAAGATAATTTTACATACGAAGACAAAAAGAAGTAAAAACAGCTCACAACTTATTTTCTCTTATCCAAGATCATTTTTCGGTCCTTTCGGTCATTACAGTCTTATATAAACGAACTTCCGGTAGAAGTGTTGAGTATGCTACTGACAACAATCTCCATGTCTTATATCAAATTCAAACGGAGATAAGCAGTTCCATACCGTCAGCCCCAATGCCCTTACAAAATCACTTAAACTCAAGCTGAAAGGGGGAGGAATTATCCACAGAAAGAAGATGCGAAGGACCAATAAACAAATGAAATTCTATCCCTCGGTATATGCCAATTCCCGTCCAACCATTAGCGAAGTAGTCAAAAAATTTTTCACGCATCTTTCATAATCTTAGCTGAAAACAACAACCCAAGCCTTGCATTTAATAGAGTAACTCACGGCGTTATTCGAAGGCAACGTATTTCATATATAAAAATTGTCATGTTTAAGAAATGCATCACAGTGTTCATTCGGCGAGTCACGGCGTTCATTTGACCATTGCGAATTTCAACAAACATGGCGAAAAAGAATAAAGTTGAAACTCGCATGGGATCGCCAACTTCGAAGCCAGAATAAAGTAATAAGATCAGTCCAGCAGAACTATCATTTAATGAAAGTTCCACTGCCCTCCAATTTCTTCCCAATCCCTCGCCTCTGTCACACCGTTTTGCATGACTAATACTAGAAAGAAAATCTGGAAACTAATGAACCAATTAAAACAATGACCAACCCAGCCATGGGTGAACTATGTTGCCAAATACGACAGCGGGCCAGTTGTTTGGCAAGTCGCTCCTTGAGGTTTCGCTCTTCCTTGTCATTTGATGCGCCCAGTAGAAATTCTTTTCTGTAATTTTCAAATCTTCAGTCGCTCACATGAATTATCTTTCTCAAAAGGCATGACTATACTCAAGGAATACTATCGTTACATCCATTAAATTAAAAAATCACACACAACCCAATAAATAAAAAGCCTACTGGAACGACAAATTTGGCTGCACAACGTCTGACATTATCGAAATATACGTTCTCATCCCACAAACACTGTGCTGACGATCGCCATGTACAAATGGGCAGACAGCCCTTATGCGAGGAATGAAGCTTTGTGTTTCTGTGGTTGACGACGTTGTACTAATTCCCAAGATAAACATTTGCAGCCAGAATGTTGATTTCTTTGATTATTATATGCGAACCACCTTAAAAAAGATTGGTCTGGGAAAAGAGTCAAGAAAATCGGTCACGAAAGGTCGATAAACAATCAAGAGCATTCTCTTGCACAAGCTGAATCAAACAAACGATGCCGTATGGTATAAGTGGCTGAAATTCGCTGCCATTCCACAAATCCATATGCGCGTTACGTTAAAATGCTCAAAGGGCTCTCGTTAACCCTCTAGCACTTGTAAGGGTTGCCTTACTGAACCAAAATGGTGTAATATTCCCTCTCGGTCGCAGCAAACATAAGCCTAAACGACTGCAGCTTTAAAGAAATGTGAGCAACGTGCTTAACAATGTTGCAGCCTCAAAAAAAAAGAAAAAAAACTAGTGCACATTCTGCTAACTATAAACCGATTCCTTATAACACTTGAAGCAATCCAACGCAAGGCATATGACTCCGCTCAAGCTGCCTGCTCCTTCGGTGATTTTCACGTTCGTCTCTACGTCTATTCAAGGATGAATGCGAGTGCAGAATGATGGTGGAAGAAATCTGGTGCGTGAGAAGGATGCCATACCTTAATTTTGTTTTCTGTAGACTTTCACATAAAGTTTTAGTATTAATTCACTTGTTTCTTTCATCTCTTGAAGGTAATTTCAAACCGTTCTTAGGAATGGCATCCTCGAGAAGAATCCAATGAAACCTCATTCGTCGTGCTCTACCACGAAATAAACCAAGTGCCCAAGGAGACATACGCGCCCAAGGAGACATCAAATGAATCAGTGCAAGCAAGGCAGTCCGCTTTCTTAGGATCTAAAGTTAGCAAAGGAGTGATTGATTAATAACTATCAAGACAGAGTGTTTGCTGACGAACGAACAATACTCAAAGGCAACGAACGGTAGCTTTGTTTTGGTGCGCAGTGAGCTTGCAGTAGCGTTCCACGGCGACGGTGATGCGTCCGGTGTCTTCATAATACCCCCCTCAGAGAATTCGTAACGACGTCCATCGATGTAGGATATTTCATCGGGACCTGAAAATCATCTAAAACATTTATCAAAATAACTAAGCAAACCGAAATATATAAATATCGTTACATATTATTCTTCTTCGTCTTCCCAAAAGACGAGCACTTATACAGAATGGCGCACCATTTTTCTTCATCGATCGCCTCTATGAAAGGGTGGATTATTGAAACTCCTCGGCTTCAAAAAGAACTGAAAATTCTGCGTAATGCCACCGTAACTTCATATCACCTGTTAGTTCCTGTCAGACTGTTTTGCAAACTGGAAAATCTGAAGAATACACTTGAATGGGATATATACCCAATTTGCATCCACCTTCTTACTATGCTTTAATGTGGCCCTCAACTGAAAATTTGACCTTTCAACAGCGGCACTTTTCAAAGATTGAATCTCTCAAAGCAAAAATATGAAAAGTATGGCAACAATACAACATCTATGAGCCTACATCGTATATTTGCATTAATAATTGAATAAGCTATAAATAAATATGTAGGGTAGGCATAATCTTATTATTTTCTTTTCAATGAGAAACATAAACTCTTCGTTTTTATACTTTAATTTGCTACGCATGACAACAATAATGCATTAGCTGCTTTGAAGCAATATTCCCTCTATGCATTACGCTCCAAAAGTAAAAACTGTCTTTCATCAGGGCAGTAGTGCTACCACATTCATATTCATGAAATACTACTAAAGGAAATTCACTTTGAATATCTAAAGGCGTATCATTGCTTTCGATACCTACCAAAGTTCTTTCTTGTTTGCACCGCTGACATATCGTGCAATGTGACACTTCCCTCAAGAATTGCACACGGAAAATTGCCTCATGAGGTACCTGCAGAATGATCACTCATGCAGGGGACATTGGAATGGCATATGTGGCGATGGGATTCATCGCTTCGAACATTAATGGTGCGGAACGAACATAAACTGGACACACCACCTGAAGGTTGGGAAGCAGGTAGTCTTCCATCATCCGATGAAAAATGTCTGAATAACGAAGCTCTCAAGCGGCAAAAATTAGAATGAGGGCAAAACATTTACCGACAATAGTGGTGTTTGGTGAATCGTCACTGAGCGGAGAGAACGGATGTCGACGACGCACTGAATTCTCCAATGTTGATACTTTCTGAAACAAAAAACAGCAACAATTCTTAACCGGAAATAAACAACTGAAAAAAGAGTCCCTCTAAACGCAATCAGAAACAATATTAAAAGTCGATAAATCGAAAATAGATAAAGATAACTACACCAATCAATTTCACAATTTAGCAACAAAAAAGAAAGGCATGCAGAACGACGTTTTGACGTTTCAGCTGATTCGGCGGGCTACAGGGATCTTCTGTAAGAGATTCATTTTTCTATGAACCGAATCGGGTAAACCGACATGTGTTAAATGGAAAACGGACCACTTTAGACGAATACAAATTTTTAGCCCTCCAAATACCCATAACATTTTCGAAGTTAGTGGACCAATGCTAAAAATTGTGTACGAATTCAATTGATAGCGTGCATCATATCACCGAACTTGACAGTGCCTCCCCACTTGAAAATATCTGAGAAGCAGATAGACGCTAGTGCAATTCTTCAAAGCAAATTTATAAATATGCCAAAAACTGAACAAAAGCAAAATACTATTTTAAATGAACTGTGTCAACCTGCTTAACAGAGGCGGCGAACTTGTTGGCTGAGTTGCGCAAACTTCTGCGAAGCATTCCCTTATGTTTTCGATCACCATCCTTATTTTGAAATGCCCTTGAAATGTCCGTCATCTTATTGAAACGGTAATTATTGTAGCAACACTTCTTTAAAATCTGCAAAAGGAAAGCTTTAGTGCTATGATAAAATTACTTTTGTGAAAAAGCATGAAAATGGCAACATGGAAACAAGCACAAATTCGATGACATCACAATAAATCTATGTCCAACAAATGCGACCATCAATTCAAGGTCAAGCTTAAAGATAGTGATGAAGGGTTGGTCCGATCTGTGACATTATTGCTTTAAAATTTTTGGGGTGTTTGCGGCTCAAATTTCTTGGAGGGAGGGGAAAAGGAAGGAGTGGGATATTTGTCGAGGGAGTGACCCTCAGTAATGCATCAGATGAATTGTCATCGAAGAGATACAGCCGCGTGAAGCACGTAAAAAAGAAATGGATAGGCATAAAAATAAAAAAGCAATATTAAAAAAAAGTTAATTGGTTCTGAGAAATGAAGGAGAGAATTGATACTGAGACACAAAATAAAGGAGATGAAGCAAATTCAAAATTTCCATGAATGGCATAAACAAACAACAACTGAGGTGAAGGTCACAAATATCATTTTTAGGCATTCATTACTGAATAAATAGGGAAGCGCGCCACAGGATTTGGCACGGTGTGTGCTTTTTGCGTCGTCTCACATTAACAACCAATTTTATAAGTTAAAAGCAAATAATGAATATGCAAAATGATGCAGTCATTTTCCTAATCTAACAGCGGAAAATTCACCAATGTAAAGATTCTTTTCCACATCTAAAATTCAGTAACTTTTTTTTGCATTGGGTGGGAAAATGTAAAATATGGCACACAAGGTCATTCCACGAT